>OX388260.1:7754871-8127125 GCA_947579855.1 Anticlea derivata
TTAGGTACCTACTAGTTACCTATCGAGGCATTTGAAAATCCGGTTTGCTTGGCCCAGACATTTTCAACCCAAAGTTACCATTTCGCTGTGAATTCCGTATAATGGAATGAAAAAAATAATGTATTATTGTAGCTGATCGTACCTTAACACCCTGATAAGCCTTATTTCGTAATCGTCTTGTCTTCCATCATGGATAAACCTACCTATGTACCAATAATTTTTGAATGTTAACTATACCGAAAGGGCTTATTCAACGTTCAATTGGCAATATAGTTTGACGATTTTGGAAATTCGACAATTTTCATTGAAAAAACACTAGGTATGCAAAAATCAGATGTTTTGCGGTCAAATCAGTTCAAACATAAACTAAACATGACCAAAGTTCGGGAAAAAATATGAATTTTCTTTATTGTTTATTTTCGCTGATGTTTTTTCTTTTAGAATAAGCCCCTTTCCGGATAGTAGTTTATTAGTTACGGATCACGTTGTTTATTCAATCATTAATGGCTGTAACCACAGATCAACTACTATGGCTGTAACCATAATGAGTAAGTGATCGTTGAGTTTATTGCAGAGTCATTTATGTAATGAGAGTGTTACAGGGAGTCGATTGTAATGCCATTAAAATAATATTTACGTTAATAATATTGGTAGATATTTGCTAAAATTCATCTTTCACAAGCCAGGCTTCAACAATGAAATGCAAAAAGTACATGCGAATTCATAATAATAACCGGAAAACCAAACCAACAAGGTTAGGTACCTAGTTGGTGCATTACTTGGATTTTCGCTTTTCTTCACAAAATACGTACTATTAGTTTCTCAATACATAGCTCTTTTTGAATTTATCAGCATTACGTGGCGAATGACAGACATTTTGATAAGCAGCAATCGTGTTTAAAAAGTCATCAAACCTTGCCTACATTGAGCCGTATTTTTAATCCTAATAAAAATACTGTAGTTCTTTGTTTTTTAATTTTATTGAAATGACCAACTGTCATTCGTCAAGAAATAGCGCACTTTATGTAAATGGTAGCACATCGTCGTCGTTGCTGGCTTCGTGATCTAATTAATTCTATATTACATACCTATAATATTTGGTATCTATACAGATTTGACGTTGTTTAGAGTAAGCTGTATTATAATTTGAGTGTGAAAATACCAATTGACATGAAATAAACATTTATTTAGCGTTGCAATTTAGTTTCATTGATACAAAATGTTACCCGCGACAATTTTCAGAATTCGTGTAGGTGAGTTCTGTTTGGGGACTTCTTTCGTAGCAAGGACGCAAGGTCCTTTGAAATGATAGGTCTGAAGCGGAATTTCTTTGATCCGGAATATTAAAATCATAACCAAGTATGTACCTAGGTAAGTACTTTAGGTTTAGCTGCAGCCTAAATATTCTCGAATGGCGACCACGAACCGGGCGACGCAGTGTTGGAAGGCCCCCACCAGATGGACCGACGACATTGTGAAAGTTGCGGGAATTCGGTGGATGTAAAAGGCTTCACAGACCGTTCTTCATAGAACTCGTTGGGTATGTCCAGCAGTGGACTTCTACATGCTGAGATGATACAAAATGGCTTGTCGCAAAACGACTTCTCCGCTAGCCGGGGAATAATTAAATAAATAACACCCAACAGTCGCTTACATAGTCCTGACCCCTAAGTCCTTGTGTTGTGGGTATCAGAAACTACGAGTACAATGGTACCACAACACCCACAAAAAAACACCCGGTACAAATATTTGCAGATCATGCAAACATTTCTCCCGTAGCGGGAATCGAACCCCTTGCGTCTCAGATGGGCACTAAATTCACTTACTACACCAGCTAGTGACTCGGCGAAATCGATTTAAATTTTACAGAGCCAGTCAGCAAACTACCTACCTACATAGATCAATTTTGGTGAGGTAGGTAGGTACAATCACGAACTTTATTTTGGAATCCATTAAGGTTGAATATCGTAAGTAAAGGTACTTCTACTAATTTAGCACTTACCTATATTATACTTTCGGCTAATCAAAGGCTATTTCCAAAAACTCCCACCGTTAAATCGCGGCGCATTTTGAAAGCTAAGATACAAGTAGGTTTATTATAGGTAAACCTACCTATGTAACGTAATCTAATCACTGACTGAATCCTTCTTTTACTTTACTCTTGTACGGTTCTGTAACTTTTGACTAAGAAAATTACTCTATGGATTTTCCAGTGACATTACCTATTATGCTACATATTTTGTAGGTACCTACATATTTTGTATTTTTTTATAACATTTTCCTATTTATCGGAAAAGTTTAGGTATTTGCAATGCACTCTATTTCATTTAATGGATCCGCAAAGAAAAGCTGCAGCAGGCCCTATGGCGCCGTCTAGTATGAAAACAGCACGGAAAAGCTTTGCCGTCACCAATGCCTTCGTCAAAAGCACTGCCCCTGAGAAGGAAATGGTTACAGTGCACACAAGCACGCCCCATGTTGAAAAACGTTCTTACCATGTTGAACAGAGCCAAATCTATCAAGGCGAAGTCAATATTCTTTCAATAGTGTGAGTGTTTGTTTTCGTCACGCTCTGTAGTGGAGCAGAGGAAATAGGTACCTAGATACCTACTATTTTTGAAGAGTCTTTTTGCCTGTAGATAGGTACTAGGTACCTTTTAAAAGCACACATAGTTTGGTTAGGTACCTAGAAAGTCCTCATCTAGCGTTTAGTCGGACTTCGCTCTTGTTCCAGCGATACAAATAAAGATATAATGTGTTGTAAGTACACGGAGGATCTGAACGACATAGCAGCTGGCTTCACTGATGGCACCATCAGACTTTTTAACTGTAGCACAGGAAAATGCTCTCATACGCTCGTGGATGACGAATGCCGGGCGTACCCGGGCCCAGTCACGGCTATCAAACATCGGCCAGTCAGCAAGGCGAATCCGATTACCAATATGCTGCTTTCATCGTGTTAGTAAAATTAAATGATATTACGAATCATGGTTGGCGCACACTTATCGCCCGGGCGCGCCACAGCCCAAGCGGTTCAGAATTATTTGTATGAAACTCCATATTGCAAAGCACCCTAATCGTAACGGCATCGCATTGCCTTATAGTTACGGTATTTGTTTTAGGGCCGAGGCGATGATGCCGGGGCGATAAGAGAGCGTGAACCACAAAAATCCAAAAGTTCGTGGGTAAGAACTCTACGAATAGACTTGCAAAAGCACTACACCTAGACTATTCCTACTTTGACTAAGTACTCACTCACCAATAGATGCAGTGTTTTTCATGGAATGAAAACGAATTTCCAAAAGTCAGAAAAAGTTCTTAGGTAGGTGAGTATATACCTATTGTGTATAGACCGTTTTATTGAGCCCCTTTCGTCATGTTTAAATTTCAAAACACCGAGTATTAACCGTCATTTATCGGTGAGTAGTAGCACTTAGGTGCTTCGGCTTTCAGATGTAAACGGCTGTATAAAATGCTGGAAATACAAATACGACCAGTGCCTGTATACTATCCGAGAGAAGAGGCAGACACTCGGACTGAACTACCACCCTCGGTACAGCAAGTTCGTAACCTACGGAGACGATGCCAAACTAAACATGTACGACGAAGAGGCACAAACTCAAGAGAGGGCTTTCTATTCTAGGTAATCACAAAATTGTAATACAATTTAGATGTGTAAACTAGGCATTAGATTTGCTATTTGCATAGCAGAAGGTTGACGAGGACGGCTTCATCCTGGTGGAGAAGAAGCGTCGACCGAATGCATCGCGCAACCAACGTGGGACCGCCCCCCGATCTCCGCTTTCATTGGAGGTCGTAGAACCGACCATCGGGATCTACATCTCCCGATTGGATCCTAGTACTACCGGGGAGAGTGTTCTCCGGTATGTGGAGGAAAGAGGCCGTCTTCGGATCAGTCCCGCTCCGGAAGTCCTTGTACGTGGCCTGAAACGCCTGGAGTCGAGTAGGGCGACTAACTTCAAGTCCTACGTGCTCCAGGTAGCTGCCAAGTACAAAGAGGTGTTCCTCGCGCCCGACTTCTGGTCAGCTGGAGTGGTCTACCGTCGCTACAGGGAGGCACACACGATCAAGAAAGTCCCTGCCTCTAGATGTGGTGTAGTTATTTAAGTTTAATATTATATGTATGTTAGTCTGTAAGGTATTTATTAATATGGGCCATGGCATGTTACACATTTTTGTGTAATGTGTCAAGTAGCCTGAAATAAAGATATTATATTATATATAGCGCTGCCTCTCGCCTAACTTGATAGCCGCCAATCAATTGTATCGAATTATGTCTATTAAGTAGGTACTATGTACCTTTTTAAAAACTAGAGAATTATAAGTACTATAGTCGGCATCAGATAAACAGTTTTGTATTACACGTACAAATTTGCTTATCACTGTCTAATTTTATTATGATAGGTATATGTATTTATCATCATCATACTATTTTTATAATTATTAACTTATGAGCTTTTACTTTTACTAGCATACGCCATCCCACTTCTTAGCTACGGCCTCACCCTCCAGTCCCTGTAATATAATTCTTAGCTCATCGTCAAGCATATAATAAATAAATTAATTAATATTGTTAAGAACATATTTGCTAGTTTTCATACCTAGAACCTTTGTCAAAGTATAATTTACGTTGGATGTACAGTCGCCTGCACTAATACATTTCATAATGTTCAAAATGATCTCACAGCACCAGCACTAAAAATAAAGATGGTCTTGTACCTAACCATTATGTTGTGTCATTATTTTAAAAACTGTATGAAATGTATAGATGGGTACATCTTGTGCACGTTACTCTATGTAACTACATACATAGAATTTCCAATTCAATGTGTTTCAAAAATGGGCACCTTTTTAGTGCAATGAAAGGCATCATCAACGGCCACACGTCAAGAATATTTGCGTGCGCGTTCAATCCTAAATCCCACCACGAACTAATATCAGGCGGGTGGGACAACACAGTGATGTGCTGGGACGACCGGCAGCCGTACGCCACCCGCCATTTCTTCGGAGTACACATTTGTGGAGAAGGCATAGATTTTGATAAACCAGGAAAACAGGTACTGATTTTTTTCTGGACAATTCCCGCGAATTATAAAAAAATTGTAAAATACATATTTAAGTTTTAAAAACTAAACAAAAACTGCATTTCTTTAACAAAATTAAATTGCTATAGGTAACCCTATACGTATAGATAGGTACAAAAAAAATCGGCAGCTGTAATAAGCAGCTTCGATTTATTTATTTTACTGACTAGCGTCCCGCCCTTGGTTTGTGCGTGTATAAAACTCTACTGGTTTACGCGACGCACGCCAGCCGGCATGCTTTTTTCCGCCATCTTCGACAATCATAGTAATATTTCAGCCAATTTACCTACACACAAAACAAAAATGAATTATACACCTAAATCTCCTCATAAATCACTCTGACCATTGGCTTAAACAGTATGAAGATCCGTTCAGTAGTTATAGGATTTATCGCGTTCAGACAGACAGGCGCGGCGGGAGGACTGTTTTATAATATGTAGAGACTGGTCTACCAACAAAACACTTTTTATTTGAATGAGTCAACATTCTTAGTTTCAGAGATATTAAGATTTACGTTAGTGATTGCTCCCCCGAGTGTATAAAAACAAGCAATTTATCACTTCTTTCAGATACTAACATGTTCTTGGCAAGAGAAAGACTGTATACAACTCTGGGACTACGGGTCTTGTAAACTGATCGAAACCATAGTACCAGATATCTACAATTCAAAGCTATACTGTGGAAAACTAGTGCCGCAGACAAATCTATTAGTTTGCGGCGGGTCTGACTCGAATGTATTACGCGTTGTGGACATCAACATGAAAGTTGTAAGATTCTCTACATTACCATCATTCTGTAGAAGGCCACTGCTGGACATAGGATGAACGGTCTTGAGCCTTTTCCATCCATCGATTTCCCGCAACCTTAACAATGCCGTCGGTCCATCGGCTTTCCAACAATGCGTCGTTCAGTTCATGGTCGCTATCGTAGAACCTTTTTTCCCCAACAGTTGTCGGTTGTGCGATCTATATTATTATGTCCTGTCCTGTATGTTATTATTAAGTGGCAATGCACTTCAACTTGCTGGTTCTAGGAGCTTTGTCGGTGGCCTTGGTTCTTCTACGGATTTCATATTTTATCACGGTGTGAAACTCCAAGCATAGCTCTCTCCATAGCCAGTTGCGCGACTTTGAGTTTATGTACGAGAACAATAGTTAGCGACCAAGTTTCAGTACCTTATGGCTACATTATATAAATTATGCTGTGCTAGATTATAGAACTATTTATTTCTACACAATTTTCACTGTCTGCTTAATTTGTAATTTAAATTGTAGGTATTTGTGTATTGTTTTCAGACAGAGTGCTGCATAAGAAATAACCCAGGAGGGATTTATTCTTTCGATTTCGGAACTGTTAGACGAAAAGCAAATAAAATGGCAGAGACCTACAAAAAAATAAGCGAAATACAGAATGTGCCGCGTTTATCTTTTGTCACAGGGAAGAGGCTGCAAACAGTGGACTTTGGCTAAAAACTGAACCAAGAAGTAAAATAATAAACGCTAAAAATAAGATCCACTCATAAAAGTTGTACATCAGTTGTATTAATTTATTCTCTTTAACATTTCTCTACTCAAAACAGCCGCTTAATACAAATTATGTGAAAGACAAATACAGTGATTTAATTTTGTAAATATAGTTTATAAAACTCTAGAAGATAAAATATCGAGTTTGGCAAGAATTCATAATAAATAAAAAAAAAAACATTTATACTCCTACATGGTATTGTATACAGGATTTGAACATCTATTATTCGACCGATTCAGGTTGAGCCTCGTCAACGGATGAGTCTTCCCGTGTTGCAATTGTTTTTTGTTTTGAGCTTTCGACATCACAGTTGAAACGACCACATCGCTATAGTCAATCGGCGCTATCGACAGCACGGTCGGCGCGGGCGGCGGGCGCTCCGAGGGGGGTGCGGGCGCGGGCGCGGGCGCGGGGGAGGGTCGCGGCGCGGGCAGCGGGCGCGCGCGCGCCGGCGCCGCCTCGCTGGCCGAGTCGCAGCGCGCGCGCGCCGGCCGGTCGTAGCGGTCCACCAGCACGCGCACCGACAGCTCCTCCGAACGCGCCTCGAACTCCTTCTTGAGGTTGCTGACGAGGCCGAGGGGCGAGGCCTGCGGCGCGCGCGGCAGGTCGCCGTGCGAGGCGGCGGCCAGCCGGCGCCGGCGCGGCCCGGCGCGCAGCCACGTGGCGGCGGGCGCGGACGCGGACAGCCGGCCGCTCCACGTGGAGGCGCCGCGCCGGCGCGCGCTCTCCATGCGCGCCGCCGCGCCCGCCAGCTCCTTCAGTATGGCACAGGTTTCGTTGAACTTGCGTTCGTTATCGGCGATGTGAGAGGGGCGCGCCTCGCGGTGCTCGGCGATGATGCCGAGGTTGAGCGGCTCGTCGGCGCGCGGCGCGGCGCACGACGAGTGCCGCGACCCCTCCAGCCCGACGGCGCTGTCGAACGAGCTCCACGAGCTCTGCCGGCTCGGCAGCCCCTCCGACTCCCTCCGCTCCTCCTCGTATTCTATGTTGCGCTCAACCGTGCTTTCGGTCACTGTCACTTTATTCTTTACGTCTATTATACCACTGTCACATTTCACTATAGCGTCGATTTCGCTGCGCGGTCGACTCTCCTCCCGGGGCCACGGCGACGGCGCCTCCCCGGGATCCCACGTGTTAATTTTTTCCGGTTCAAAATTCGACTGGGGACTTTTGTGACACATGTTTCTCGACGGCGAAGTCTGCTGCGACCGGCAGAGCGCGACGTCCGCGCCGCGGGGCCCGGCGCCGGGCGGGTCGGAGCGCAGGCAGCTGATCAGCCGCTGGTAGCGGCGGCTGGACTCGCGGCGGTCGCTGGAAGCCGCGTTCTCGATCTCGCTGACGATGTGCTTGACGGAAGGCGCGCCCTCCTCCTTGAGGCGGATGATCTGGTTGGGCGAGACGCTGTAGCTGCCGTTGGCGTAGGGCATGAGCATGTGCCTTGCCTGGATGGTCTCGAAGGGCAGGTGCTCGAGCGAGACGGAGGTGGGCGGCGGCGGCGGCAGCAGCTCGGCCGCGAGCCGGCTGTCGGGCGACCACGAGCGCGGCCGGCCGCCGCTCGCGCCCGTCAGCGCCACCACGAGGGGCGTGGGATCCGACACCTTGCTCTCCGCTTTACCCGCTATCTTGGGAGCCTTCAGATTCGTCTCGGATTTGGATCTCTGGAGCTTTTCTTTATTTTTCATCGCGTCTAGTATACCCTGGTACGTTTCGAGTTGGTTTAAAAAGTTCGTGTTCGGTTTTATGCAGCTCCTTTTCCATTTGACGTGTTTGAGAGCCTTGTCAAAGTTCCAGTTGAAGGCCTTCATGGCGTACGCGATCACGACGGAGGCCGACCGGCTGATGCCCATCTTACAGTGGACGAGAACCTTCGACCCTTCATTTCTAGCTTTGTTTATGTACTTGAAAGTGTTATCCCAATGTTTAAGTAAGTCAGTCTTTTCGTCGTCGTACACTCTTATGTTGAGATAATCGAACATACCAGGGAAGAAGTTGTCTATCTCTCTCGTCACGTTTAGAATGTGTCTCACCCTGGAAAAGAGAAAAATGTTCCTTATCACTTAGACTCTCATGTGATTGCTAAGCTACTTTTTAAGGACCTTTCTTTAAAATGTGCAACATGGTGGTATAATGTGGTACTAAATAATTCATTAAATAGTACGTACCCGTTCCGTTGTAACTCCTCTAAGTTGCTGGCATTCCATTCGGAACCGAGGTACACGTGGTCAAATATTTCGGTGGGCGCGTCCATTTGTCCTAGTATCGTGAGCATCTCTTGGTCAATGAACGACTTATATTCGGCTAAGTCCATATCTAAATCGTCCTCGAGGCGTCCGCGGATCGCTTTGCTCGTCACCTCGTCTAGATCTACGCTCATCATGATTTCTTTTAGTGTGCAACGTATTACGCGTTCAGTTTCGTCCCTTTGACGTGGTCTGCAACAGAAACAACAGTCAGTATCAGAAAGAGCTGGCGAATTCGGAATTTAGAAATTATTTGTGTAGTACAATACAACTATTGCAAAAGTTCACTATCCGTCTTATCACTAGGCAGAGGGATGGACGCGGCAAAAAGGATCTGCAGGACATCTTTAAGGTGTTCCTACAAACCGACCCGGATGACGTGCCCACCTACGTAGCGCGTGACCTTAACAAGCTACCTCCCGTAACCTTCGACCACGTCGACGTCACGAGGTTGCTTAAGGATATCGTGCTGCTAAGGACCGACCTAACCAATCTTCAGACCAAGCTGGAAAATTCGGAGAAAAACGTCGCCGAATTGAGGAATGAAGTGCAAGAATTGCGTAAAGACAAAAACAGTGCATCGGTAATTTCACCTGCGTCGGCACGTAACGTGAGCGTGCGGCGAGGTGGAGCCACTCGATGCCAAACATCACCCGTCAGCATACCTACAAATACGACTGACACAGTTTTACAGGTAATTGACCGCCCGATCCCGATGACCTCGGCTTTCGGAACGTCAAAATCGCAACCTGCAACGATTGTGCCTTCTTCTACTGCACGTTCTCAACAGCAGAGGAAGAGTTACGCACAAGTGTCCCGCCAGCCTCAGCCGTCGCCCCTGGTTCCCAGCGCTGAGACACAGCGAAGAGTTATATCGAAAGCAAAGAAGCCCGTTGGTGCGCAAAAGGTTGACCAGGACGGCTTCATCTTGGTCGAGAAGAAGCGTCGACCAAATTCATCGCGCAACCAACGCGGGACCGCCCCCCGATCTCCGCTGTCACTGGAGGTCGTAGAACCGACCATCGGGATCTACATCTCCCGATTGGATCCGAATACTACTGGGGAGAGTGTTCTCCGGTATGTGGAAGAAAGAGCCCGTCGTCGGATCAGTCCAGCTCCAGAGGTTCTTATACATGGCCTGAAACGCCTGGAGTCGAGTAGGGCGACTAACTTCAAGTCCTACGTGCTCCAGGTAGCTGCCAAGTACAAAGAGGTGTTCCTCGCGCCCGACTTCTGGTCAGCTGGAGTTGTCTACCGTCGCTACAGGGAGGCGCGCACGATCAAGAAAGTCCCTGACTCTAGATGTGGTGTAGTTATTTAAGTTTAATATTATATGTATGTTAGTCTGTAAGGTATTTATTAATATGGGCCATGGCATGTTACACATGTTTGTGTAATATGTCAAGTAGCCTGAAATAAAGATATTAATAATAATAATAAAAGGGGCTTAGTCTATTTATTTTTTTAATGATCATTTACAATTTAGCTGTTGTTGGTCATTTTATAATCTTTATAAGTAATTATTAACGGTACGACAAGTTCGACATCAAGAGTAACCTAAACTAGCTGAATAATTGAGTTTAACTGATTTGGCTCCAAAACAGGTGATTTTTGCAGAGTGTTTTTGCTATGACATAAATTAAAAATTTCCTATTGTAACAAACAGGTTATTACTTCCGTATTTAATATTTATAATACTTTCCTAATAATATGTAATTCCAAGTAAGATTACACGATTCACTTAAAATCTCAATAAATCAGAGTAAATCCTTGATATTCGCATGCAGATATCACGTCTTAATTAGCGCTTCAGCGGAAACGCGATCCATTTAGAGGCCAAGAAACTAGGTCTAGGCGTAAGCATAAACATGCATAAAGGCAGGCTTTAACAATTAAAAGTGATAATTTGTTTCTTTTATTAATTGTTCATCGAAATCTGGTCAAGCAACGCGTTATTGGGCAAGTAGCAAGCTAGTCACTGTGCGCTCATCAAGTTCATCAACTTGTGTTGTTTACGGTAATATTTAATTAGCATTAAGACTCGCCTAGATCTTTGTTTAGCAACTCGTAACTAGGTGAATAGGTCTGAGAGTCATTTGAGGCTAGAGTTCAACCACTTTCGATTATATCGATGAGCCATGGCCGCTGCGAGTTCTAGCAAGAACTAGAACTAGCAGGCTATGAATTTTGCTCCATATGAATATTCACTTATGCCTAAGAGTGCCTGCGAAGGTGGTCGTTTGGACTCTATATGATACCGCTTTGCCCCCATTGTCTCTTGACGAGATATGGCCACTACGAGTTTTAGCGTATGCTCACTGGCTCGATTGTTGCATGTTTTGTTTCTTTTTTTTTTTTGGTGATGGTTAGGCATTTCACACCACATCTCATGTGGCCTAAGATGAAGCACGCTTTACCAGAAGGAACTTATTCACTCTAGACTTGAAGACTCCTAGATTGTACTCTTCCGGGAAAACAGACGCAGGCAGATCGTTCCACTCATGTGAATGAATACTAACTTATGCCTAAGAGAGTCCGGCGAAGGTGGTCTTCTGGACTCTATGCTGTCCATAGCATGCCACTCGTTGAGGCAGGAGCGGTCAGAGTCCACATGACTTTCATAGTAAGCGCACCAAGCGTGCGAGGTTCCACCGGCGAAGTGGTTCAGCTCGCGGGCACGCCCGCTTGCTCGATGCAAAGTTTGCAATGCTGACCTGTATCAAGGAAATAAAGATAAATCTTCGGTCAATTCATGGAAAAAGTGTAGCGTCGATTAAAATACAAATAAATAACAAATAGCCTTGCTATCAGCACGCGGTAGTCGTCGATAAGGAACAAATGAATTGGTGAAAATATCAAAATGGTAGTTTCTTTGCGTTTACATAAATAATCTAACATTAATGAGCATTGTATATCTGTCGCGGTCTTTATATCAAAACTTTTAACAATATAAATATAATTGTAGTGCTTTTAATCAACATTTTAGTGCTGGAACCGTAGAATATACCTAATTATTTATTTATTATTTATTACAAAACATGCTCACAAAACTTACAGCTATGGGCCAAAACGATGTGTGAGATAAAAGCAAGGAAAACTTACACAATCAAAACATAAAATAATAAAATACAAATTAAGAAAGAAAACGAATACACAAAAGAGAAAAAATTTAAACTTCATATTGAATACATCTACGTCTGGTTTCGTGGGCCTACCTAATAGTCAAACTATATGAAATTGCATGCTGTACGATCACAATTAATTCAAAAGATTATCGATTAATTTAACATGAGTGGGCAAACACATCAATCCGATACGGTCTAAAACTAAGATACGTTATCGTGAACAAATGAATGATGTATGAAACTCACCACATGGCTTGCACTGACACCGGCTTGAATATGTGTTGCTGGTTGCACACACGCACGCTGAACCCTCTGCGGACAATGAATCCTTAATTAGTTATTGTTCTGTTCTTTAAAATAATTCATAAGCAGAGCGGTCTCTTCTCAGTATGGACTCTAACTGTCAAGACTGCCTAGGCAGGAATGTAAGCAAAATACATCAATTATTCCTTGGAGAATATATCTGATATCACCACGAGTTACCTAAGACTTTCACCAAGATAATAAACGCGTGGTTACGTTAATCATAAGATAAAACGACAGTTATTATACGAAAATATCAGGCAAGTATATATGAGTTATTGAACTTCGGACCATATTTTATTATGACCTTACTCAAGCCAGAAATTTAATGAACTGGCTTCCTCTAGCCAGGCCTGGCCAATAATTCCATTTGTTAGTTTTCTGCGATATTTTCCGTTTTTATAGAACCCTGCCATTTGAACATGCGCAAGTTTTCCGTGAGCTTAATATTTTTTCGCAACGGCATACGTATCGTTCTTCCGAGTAATAAATGAATAATGCTCCCAATGGCATCTAAGGATATAAAATGGAATGATGCCAACTCTTGTGATCGGAACACGCTCGCAACAACACACTAGACATTAGGTACTTGAAATAGTACCGAACAAGATTGCTCTGATCTGTCAGTATGACTATTAGTTATCTACTATGATGATGAAAGTAAAATTTCATTCGTTTCATTAAAATAATTTGTATTGTATTTGACTGTTTTGTAACCAGCCCCATTGCGTATCGTTCGTTACACACCACGCATTGTTTATCAAGTATGCGCCTAATTAAGAACAAATAAATAGATTATGTAAATAGGTCATACTTTAGATTTTAAACGCGCATTTGGATTGTTTGCTTTAAATGCTTGAAAGTAAAACTTGAGGGATTGAAATAATGTCATTTTCGCAAGGTTAACTTACTTAAAATACTCTTTAAATTTGTGATACCTAAGTAGATAACTCGCAATGAGTCACTCTTACTTAGTAATGTATTGTTGCGAACTTTTACAAACAGGTAATGTCAAATTACTCCGGTAAATCGAGCCGGTTTAGCCAACGACTTCCTCTTTGCGATAAAAGAACAAAAACGTTTTCTTCTGTTTAAAAGTATCATTAAAATGTAAAGTACCTAGGTACCGACGTTTCCGTTCAGTTTACTTGTTTCCTTTTGTTGGGCATAATAACTCAAGATCTGCACTAAGTTATGCACTTAATCTAAATTTGCGTTTAAATTAATTCGCTTTTGAAGTATAACAATCAATGTTTAAAACAATTACCTACTTGCGTTGGAATTGGTTATTATTTCACAAATAAATTGATCGACCTTTCAATGACTTTGTTACTTAATCGGTTGTTTCTGACAAACTACCTACAATATTATTATATTTTGCTGTATTCCATCCATGTTAACCTTAGTTGAGAGAAATAAATAAATACATATTCTATTTCTGACACATGTTTTCATACATTACCATCATCATAACCGACGGTTTCAGTAGTCTACCCGTTTAAGTGTTAGTGAACACAGCACTAGGCCCGTTTTCTAATACTGTGCTCAAGGATGAACCACTACTCAAGCATACATTTGTTGTGATCTTTTCATTAAAAACCTAATATCGCGCTCAATCGTCGTAGCAAAACATAGATTTTTTTAATGAAAAGCTATCAAATAATCTTTGCTCGATTCACACTTGAGGACAGTCCTAGAACATGCGCCTGAGTGTACCTAGAAGTGAACCAGTATGTATGTACAGGTAGGCACCCACATTACACACAATAATTATAATCACCCATTAAGGGCTTATATATGTATACTACGTGTACAATCAATGTATTTTTGCAAGCTTCATCGTCACAAATACACCGAATAACATGGCCCAAGTAGAGCGATTATTTCATAAGAACAACGCAACGTAGTCTTAGATTAAAAAAAAATTACGAAATCAATTTTCATAAGATACGGGAGGGGTTAAAGATAGTCCTCTCCAAATGAGCGTCATTGTGCCGGATCCTAAGCTTGACGCATCCAGATCCTGCCTTTTGCAAATCGTCCATTCACCGAGCCGGAAGACGTTATACAACACTACGTTTGTCTCAATATCACGCTTACTCGTCAATATTTCTGAGGCATATGTGGCCAGCCCACTGCCACTTCAGCTTGCTATCGATGCCGACGCTGGCTTGACCTCAACTCTCTTCCCTTTAGATTGACAACTTTCAGATGACGCTAAGATTGCATGAAAGCTGCGAACTTTATTCCCATTCGCTTAAGCGGTCGGTACGGAATAACACTTATGTGGCCAGCCCACTGCCACTTCAACTTGCTTTCGATGCCAAACTGGCTGGACCTCAACTCCCTTCCCTTTAGATTGATACCTGTCAGATGACGCTTAGATTGCCTGAAAGCTGCGAACTTCATTCCCATTCGCTTAAGCAGTCGGTACGGAATAACACTTATGTGGCCAGCCCACTGCCACTTCAGCTTGCTTTCAATGCCGAGCTGGCTTGATTTCAACTACCTTCCCTTTACATTGACACCTATCATATGACGCTTAGATTGCCTGAAAGATGCGAACTTCATTCCGATTCGCTTAAGCGGTCGGTACGTAATAACACTACTGTCTCACCCGTCTCCGTCCAGCTTGATGGATGTATCAGCGAGCACGCGCAGCACGAGGCCGACAGAGGTCCGCTCGTTGCAGTCGATGCCGAGCAGGGCCGCCTCCTCGCTGCGACACACCACTACGAGGTACCTAGTGCGGCCCGCGTGGGCGCTCTCCAGCTTCACCGCCTGATGAAGATAATTAAATAACACCTGAAACTCATAAGTCAAATAATAAGTCCTGCCTGACCGCACACTAGAGTAAAGAGACGAAACTAAGCGCGAACCTACGCTTCCGTCTGTCTGAGCCTCTTATTTATATTAAGTCATTTGGAACACGTCTTAACGGACGCAAAGCCAAGCCCAATTAGTGGATATCGACTCTTGAGCCTGTCTCAAAGCACTACTAATGCCGCTAAAACAGCAAAGGTGAAGTTTTATTGACTTTTTATGAAATCAAAGTGAAATAACAGAGTGCCGTAGAAGCCAAGACCGATATAAGTTTGACGCACGCAATGTCTATAGCTGAATACAAGTTCTTAAGATCGGCTTGGATGATACTTCGCCAAGTGGTCTTAGAAACGACTTCAAACATGTCTCTGAATCTTAGTCTAGAATTTCCTGTGACGACAGGGTATCCTGGTTGGATATTTTAAAGTAGTAAAATCCATCTATTCAAGTGAAGCAGTAACCTCTGGCTATGAGGAAAGTCATACCATTTTAAGCGTTTCCTCGGGACGCAGCAAGTAGAACATTGACTGCAGGTGGTGCTGTATGTCGGAGGGAGGTTGTGCGCGCACCGGCGATTGGCGCTGGTCCCCGCAGCCGCGCTCCGACCCGCCCAGAACCACCGCTGCGCCCTTATTCGCGAAATAGCACTCATTGAGACTGCAACAATAACGTCACCATTAAAAAAATCATAGAGCAGGAGGACTCTTTGTGCAGTGTCCGTCGGGCTCTACCATGACGTCTCATTGTCATTCAAATGCAAACGTGTCAGACTATTTTAAACGAATTTGAACCATAAATCTTTGAAACTGTCACCCCTTCTCAGGTAAAAAATCATTAGGTTTAATTTTATAATAATGAAATAATAAAAATTAATACGTCAATAGTCAAATTTACAATCATTCAGAATGAACTAAACATAATTATATTTAAAATTTTCAACATACTGAACTTTAACAGGTTCTTCAACAAAGTCACACGAGATTCGTCAAATGAACTATAGGTAGGTACTATTATTACAGACATAATGTAACCGCGAAATGTATGAATGATGCCATTTTTAGTAAAGTTGGGGCAATTCGTCTTGCTGGCGTTTAACCTCCCTTTCACCGGCGCGGCGCGGGCCTGAGTGTCGGACGGAGACTAGTGAAGCGGACACGTTCGGCAGCCGCGGAGGACGACGCGCTGACTGGCCTGTCGCCTGCCACTCTCAATCTCAACCGTACTTACTTACACTCACCGCTTCCGAAATCATAAATCTTAATCCTCGCATATTGCACTCATTCCCCACCAAACTATTCACAATGCAAAGATCTAACGGCAATTATTTATGTTAAAACATAATGCACTTTTAAGAGAACAAAGCGTACAGCATATTTCACCGAGCGATACTACCTAAATAAAATACCCTTTATCGAGATAAAGACGCAATTATGGTTTCACGAACCACGATGACATTTCGCTTCATACGGGTCGGATGCCTTTTAAAAGCAGTAGGTAGCTAATATATTGGGCGTAAAATGCATGATGAGGTCATCTGAAAATAGCTCTGCGGGAACATGTGGGATGAGTAAATTCAGCCATACCTACTCCTACAGGGAAGGAGGGTGTCGGATAATAAAAGAGCGAGAATAGATTCGTGATTATACGCGGCAATATCCAAAAGCTGACTTGTATTTAAGCGGCAAGGGCGGTACCACTCAAGGTTTATTAAAAATAGCACGTACGTGCGCGACGGCGTGTTGCCAAAACGTAACCCGCCCATACTATAGGTGGTCAGGCGCGAGAGCCGGGAGCACGGGGCGGCCGCGGCCGCCCATCGCGCTGCCATCAACCTTACCCAATTCGGAGCACGATGCCGCGTGCCACCACAATACGCGCCCGAATACGACCGCGTGCGATGCTCTACCTCACTCACCAGATTTAAATTCACAGTTAGAGCGTTCATTTCTATGGGAATCGTTGCTATATGGAATTCTTAAAATGTGGAGTAGATGTAAAAGATGCTGTAAATGCTCGGGCTTCTAAGTGCCGGAACAGAAGCAAACAAGTAGACACAACCGATACTTTGATCACAGGTTTGGGTCTATCAAATCTTAATGATCGAGATATCCGCTTTCTAGATAGATACCCATATTAATTTTACTCAATTGTATACAATGGTTTTGAATATGTTGTTGCATTACCTTAAACTAATTAGACACGGACTAAAATAAAGACTGTCAAGTGCGAGAGCTCGCGCCCTGAGGGTTTCGTTCCATTGGTCGTGGGTTCGATTCCCGGTCGTGCACCAGTGGTCAGGATCAAAAAATAAAAATTCTAAGTGTAGGAAATTAACAAACTTATATTTGCGGTCGCTCACGTAGTCATTGTATGACATTGACCGCAAATATAACTTTGTTTCCTATAAAACTTCGAAATTCCTCAATTTCAGACTTTTCCCTTTAATTGTGTTACAAAATCTCATAGCATTCCAAATTTCAGAATTGTGAGGTAACTGGAAGTACCCTAGAGGTATTTCATTTTAGCCATTTCCATACAAAAATTATACATTCATTGCCATATATTTTTAATGCATTAAGCTAGAGCTTTGATTTTTATACGGCACCATAAGCCTACAGACCTTAATAGGTGGTATAAATTTCAAGTTGATACCTTTAGCCGTTTCGTTTGAGAAAAAGGGTCTTGATAGACGGACAGACAGACGGACAACAAAGTGATCCTATAAGGGTTACGTTTTTCCAAATGAGGTACGGAATCCTAAAAAGGTTGCTATCATTTTCTAATAGATCGAAGTAGCAAGGTCAGATATAATTTTAGCGCTCTCAAATTCATTAAGCTGCCTAGGATACTGCAACAAAATAATCGACACCACTGTTAATTGTCTCTGTCTGTGGTTCCTGACAACGTTAAAGCTATGAGTAGTAACATTACACTAGATTTTTTATTTATCGGCTCGCTACTTTGCGGTTCGTACAGTAGGCAAATTTATTTTATTTCATTGATCATTGTGTGCAACTCAATGTTAATGTTTCTAAATAACAAGCAAGGACACGACAATTGTTTAATTTGCGTTACGTACGAGTTCTTTGAATGAGGAGATTTATGCTAGAATTTCGATCTTCCTGCCCTTGTCCCACATTATGTGGGGTCGGCACAACATGTTTTCTTCTTCCACTCTCTTCTGTTAGCCGTCATCTCCGCACTCACATCTTTCTTACTCATGTCATCTTTAATACAATCCATCCATCTTTTCTTTGGCCTTCCTCTAGTCTTATATCCATGCACATTCATACCAAACGCTCTTCTCGTTACATGACTTTCATCCCTCCTCATGACATGCCCATACCATGCTAACCTATTACTTCTCAACTTTTCCGTCACTGGCGCTACTTTCAAACTTCCTCTGATGTACTCATTTCTTATTTTGTCCATTCTTGTCACTCTACACATCCATCTCAACATTCGCATCTCTGCCGCATGCACTCTTCTTTCATCCGTCCCTTTGGTAGAATTTCGATTATTTTTACGAAACCTAGTTAGCTGTGAAGGTGAAAGCTAGCTTGCAAAGTGATGATTAAAATCCAATAACGAAGGCACTTTCCGGTTGTTTATTTGGATAAGAAAGTATTATCTTTATTTTATTTATATCGGAGAGGATGGGTCCTCATTACCTATATTAAAATTACTGAAACGCCTTCTTTGACAAGCTATGTCTTTATTTATATTTACGCTATACACATAAGTATCATTCATGAAAACCCTCCACAGAGTTGCGAGATTAATAGATTTGATAAAATCAAACTCGTAGATCGTAGCGTAGTACGATTCAAACAAATCAAAACATGCCCATTCCTAGGCACAACTTGGCACAAAATTGTTTAGATAATTCCGGTATCATTAAAAATTAATTTTCTGTTTTCACATTTGATTTGAAAAACAAGGATGGCCGGCCCGTGAAAATCCAGAAAGGAAGACATTAGGAAATATCATAATATTAATTATGAATTATAAAGTCATTTTCTTATGTGTTAGTTGGTTTTTATCTTTTAGTCGAAATAATTAGCAAAATATGAACTTGAAATATCAATATAAGGTGTTTCATAATATGTTTGATAAAAGGAGCGTACTCTATCAATTAAAAAAAACATGTTATGTATTAAAAAAAATCTCAGTTTTATTTTCAAAATCTAATTCTTATCATCTGTTTTTCATTTTATTAAACATACGAGATGATTAAATTCAAGATTTCTATATAAAACATATGAATAATGGAGTTTGAATTGATTTGACCCCAAAACAACATATTTTTGTGGTGATGTTTGTGTTTTTCCAATGATAAATGACGAATTTCCAAAAGTCGTAGAACAAAGTTTATTGCCGATTGGGAGTAGAATAAGCCCCTTTCTGTATAACATACATATAATGAATCAACTTGTATCCTACTAATTCTTACTATTCCTACTTTAGATGCGAAAGTTTGTGTGGATGTTTGTTGTTCAATCAATCCCACTGTAACGGCTCAGCCAATTTCAATGAAACTTGGAATAGATAGAGTTCTTTACCTGGAATAGGCATATAGGCTACTTTTTATCTAGGGTACCACGCGACCGAAGCCGCGGGCGGAAGCTAGTACTTTTTTAAAACTCTGACTGAATCACAATGAACGCACAGCTTAAACTACAAGTCCTAGAAGTATGAAATTTGGAGGGTAGCTTCCTGTTGTAGTTTAGGAGCTAAGAAAGGAATTCCCAAAACTCAAACCTTAGTGGGGGTGTAGCGGTGGTTGAAGTTTGTATGAAAATAACTCCACGCGAACAAAGTGGCGGAGGTTTCCACTAGTTCTTTGTACAAAATATTAATGCTTTTTTTCTTATCCTGATTATAAAGATTTCATGTCGTTCATTATCACCAGACCTTATCTAATACCAATCGTATCGACCCATGGATGTAGCTACAATAAAATGTTATTTTATCGTAAACATTGCAACAAGAGTCGAAATTGAAGAAGTTATCTTCGTATTATATTATAATTATAAGAGCACATTACATACACTTAGGTACATGAAAATAAAATAATGGATATGCCAACAGCATTAGAGGCCAAATAAAAATATTGAGAAGGTACAAAGATTTTACACAGAAGTTACAGTACATCAAGACGCGCATTGTTTACCTGAAAGCAACCATGTTGAAGACAAAAGGTAAAGGTAATCCGAGTAACAAAAGTCACACACACCACACAAGTTCGCACAGCTATCGTATCACATAATAGCATCTACACAAAAAGGTTGTGGTCCTGTGGTTGCGATTATCCTACGGATGCGGTAGGACTATGTGCGGGTACGCACACCGTACTCGGCCGAGCAGGGTCGTACGCGATGTGCCGTCCGTCGCAGTCGCGGCAGCGCCGAGCGTGCGGCGTGCGCGGCGCACACTACACATTCACAGCTTGATGTGCGGGATGAGCCCGAACAGCCGACCGACCGCCCGGACGACGTCATAGCATTCGCAGCTTCCCTCTGAACTCGACGCAAACTGCCGCGTAAATATAGAAACGCCACCGAACAGGAACACGACGCGATGAGGAAAGGAATACACTTTTACGCACACACGCGCCTTGCATTATTAAAGCGCTTAGTATGAAGAACGTATGAACATTAAGAGTAATGCTAATTGCGCATTACTTAATTGAACGGGGAAAACTAAAATAGTTTTGATGTAATAACAAATCATGTTTATGTGTCCAATTATGGACTAATCAATAAGTATTTCATTTTGGGTTTCATCTCAACTGAATAGAACCTAAATGATATCAATGAATATATTTCATAAAAATAATTATTATACTTTAAATAACTTTTCAAATTCGTACTTATGATAAATCCGGCTGAACCGAAACAATTCAAAGACACTAAATTTATTGAGGTTAAACATTGAGAGCATTACACAGCTTTCAGTGGTTTATCCTTGTAATATACAATTTACTTATCTCAAGGTAAGTTGAATTGGTTAAATTAGAAATCGCGTATCTTATAGTAGCTTGTTTTGTAGGCATGTGTTGTATGTACTTATAATATGTTAAACTATTGTTGAATTATTGTTGGTAAGCTAGGTTCAATGTATACTAAGTTCTGTCTGTGCATGAGTCATTGTGGCCATGTAAAAAGTTACCTAATTTATTTGTACCCAGGTTATTGAATTAAATCTTCATATCCACTAGCTAGATGAAGATCTAGCTAGTGGATATGAAGATTTAATTCACAAGTCCACCACAATTAACTTTTTTATATGACTAGCTTCTGCCCCCGCATATGACAAAGTATGAAGTTTTTATTTACTGGGTGGTTATTTTAATCTGTTTTTGTTAAGAATAAATGTAGTTGTCTGCCAGAAAATCAGCAGTTCTCACGTTAGGGTTAGTTAGGGTTCCTAATACCAACAAGGAACCCTTAGTTTCACCATGTGTCTATGTCAGTACATCCTTAAGTCAGCCGTTTTACTCACAATGTAACGACCCCCCCCCTAAAGATTAAATATATTGCCTAACCTAACTCTGCATTGCTATAAAGTATAGTATTGTCATGATAGAAGTTTGGCCAAGTGATCGTCTAGTTGTAGTGGTAGGACCCTAAGATGTGAACTAATGTAGTAACTCAAATCCTTTAAAGACTTTATAGACAATTCAACTTATCTAACTAACCTACATCTAAATTCTTAACCCTTTCCGAATCTAACTTATATTTAACTTTGACTCATTCTGACTCTAAATTTAATATATGAGATGTATAATTCTAAACTCTAATTATAATCTGGAACTGTAGAATAGCATGAGAGGACATATGATTGGGAATCAATATAATTATTTAATATTAGGAAATACTTCAATCTAAAGATTATACTGAATTAAGTAGCAAAGGGATTATAACGCCAAAGGTCCGGGCCCCTCCTCCGCACGCGGACTGTAAGAAACATCACAATACTTGGACTTCTTTCCAGCGTTGTAATAAGTGATTATTTTATTCACTTATAGGGAATGCTGTTCTTTACATTTACTAGATTTTATATCTGTATGTTTGTCAGTCCTTGTTCATCAAAAGATTATGAGGAAAGCTAAGTAGTTAGTATTTGTATGTTCGTCCATTGTCAAACCATTCAAGGAATCTCTACTTTACTTTTCTTTGCAAAGCAAAACTTTCATACTCATCCATCATATCTAGTTATCATGCGGAACTCCATGCTACCGAATACTTCGGTACCCAAGAATCCCTAACTTCCGCTGCGGACCGCTACCTAGAAAACCTAATAGTTCCTAAAGTAGCTATTGTCATTATTAGTAGTTTAATTTATTATAATTCTGTGAACATCCTCTTCCCCTGGATTTGTGTGAAGGAAAACATAGCTCATACGGCCATCAATCTGACTATTATAATCAGTATTATGGAGAGTATATTAACTCTATATTATGCAATAAGCATATTCACCTGATTTCGCGTGAATGAATACTTAACATAGCTCTCATAGCCATAGATCAGTCTATTTTGATCAGTATTCTAAAGAGTATATTTACTCTATATTAAGCAATTAGCTTATTCACCTGGTTATGCGTGATTGAATACTTTACATAGCTCTCATAGCCATAGATCAGTCTATTTTGATCAGTATTCCGAAGAGTATATTAACTCTGCTTGCATCATAGCTAAAGGTACAATTTAGTACAATTTCTTTGGAATTCTATTTAAAGCTTTATTTCCAAGCTACATGGACTACTGCCAAGTAAATTGATATCTCCAACCAATTAGTGAAGAAGTTATTCCACCTGCATTTATTTTGCATGAAACAACTGTTATAGGCACATCCGGCCAAAGGTTGTGATTAAAGATTTCAATCTTTCAAGTAGAAATTACTTAGGTAACAAACATGATTTGCATAGTCTTAATTCTGTAGATAGCCTCTCTGTTCACAGTTATTTACAGAGGATGAAGCTTAGGGCACTTTCGGCCCACTCTGACTTTTCTTTTACAGTTCAGGGGAAAGCTTAGGACCCTTATAGTCCTCTCTGTGATTTCCGTTACAGAGGTAGCTAAGGACCCTACCGGTCCTGAATCAGACTAAGTAAATCAGTATAGACCTTTGTTCAATTAAAGTTTAGTCTCAATAAAGCCATAAATAAAACTTTTAATTTATTCTAGTAAATATTCAATGTTGTATGAATGCCAGCAGAGTTTATAACCCAATTGCGTACTTTACTGTATTATAAATTGCTATATTATAGTTTTGTCTATTTTGTAATATATTTGGTTAGGTTAGGAATAACTGATGATAATACCTCAACCTTCCAACCAGATATTAATGAAATTAATGTTATTCCTCAGTTACAAAGCCACTCCTACGGTGAATTGATTTAGATTAAACTAAGTTTCTTGTTTATTTAGTTTTTGAGTTTTAATTATAGTAGTTTAGTATCCTTTCCTTCATCAGCCTTTAGAACCCAGCATCCTATTTGAAACTAATTGAATGTATGAGTACCTAAGAGGCCCTATTCTAGCTAGATTCTACCATCCAAACTAGGAGACCGACTCCACATTTACTTTTAATTGTGTGAGTAGACTGACGGAGTGCCATGTCAGTCACCTAACTAGCTAATTGAATGAGTGCGGGTGGTAAATCCCGACTTTGTCCTACCCTATAACCGTGTGCTTGCCAAGATCTGCTATTGGACTGGGGGGCAGATCTCAGCCTAACAGGGGATAAACTTGTGTACAAATAAATATATAAATAAGACTGGACAAGCGGACTAAGAATCCTAAGCTCAGGTGCCCATACAGGCGCGGGCTCCACTTCGACGGTGCCCTCCTGTTTAGAGTTCAAAGGACGCACTTTCCAGGTAGCATATCGACGCCAAGTTAATGGCCAAAATCGATTGGTGGTCCGCTACAAAGATTATCACCTTCCTAGCTAATATGAGGACACAAGCTGGGTATAACACCGCAAGGTAGCAACTCCGCTTGCGACCAGTATCCGGACTGGGTTTAGTTACGGGAATGCCCTAGCTCCTAATAATTTCCTTCAGACGGCGAACACTCAAACAATACTACACACAATCCAATCCCATCCAAAAGTACTAATAAGAACTTAGAAAATTCCAACCCCAAAGTTACGTTCTGAAATCAAACCGGCAGAGCTTCGCCCTCTGAAAGGAAATCTCGAAATCGAATGACACTGATCTTAATCCTGACGAGGCTTATATAGCCTGATTGTTCTAGAAATTTCTACGAATTCAGGCTAGTTCAAAATCCTTTCCTATTTTCT
Organism: Anticlea derivata; assembly: GCA_947579855.1. Lineage (NCBI taxonomy): Eukaryota > Metazoa > Arthropoda > Insecta > Lepidoptera > Geometridae > Anticlea > Anticlea derivata. The sequence continues at coordinate 7,779,301 of OX388260.1, forward strand.
ATGATGTAAGTCTTCTTCTCCCTTGGCATTCTTGACTCATTCCAAATTCAAATTCTGGATTCAAAAGATCCTACTTGGAAGACTGAAGGAATTTTGAGGAATAAAATATTTGCTCAGTTTCATACCTTATTCCATTGACATAATATGTTTTTCCCTTTAGCAGAAGTACAGTGCGAGAAAACGAGAAATTGATTGAAACTTGACGAAATCTTGATGAATTTGAATTATTTGCTCGAATTCAAACCTTATTCCTATGACGTAACTTATTTTCCCACTGCGCATGCGCGGAGGGTTTGAACATTTTAGCACAGATCATAAATATTTTCTTAATTCACATTAGTTTTTGCCGCCAACCTGCAATTGTTCTACTAGCAGCGCCATCTACCTTCCCACGCAAATATGTGGCTCCTAATACTACAACGTTAAGGTTCATTTTGATAAAACATTTAAGTTTTATTATTTCCAGCAATTATTTGATTGAATGAATCAACATTGATGTTCAATAAATATACTGAATTTTACTATTCTTATTAATGGAGTTTATTGAAATAGTATTATGATTTGATATTACAAGACATATTTTTAATTTAGGTTTCATATTACTTGTTTTAAAGTTTAATCGATATATTTCTATTGTGTTGACTAATTTAGTCAATGTCTTGAACGGATCTAGATGTTCAATCAATAATTGTGCTAAATTCAAAATGCGATGCTTCTCGATTAATTACTAGTTTCTAATGCGAATCTTATTAGTAAAATCGATTATTAGTAATCTTTATTTGTGAATGTAAGGAGACACGAAGGTGGACCGTTACAGCCGCCCCCTAGACTTTACGCAAATGTAGTTATTTTAACGTAGTTGGAGTAAAGGCTATATTATTATTATTTTTTAATCATTTCAAATAAAGATTATATTTTTATTACCATTACTTATTTTTATTTGTACATTACTTCTAATTTGATAACGTTTGATTCAGATAACTCACTAATGTTTGAATGTGGATGTATGTACCTATATGTGGTGTATTTTTAAACCAAATTTAAAATAAATACCATTTTGTACCAGTATTTAAGTTTCCAATGAACCAAACATGAACAGCTATCCTCCCAATCAGAATCATCAAACCAGAGTGAAGGAACTCGGGCGTGACTCCAAGTCTTTCCTGTGAAATAGTATAATATGTTTCATTGTTAACCAATCTTAGGTTTCAAATGAACTAAATTACACAACCTTGCGCCGATAAGATAACTCCTTATAACCAAGAACATAGCCCCCCATGCCTAGTTCATCCCACGAAAACCCGATCTCAAAATTATAGTTTATTTATAATTTGGCGAATGTATTGTGTGGGGAAAATTTCCAAGGCTTCATGTGTAGTAAGAACCTTTATGAAATCAGCGTTCGCTGATGATTGTCAGCTGACTCAACCTAACTCCAAACTCCATCATAACAAGTTCTTTGTTTTGTGTTGTGGAATATCTGAATTCAACCATCATCAAATCGTCTCAAATTCTGAATTCTGTTGAATCATAAGGCCCTCCAATTCCCTAAATCACTAACACATATTTTTCATTCGTTCCCTTACTTTCATCTTCCTTTCTTCCTGAAAATTAATCCATATATTCGCTTCCAAAGAATTTCTTTCGGTTCTGTTCTCGCCACCCAACAACCCAACAAAACACTTAAAATCCGAGAACACGAAAACCAATGCACAAAAATGACTGTGTGTGGTACTCCCTTTATCTCTATTAAATTTATTCTAAATGTAACTATCTCCAAAATACATTTTTTTTTTTTTTTTTTCATTAGAAATCACATATTATTTTATCGTGTTGTTATTTTTTTTTTTTTTTTTTTTAGTAGTGCTGTTTTTTTTTTTTTTTTTTTTTTTGTCGAATTTAAATACCTTTAATTATTAATGTTTTTCTTTTTCACCCTGTATTTATATTTTTATTAAACATTTTAAAATTTAAATGTCAGAATTATATATAAGTACCTACTCAGTAGTAGTAGTAATAATTGTATTTACACGTAGATATCTAGGATTATAGCTTAGATCAAACATTCCTCCTATTCCTAGATAGGTACTTCAATGCGCATGCTATCTACGTATTTTCATTAGAGGATAAAACTCAATTTGACTGTTGCAAAATCCATGAGAATATTTAGTAGATACTTTGAAACTAGAGAGTGATATTTGTGATTAATTTGGAAGTAGGTATCTACCATCACTAATGCTACCTACCTCCTACGGCTCAACAACATCAATCTGTATTCCAAAACTGACATCCCTAGGTTTGTGGCGCATCCACAAAATAGGTATGACCTATAGCTAGACTACACTTTCTCTTAAACTACATGTGAGGGTGCATCTACGATACTTTTTCTATGAAATTTGGATAAGTAGATACGTCAAGTACCTACGTCCTATCTGTATTTCAACTAAACCAACTAATATCCCATCGTCATAATATCCTACCCCCTACCATCACACCAATACCACAACCGCGAAAACCTACTAGGTTACCCGGACGTTCAAATGTTTGGATGTTTGGACATCCGCGGCTCAACCACGATGCAACGGCCCAACCGACCCCGACGAAATCCGGAACAGACAGAACTCAGATCACCCCTCACCCAGACACCACGCGAGTGAAGCCGCGGGAGTAGGCTACCAGATAGATATTCTTTAAATTCAATCAACATGTCGTCAGTACTGCAGACAGAGACCATGCTACGGTGGTGATAACCATCTTATTCCCTGTCTAACTAAAGTTCATACTCAGCTTTCGTTGCAAGACGTAAAAATAATTTTCCTGACCTATTTTTTTATAATATTTTTGAATGTTTGATACATGTGCTGTTGGCGATCCTATTTAATAAATAAATAAATAAATACTCTTCAATTTTATCTTTAGATGTCAAAATAATATTTTTTTGTGCTAAGTCGTCGAAAGGTTATTCTTGCTAAGTACACTGATCGTAGTGTTCCATTCCGCGGGAGTAGGCTAGCAGATAGATATTCTGTAAATTCAATCAACATGTTGTCAGTACTGCAGACAGAGGCCATGCTACGGTGGTGATAACCATCTTATTCCCTGTCTAACTAAAGTTCATACTCAACTTTAGTTTCAAGACGTAAAAATATTTTTTCTGACCTATTTTTTCTTTTTATCCTACTTACTCTTCAATTTTATCTTTAGGTGTCAAAATAATATTTTTTTTGTGCTAAGTCGTCGACAGGTAATTCTTGCTAAGTACACTGATCGTAGTGTTCCATTCCATTTTATGCTGATAATTATTCATTGTCACTCTCTAACTAGACCTTTTTTAGATAAGTGTGAATGAGAAGCAATGATGAAAATGTTGCACTGCAGGACTTAGCCCGTTATCGAAACACCATTACAACATTACGACTGACCTTGGATATCTCTTTCTAAACCATAAAAGAGAATAGGATAGCAAAACGGTTTGCTCACGAGTTTTTGCTTGATTGATGGAATGGGGAACTGAATATGAACAAACAAAACAAAACTTAGATTCAAAACTCAAATTGTTTTGATTTTATTTATTGTGCGCATGCACTTTCCTTGTTTACAACTAGGTTTTACTATAGCTAATAGTGCTCAGATCAGTGTGAGTTTAGTCTAACGAGTTTTTTTCCATCGATAAACTTTGATAGCTACTGTTTGATATCTACCAGCTATGCCTACCAGTGATTTCCTTTAACTAATTTACATTACAACTGAGTGCTACATACAACTTGCAGTGGCTATTGCATTTTGAAGTCCTTGCTTTCCTTCTGAGGAATACGTGGATGATATTAAGTAAGTACATTTTATATTCCTAACCTGTAATTGTTTTTGTAAGTTAGCCGCAATTTCTTACACTCATTTTATACCTTGATTCATCTTTTTAAACAAGCTGAGAGGTAATACAACTTAGTAAAGCAGACTAGCAGTGTCCAGATGCTAGAACTATATCAGAGTCCCTATACACTTGCTTTCTTTTCGAAATCAACGCAACCCAATGTTTTTGATGTTCATATCTTTGTTTGTTTTGCTTTACAGCATAATGATCCAGTCAACCAATTTGTCCTTTCTAACTTGCCTCATAATTTAGCATTACGAGCAATGTGCAAAAGAATCTAAATTCTAAGCAGTAAGACTAATATTTTATGTTTTCTTCCAGGTTACCATGACTGAGAATATGGTATTCAACTGGACACTAAATATAAGATCTATCAACAAGCATACTATCATGATTTAGAGTAGCTACTCATGACCCCAGCGATCTGATTAGATTGCCCGATGGCATCACACCTAAACCTGTGAAGTGTTATTTTACACATAAACGGTGAGAGTTATTTTACACCTATTTTATTTTATTTTATTTATTGCTCTGCTAATACCAGTGTAGCATAATATGCATGCTTAGTGTCTTCCCTCGCCCCCTAGCTGAAATATAATCCTAGTATAATACCTATGTTTTAAATTACTTCCTATTCATTCTGCTCATAGGTACTAAGGTATTTCCTGAACTGAAACTTAATATAATATTTCAGAATAATTCCTAACCTAGCTCGTTGAACAGTTAACTAAACTACTGGCGTGATCACGGTGGCAAAGCAAAGAAGCAAATAGGCGCGGGTTCGATTCCCGCTGCTAGACAATTGCCTACACTATAGGTGAACTCCCAGTCCGGTTCCTATGGCACCAAAGAGGTTAGCCACCACAGCTAGGAACCCGAATCGAATTGAACCAACGCCCCCTATTTGATAAAACGATTTTATTACTTGTAATTCTAACTATGTTTTATGGCATTTCCAGACTGAAACGTAGTAAAGCGTTCGCCCCCATTCTCCAGTCATTCCTACTACCCTCTACTACTCCGTTATAAACAAGTGAATAATTACTTCGAGTCTACGTACATCGCGAAACTGTGCTGTCTACTTCAAGAATACGCAAGACTCAAGACCTAACCTAAACTAATAGTTAGTTAGTCCTAGTTTAAGCTTTAGTTGTTAAGTCTAGGCACTAGGTCAATTAGGAATTCTCACTAATCTGACTAACTACTATAACTTGTAGATTTTTCTACTCACCTATAAAGCGAACCTGTAGCGCCCCCCATCCTAACAAGCCCTAAATATTTAATAATCCTCTATGAATTTGTCTATAAAGTCCCTCCTATTTTACGGCAACAAATTGTGCGATAAAATCGCACTAACTCATGACAAAACCATACATTGTACCAATTACACACTAATTTTAATATTTGATTTAAGGTACGCATCCTGGTCACGGCACCAAATTGTAACGACCCCCCCCCTAAAGATTAAATATATTGCCTAACCTAACTCTGCATTGCTATAAAGTATAGTATTGTCATGATAGAAGTTTGGCCAAGTGATCGTCTAGTTGTAGTGGTAGGACCCTAAGATGTGAACTAATGTAGTAACTCAAATCCTTTAAAGACTTTATAGACAATTCAACTTATCTAACTAACCTACATCTAAATTCTTAACCCTTTCCGAATCTAACTTATATTTAACTTTGACTCATTCTGACTCTAAATTTAATATATGAGATGTATAATTCTAAACTCTAATTATAATCTGGATTTGTAGAATAGCATGAGAGGACATATGATTGGGAATCAATATAATTATTTAATATTAGGAAATACTTCAATCTAAAGATTATACTGAATTAAGTAGCAAAGGGATTATAACGCCAAAGGTCCGGGCCCCTCCTCCGCACGCGGACTGTAAGAAACATCACAATACTTGGACTTCTTTCCAGCGTTGTAATAAGTGATTATTTTATTCACTTATAGGGAATGCTGTTCTTTACATTTACTAGATTTTATATCTGTATGTTTGTCAGTCCTTGTTCATCAAAAGATTATGAGGAAAGCTAAGTAGTTAGTATTTGTATGTTCGTCCATTGTCAAACCATTCAAGGAATCTCTACTTTACTTTTCTTTGCAAAGCAAAACTTTCATACTCATCCATCATATCTAGTTATCATGCGGAACTCCATGCTACCGAATACTTCGGTACCCAAGAATCCCTAACTTCCGCTGCGGACCGCTACCTAGAAAACCTAATAGTTCCTAAAGTAGCTATTGTCATTATTAGTAGTTTAATTTATTATAATTCTGTGAACATCCTCTTCCCCTGGATTTGTGTGAAGGAAAACATAGCTCATACGGCCATCAATCTGACTATTATAATCAGTATTATGGAGAGTATATTAACTCTATATTATGCAATAAGCATATTCACCTGATTTCGCGTGAATGAATACTTAACATAGCTCTCATAGCCATAGATCAGTCTATTTTGATCAGTATTCTAAAGAGTATATTTACTCTATATTAAGCAATTAGCTTATTCACCTGGTTATGCGTGATTGAATACTTTACATAGCTCTCATAGCCATAGATCAGTCTATTTTGATCAGTATTCCGAAGAGTATATTAACTCTGCTTGCATCATAGCTAAAGGTACAATTTAGTACAATTTCTTTGGAATTCTATTTAAAGCTTTATTTCCAAGCTACATGGACTACTGCCAAGTAAATTGATATCTCCAACCAATTAGTGAAGAAGTTATTCCACCTGCATTTATTTTGCATGAAACAACTGTTATAGGCACATCCGGCCAAAGGTTGTGATTAAAGATTTCAATCTTTCAAGTAGAAATTACTTAGGTAACAAACATGATTTGCATAGTCTTAATTCTGTAGATAGCCTCTCTGTTCACAGTTATTTACAGAGGATGAAGCTTAGGGCACTTTCGGCCCACTCTGACTTTTCTTTTACAGTTCAGGGGAAAGCTTAGGACCCTTATAGTCCTCTCTGTGATTTCCGTTACAGAGGTAGCTAAGGACCCTACCGGTCCTGAATCAGACTAAGTAAATCAGTATAGACCTTTGTTCAATTAAAGTTTAGTCTCAATAAAGCCATAAATAAAACTTTTAATTTATTCTAGTAAATATTCAATGTTGTATGAATGCCAGCAGAGTTTATAACCCAATTGCGTACTTTACTGTATTATAAATTGCTATATTATAGTTTTGTCTATTTTGTAATATATTTGGTTAGGTCAAAGTCAAAGTCAAAGTCAAAAGGCATTTATTTCAATAAAATCACTAGGATCACTTTGAAACGTCTTAGAAACTAGGTGAAGCTATGCCTGTTCCTCGCGACCAAGCCTAGAAGAATCAGGCAACAAACACGGCTTGGTGCCTATCATTTTTTTCGATGATCCTTTTTCACAAAATGGAATTTAAAGCTTCAGTGTGGTGCCGATCGAACTAGGTGAGGCTCAAGAGAAAAGTAATCTAATTATAATCCTTAATAAATAAGGCTTATAAAAATGTGAAAAAAATGAAGACAAATGTGAGCTTCAACAAATGATCTAAGGGCAGCACACGCTACACTTGATGAAATATGTACCTAATGCTTATATAATTAAATAATACTTAAAATATGATGCAAGCAAAAACTGTAAAGACACTGCAAAATGGCATTTTAGCTGTCGAGGGGCAGAGCGACTTCAGGCCATGCGGTTTTATCATTTAAATAATCATTTAGTTTATAGTACGCTTTCTTAATAAGATTATTCTTTATGTACACTTTAAATCTTCTAATAGGAAGTTGCGTCGCGTTTACCGGAAGTTTATTATAAAATCTTACCATATTCCCCATAAAAGACCCATTTACTTTTTGTAATCTAAATTTTGGAATGCACAATTTATTTTTGTTTCTTGTGTTAATACTATGCACATCACTTTTTTTCTTAAAGCTAGCCATGTGCTTATGAGTGTACAATAAGTTTTCGTAAATATATTGTGAAGTTACAGTTAAAATGTTAATTTCTTTAAAAAGTTCCCTCAAGGAGTCCCTTGACTTCATTTTATAAATGGCACGTATTGCTCGTTTTTGTAAAACAAATATGACTTGGATATCTGCTGCATTCCCCCAGAGAAAGATACCATAGGACATTACACTATGGAAGTAGCTAAAATAAACTAACCTAGCTGTGGCTTCATCTGTGAGCCACCTTATCGTACGAACGGCATATGCCGCGGAACTAAGTCTACCGGCAAGAGTTTCAATGTGGGGTCCCCACTGCAATTTTGAATCAATATTGAGTCCTAGGAAATTTGTAGAATCAACAAGGGTTAGTGACTCTCCATTTAATACAATGTTAGTGGGGCTATTGTGTACTACATTAGGCAAAGAGAATTTGATACATTTCGTTTTCTTTGAATTTAGCAAGAGATTGTTTACAGAAAACCAATTAAGGACTAGCGACAAGGATGCGTTTACGTCATCGTAATTTGTTTTGGATCTGTCGACTTTGAACACTAGCGAGGTGTCGTCAGCAAATAGAACTATGTCACACATTTCTTTAACATAAGAAGGGAGGTCATTAACGTAAACTAGGAACAAGAAAGGGCCTAGAATCGAACCCTGTGGCACACCCATGACAATAGTTGATCCAGAAGACCTTTCACCACCCACGTCAACTTTTTGGACTCTATTGGATAAGTAAGATTGTAAAAGGTCAATTGCACGGTTTTGGATGCCGTAATGTTTTAGCTTTGAGATTAATGTTGCATGACTCACGCAGTCAAACGCTTTTGACAAATCACAGAATACACCGATTGCGTCTTGTGAGTTCTCAAAGGCATCGTATATGTGCTTTAAGAGCAAAGTCCCGGCATCGGCTGTTGATCGACCTTTGGTAAATCCAAATTGATTACAATGAAGAAGCCCGTTAAGATTGAAGTGAGATAATAACTGAGTAAGAATAACTTTTTCAAAGATTTTACTTAGAGTAGGCAATATCGAGATAGGTCTATAATTAGCGGGATCTTTTTCGTTTCCGGACTTGAACAAAGGAATTATTTTGCTATGCTTCATAAGGTCAGGAAAAACTCCATCGTCAACACAACTATTAAAGATGTGGGCTAAGCATGGAGCAATATCGTTAATAATAGCACCTACTACCTTTGTAGATATACCCCATAGGTCTTCAGTGTTTTTTATATTGAGGGATTTAAAGGTTTTCACAATATTACCCGCATTAATGTAACTAAAACTAAACTCAGTCTCACATTTAGCAACACTAGCTTCTAGAAGAAGGGACGCTCCAGAAGCTGAAGATTTTAACGACTGGGTTACAATATTAGGTATACTAGAGAAAAAACTGTCAAAGGCATTCGCCACTTCAATTTTCTTAGTTAAAACACTATCATTATTAATTAAATTGATTTGTTTATTGAGGGCTTTTGATTTGCCTGTTTCATTATTTATTAGTTTCCAAGTAGCTTTAATTTTATTAGAAGACTTTTCAATTTTGTTTCTTAAGTACAATGATTTGGCTGCATGACAAGCTTTTTTAAAAGTTTTAGAATAATTCTTAACATGTAGTATAAAAGTAATGTCGTGCAGCTTTGACTCCCTATCAGCATATAGTTCGTACAATTTATTCCTGCTTTTATAAATGCCAGGTGTAGCCCAGTCAGCAAACCCGACGCTAACCTTAACTGTGCTTGTTTTTAATTTAAAAATTTGTTCGTGTTCTTTATTTATTAATAACTGATTAGGAATAACTGATGATAATACCTCAACCTTCCAACCAGATATTAATGAAATTAATGTTATTCCTCAGTTACAAAGCCACTCCTACGATGAATTGATTTAGATTAAACTAAGTTTCTTGTTTATTTAGTTTTTGAGTTTTAATTATAGTAGTTTAGTATCCTTTCCTTCATCAGCCTTTAGAACCCAGCATCCTATTTGAAACTAATTGAATGTATGAGTACCTAAGAGGCCCTATTCTAGCTAGATTCTACCATCCAAACTAGGAGACCGACTCCACATTTACTTTTAATTGTGTGAGTAGACTGACGGAGTGCCATGTCAGTCACCTAACTAGCTAATTGAATGAGTGCGGGTGGTAAATCCCGACTTTGTCCTACCCTATAACCGTGTGCTTGCCAAGATCTGCTATTGGACTGGGGGGCAGATCTCAGCCTAACAGGGGATAAACTTGTGTACAAATAAATATATAAATAAGACTGGACAAGCGGACTAAGAATCCTAAGCTCAGGTGCCCATACAGGCGCGGGCTCCACTTCGACGGTGCCCTCCTGTTTAGAGTTCAAAGGACGCACTTTCCAGGTAGCATATCGACGCCAAGTTAATGGCCAAAATCGATTGGTGGTCCGCTACAAAGATTATCACCTTCCTAGCTAATATGAGGACACAAGCTGGGTATAACACCGCAAGGTAGCAACTCCGCTTGCGACCAGTATCCGGACTGGGTTTAGTTACGGGAATGCCCTAGCTCCTAATAATTTCCTTCAGACGGCGAACACTCAAACAATACTACACACAATCCAATCCCATCCAAAAGTACTAATAAGAACTTAGAAAATTCCAACCCCAAAGTTACGTTCTGAAATCAAACCGGCAGAGCTTCGCCCTCTGAAAGGAAATCTCGAAATCGAATGACACTGATCTTAATCCTGACGAGGCTTATATAGCCTGATTGTTCTAGAAATTTCTACGAATTCAGGCTAGTTCAAAATCCTTTCCTATTTTCTATGATGTAAGTCTTCTTCTCCCTTGGCATTCTTGACTCATTCCAAATTCAAATTCTGGATTCAAAAGATCCTACTTGGAAGACTGAAGGAATTTTGAGGAATAAAATATTTGCTCAGTTTCATACCTTATTCCATTGACATAATATGTTTTTCCCTTTAGCAGAAGTACAGTGCGAGAAAACGAGAAATTGATTGAAACTTGACGAAATCTTGATGAATTTGAATTATTTGCTCGAATTCAAACCTTATTCCTATGACGTAACTTATTTTCCCACTGCGCATGCGCGGAGGGTTTGAACATTTTAGCACAGATCATAAATATTTTCTTAATTCACATTAGTTTTTGCCGCCAACCTGCAATTGTTCTACTAGCAGCGCCATCTACCTTCCCACGCAAATATGTGGCTCCTAATACTACAACGTTAAGGTTCATTTTGATAAAACATTTAAGTTTTATTATTTCCAGCAATTATTTGATTGAATGAATCAACATTGATGTTCAATAAATATACTGAATTTTACTATTCTTATTAATGGAGTTTATTGAAATAGTATTATGATTTGATATTACAAGACATATTTTTAATTTAGGTTTCATATTACTTGTTTTAAAGTTTAATCGATATATTTCTATTGTGTTGACTAATTTAGTCAATGTCTTGAACGGATCTAGATGTTCAATCAATAATTGTGCTAAATTCAAAATGCGATGCTTCTCGATTAATTACTAGTTTCTAATGCGAATCTTATTAGTAAAATCGATTATTAGTAATCTTTATTTGTGAATGTAAGGAGACACGAAGGTGGACCGTTACAGCCGCCCCCTAGACTTTACGCAAATGTAGTTATTTTAACGTAGTTGGAGTAAAGGCTATATTATTATTATTTTTTAATCATTTCAAATAAAGATTATATTTTTATTACCATTACTTATTTTTATTTGTACATTACTTCTAATTTGATAACGTTTGATTCAGATAACTCACTAATGTTTGAATGTGGATGTATGTACCTATATGTGGTGTATTTTTAAACCAAATTTAAAATAAATACCATTTTGTACCAGTATTTAAGTTTCCAATGAACCAAACATGAACAGCTATCCTCCCAATCAGAATCATCAAACCAGAGTGAAGGAACTCGGGCGTGACTCCAAGTCTTTCCTGTGAAATAGTATAATATGTTTCATTGTTAACCAATCTTAGGTTTCAAATGAACTAAATTACACAACCTTGCGCCGATAAGATAACTCCTTATAACCAAGAACATAGCCCCCCATGCCTAGTTCATCCCACGAAAACCCGATCTCAAAATTATAGTTTATTTATAATTTGGCGAATGTATTGTGTGGGGAAAATTTCCAAGGCTTCATGTGTAGTAAGAACCTTTATGAAATCAGCGTTCGCTGATGATTGTCAGCTGACTCAACCTAACTCCAAACTCCATCATAACAAGTTCTTTGTTTTGTGTTGTGGAATATCTGAATTCAACCATCATCAAATCGTCTCAAATTCTGAATTCTGTTGAATCATAAGGCCCTCCAATTCCCTAAATCACTAACACATATTTTTCATTCGTTCCCTTACTTTCATCTTCCTTTCTTCCTGAAAATTAATCCATATATTCGCTTCCAAAGAATTTCTTTCGGTTCTGTTCTCGCCACCCAACAACCCAACAAAACACTTAAAATCCGAGAACACGAAAACCAATGCACAAAAATGACTGTGTGTGGTACTCCCTTTATCTCTATTAAATTTATTCTAAATGTAACTATCTCCAAAATACATTTTTTTTTTTTTTTTTTCATTAGAAATCACATATTATTTTATCGTGTTGTTATTTTTTTTTTTTTTTTTTTAGTAGTGCTGTTTTTTTTTTTTTTTTTTTTTTTGTCGAATTTAAATACCTTTAATTATTAATGTTTTTCTTTTTCACCCTGTATTTATATTTTTATTAAACATTTTAAAATTTAAATGTCAGAATTATATATAAGTACCTACTCAGTAGTAGTAGTAATAATTGTATTTACACGTAGATATCTAGGATTATAGCTTAGATCAAACATTCCTCCTATTCCTAGATAGGTACTTCAATGCGCATGCTATCTACGTATTTTCATTAGAGGATAAAACTCAATTTGACTGTTGCAAAATCCATGAGAATATTTAGTAGATACTTTGAAACTAGAGAGTGATATTTGTGATTAATTTGGAAGTAGGTATCTACCATCACTAATGCTACCTACCTCCTACGGCTCAACAACATCAATCTGTATTCCAAAACTGACATCCCTAGGTTTGTGGCGCATCCACAAAATAGGTATGACCTATAGCTAGACTACACTTTCTCTTAAACTACATGTGAGGGTGCATCTACGATACTTTTTCTATGAAATTTGGATAAGTAGATACGTCAAGTACCTACGTCCTATCTGTATTTCAACTAAACCAACTAATATCCCATCGTCATAATATCCTACCCCCTACCATCACACCAATACCACAACCGCGAAAACCTACTAGGTTACCCGGACGTTCAAATGTTTGGATGTTTGGACATCCGCGGCTCAACCACGATGCAACGGCCCAACCGACCCCGACGAAATCCGGAACAGACAGAACTCAGATCACCCCTCACCCAGACACCACGCGAGTGAAGCCGCGGGAGTAGGCTACCAGATAGATATTCTTTAAATTCAATCAACATGTCGTCAGTACTGCAGACAGAGACCATGCTACGGTGGTGATAACCATCTTATTCCCTGTCTAACTAAAGTTCATACTCAGCTTTCGTTGCAAGACGTAAAAATAATTTTCCTGACCTATTTTTTTATAATATTTTTGAATGTTTGATACATGTGCTGTTGGCGATCCTATTTAATAAATAAATAAATAAATACTCTTCAATTTTATCTTTAGATGTCAAAATAATATTTTTTTGTGCTAAGTCGTCGAAAGGTTATTCTTGCTAAGTACACTGATCGTAGTGTTCCATTCCGCGGGAGTAGGCTAGCAGATAGATATTCTGTAAATTCAATCAACATGTTGTCAGTACTGCAGACAGAGGCCATGCTACGGTGGTGATAACCATCTTATTCCCTGTCTAACTAAAGTTCATACTCAACTTTAGTTTCAAGACGTAAAAATATTTTTTCTGACCTATTTTTTCTTTTTATCCTACTTACTCTTCAATTTTATCTTTAGGTGTCAAAATAATATTTTTTTTGTGCTAAGTCGTCGACAGGTAATTCTTGCTAAGTACACTGATCGTAGTGTTCCATTCCATTTTATGCTGATAATTATTCTTTGTCACTCTCTAACTAGACCTTTTTTAGATAAGTGTGAATGAGAAGCAATGATGAAAATGTTGCACTGCAGGACTTAGCCCGTTATCGAAACACCATTACAACATTACGACTGACCTTGGATATCTCTTTCTAAACCATAAAAGAGAATAGGATAGCAAAACGGTTTGCTCACGAGTTTTTGCTTGATTGATGGAATGGGGAACTGAATATGAACAAACAAAACAAAACTTAGATTCAAAACTCAAATTGTTTTGATTTTATTTATTGTGCGCATGCACTTTCCTTGTTTACAACTAGGTTTTACTATAGCTAATAGTGCTCAGATCAGTGTGAGTTTAGTCTAACGAGTTTTTTTCCATCGATAAACTTTGATAGCTACTGTTTGATATCTACCAGCTATGCCTACCAGTGATTTCCTTTAACTAATTTACATTACAACTGAGTGCTACATACAACTTGCAGTGGCTATTGCATTTTGAAGTCCTTGCTTTCCTTCTGAGGAATACGTGGATGATATTAAGTAAGTACATTTTATATTCCTAACCTGTAATTGTTTTTGTAAGTTAGCCGCAATTTCTTACACTCATTTTATACCTTGATTCATCTTTTTAAACAAGCTGAGAGGTAATACAACTTAGTAAAGCAGACTAGCAGTGTCCAGATGCTAGAACTATATCAGAGTCCCTATACACTTGCTTTCTTTTCGAAATCAACGCAACCCAATGTTTTTGATGTTCATATCTTTGTTTGTTTTGCTTTACAGCATAATGATCCAGTCAACCAATTTGTCCTTTCTAACTTGCCTCATAATTTAGCATTACGAGCAATGTGCAAAAGAATCTAAATTCTAAGCAGTAAGACTAATATTTTATGTTTTCTTCCAGGTTACCATGACTGAGAATATGGTATTCAACTGGACACTAAATATAAGATCTATCAACAAGCATACTATCATGATTTAGAGTAGCTACTCATGACCCCAGCGATCTGATTAGATTGCCCGATGGCATCACACCTAAACCTGTGAAGTGTTATTTTACACATAAACGGTGAGAGTTATTTTACACCTATTTTATTTTATTTTATTTATTGCTCTGCTAATACCAGTGTAGCATAATATGCATGCTTAGTGTCTTCCCTCGCCCCCTAGCTGAAATATAATCCTAGTATAATACCTATGTTTTAAATTACTTCCTATTCATTCTGCTCATAGGTACTAAGGTATTTCCTGAACTGAAACTTAATATAATATTTCAGAATAATTCCTAACCTAGCTCGTTGAACAGTTAACTAAACTACTGGCGTGATCACGGTGGCAAAGCAAAGAAGCAAATAGGCGCGGGTTCGATTCCCGCTGCTAGACAATTGCCTACACTATAGGTGAACTCCCAGTCCGGTTCCTATGGCACCAAAGAGGTTAGCCACCACAGCTAGGAACCCGAATCGAATTGAACCAACGCCCCCTATTTGATAAAACGATTTTATTACTTGTAATTCTAACTATGTTTTATGGCATTTCCAGACTGAAACGTAGTAAAGCGTTCGCCCCCATTCTCCAGTCATTCCTACTACCCTCTACTACTCCGTTATAAACAAGTGAATAATTACTTCGAGTCTACGTACATCGCGAAACTGTGCTGTCTACTTCAAGAATACGCAAGACTCAAGACCTAACCTAAACTAATAGTTAGTTAGTCCTAGTTTAAGCTTTAGTTGTTAAGTCTAGGCACTAGGTCAATTAGGAATTCTCACTAATCTGACTAACTACTATAACTTGTAGATTTTTCTACTCACCTATAAAGCGAACCTGTAGCGCCCCCCATCCTAACAAGCCCTAAATATTTAATAATCCTCTATGAATTTGTCTATAAAGTCCCTCCTATTTTACGGCAACAAATTGTGCGATAAAATCGCACTAACTCATGACAAAACCATACATTGTACCAATTACACACTAATTTTAATATTTGATTTAAGGTACGCATCCTGGTCACGGCACCAAATTGTAACGACCCCCCCCCTAAAGATTAAATATATTGCCTAACCTAACTCTGCATTGCTATAAAGTATAGTATTGTCATGATAGAAGTTTGGCCAAGTGATCGTCTAGTTGTAGTGGTAGGACCCTAAGATGTGAACTAATGTAGTAACTCAAATCCTTTAAAGACTTTATAGACAATTCAACTTATCTAACTAACCTACATCTAAATTCTTAACCCTTTCCGAATCTAACTTATATTTAACTTTGACTCATTCTGACTCTAAATTTAATATATGAGATGTATAATTCTAAACTCTAATTATAATCTGGAACTGTAGAATAGCATGAGAGGACATATGATTGGGAATCAATATAATTATTTAATATTAGGAAATACTTCAATCTAAAGATTATACTGAATTAAGTAGCAAAGGGATTATAACGCCAAAGGTCCGGGCCCCTCCTCCGCACGCGGACTGTAAGAAACATCACAATACTTGGACTTCTTTCCAGCGTTGTAATAAGTGATTATTTTATTCACTTATAGGGAATGCTGTTCTTTACATTTACTAGATTTTATATCTGTATGTTTGTCAGTCCTTGTTCATCAAAAGATTATGAGGAAAGCTAAGTAGTTAGTATTTGTATGTTCGTCCATTGTCAAACCATTCAAGGAATCTCTACTTTACTTTTCTTTGCAAAGCAAAACTTTCATACTCATCCATCATATCTAGTTATCATGCGGAACTCCATGCTACCGAATACTTCGGTACCCAAGAATCCCTAACTTCCGCTGCGGACCGCTACCTAGAAAACCTAATAGTTCCTAAAGTAGCTATTGTCATTATTAGTAGTTTAATTTATTATAATTCTGTGAACATCCTCTTCCCCTGGATTTGTGTGAAGGAAAACATAGCTCATACGGCCATCAATCTGACTATTATAATCAGTATTATGGAGAGTATATTAACTCTATATTATGCAATAAGCATATTCACCTGATTTCGCGTGAATGAATACTTAACATAGCTCTCATAGCCATAGATCAGTCTATTTTGATCAGTATTCTAAAGAGTATATTTACTCTATATTAAGCAATTAGCTTATTCACCTGGTTATGCGTGATTGAATACTTTACATAGCTCTCATAGCCATAGATCAGTCTATTTTGATCAGTATTCCGAAGAGTATATTAACTCTGCTTGCATCATAGCTAAAGGTACAATTTAGTACAATTTCTTTGGAATTCTATTTAAAGCTTTATTTCCAAGCTACATGGACTACTGCCAAGTAAATTGATATCTCCAACCAATTAGTGAAGAAGTTATTCCACCTGCATTTATTTTGCATGAAACAACTGTTATAGGCACATCCGGCCAAAGGTTGTGATTAAAGATTTCAATCTTTCAAGTAGAAATTACTTAGGTAACAAACATGATTTGCATAGTCTTAATTCTGTAGATAGCCTCTCTGTTCACAGTTATTTACAGAGGATGAAGCTTAGGGCACTTTCGGCCCACTCTGACTTTTCTTTTACAGTTCAGGGGAAAGCTTAGGACCCTTATAGTCCTCTCTGTGATTTCCGTTACAGAGGTAGCTAAGGACCCTACCGGTCCTGAATCAGACTAAGTAAATCAGTATAGACCTTTGTTCAATTAAAGTTTAGTCTCAATAAAGCCATAAATAAAACTTTTAATTTATTCTAGTAAATATTCAATGTTGTATGAATGCCAGCAGAGTTTATAACCCAATTGCGTACTTTACTGTATTATAAATTGCTATATTATAGTTTTGTCTATTTTGTAATATATTTGGTTAGGTTAGGAATAACTGATGATAATACCTCAACCTTCCAACCAGATATTAATGAAATTAATGTTATTCCTCAGTTACAAAGCCACTCCTACGATGAATTGATTTAGATTAAACTAAGTTTCTTGTTTATTTAGTTTTTGAGTTTTAATTATAGTAGTTTAGTATCCTTTCCTTCATCAGCCTTTAGAACCCAGCATCCTATTTGAAACTAATTGAATGTATGAGTACCTAAGAGGCCCTATTCTAGCTAGATTCTACCATCCAAACTAGGAGACCGACTCCACATTTACTTTTAATTGTGTGAGTAGACTGACGGAGTGCCATGTCAGTCACCTAACTAGCTAATTGAATGAGTGCGGGTGGTAAATCCCGACTTTGTCCTACCCTATAACCGTGTGCTTGCCAAGATCTGCTATTGGACTGGGGGGCAGATCTCAGCCTAACAGGGGATAAACTTGTGTACAAATAAATATATAAATAAGACTGGACAAGCGGACTAAGAATCCTAAGCTCAGGTGCCCATACAGGCGCGGGCTCCACTTCGACGGTGCCCTCCTGTTTAGAGTTCAAAGGACGCACTTTCCAGGTAGCATATCGACGCCAAGTTAATGGCCAAAATCGATTGGTGGTCCGCTACAAAGATTATCACCTTCCTAGCTAATATGAGGACACAAGCTGGGTATAACACCGCAAGGTAGCAACTCCGCTTGCGACCAGTATCCGGACTGGGTTTAGTTACGGGAATGCCCTAGCTCCTAATAATTTCCTTCAGACGGCGAACACTCAAACAATACTACACACAATCCAATCCCATCCAAAAGTACTAATAAGAACTTAGAAAATTCCAACCCCAAAGTTACGTTCTGAAATCAAACCGGCAGAGCTTCGCCCTCTGAAAGGAAATCTCGAAATCGAATGACACTGATCTTAATCCTGACGAGGCTTATATAGCCTGATTGTTCTAGAAATTTCTACGAATTCAGGCTAGTTCAAAATCCTTTCCTATTTTCTATGATGTAAGTCTTCTTCTCCCTTGGCATTCTTGACTCATTCCAAATTCAAATTCTGGATTCAAAAGATCCTACTTGGAAGACTGAAGGAATTTTGAGGAATAAAATATTTGCTCAGTTTCATACCTTATTCCATTGACATAATATGTTTTTCCCTTTAGCAGAAGTACAGTGCGAGAAAACGAGAAATTGATTGAAACTTGACGAAATCTTGATGAATTTGAATTATTTGCTCGAATTCAAACCTTATTCCTATGACGTAACTTATTTTCCCACTGCGCATGCGCGGAGGGTTTGAACATTTTAGCACAGATCATAAATATTTTCTTAATTCACATTAGTTTTTGCCGCCAACCTGCAATTGTTCTACTAGCAGCGCCATCTACCTTCCCACGCAAATATGTGGCTCCTAATACTACAACGTTAAGGTTCATTTTGATAAAACATTTAAGTTTTATTATTTCCAGCAATTATTTGATTGAATGAATCAACATTGATGTTCAATAAATATACTGAATTTTACTATTCTTATTAATGGAGTTTATTGAAATAGTATTATGATTTGATATTACAAGACATATTTTTAATTTAGGTTTCATATTACTTGTTTTAAAGTTTAATCGATATATTTCTATTGTGTTGACTAATTTAGTCAATGTCTTGAACGGATCTAGATGTTCAATCAATAATTGTGCTAAATTCAAAATGCGATGCTTCTCGATTAATTACTAGTTTCTAATGCGAATCTTATTAGTAAAATCGATTATTAGTAATCTTTATTTGTGAATGTAAGGAGACACGAAGGTGGACCGTTACAGCAATTTTGCACAGTTATACATAACGGTGACACCTACAAAGTTATGAAATAAAAACAGAGAAGTGTTTCAGAATTATTTTAAATTGGTGATGATTTTTAACCTGTCTATTGCAGTCTGTTGTCAAAGTGATAAAATATTAACAAAGAGTGGCAGGGTAACTATATACATACCTTTTACTGAAGCGGTTTCCAACATCATTTTCAATAAGTTCATCAGTCTTTTCTGACTCATCCTGCAACATGTTAAAAATTGATGTTCACTAACCAAGAGGTTTAAATTATGTGTATTAATATGTGTGCCTTAAACTATGAAGGAAAACATTGTGAAGAAACAATTAAGTATAAGCGGTAATGGGCTTGCAACCTATCACAAATGGAATACTAATAATGCAAAATGTAGGCTTGTACCAAATAGTTTGGATGGGCCTCTGACTACCCTCCTTAGACATCGTCAAGGATCAGATACCAGGAGATCTGAGAGGTTGCCTACCATTCAAGATGTTAATTTGCCATGCTTGGGGATAACGAGTTAACTTAGAGTTAGAAGCCTATTTTTTTTTATATACCCTTCCTACGCTGTACGGTGTACTACTTAAGCTACACCACGCAGAATTAGAATCACTGATTAAAATGTGTTTCATCATCATCATAATAATTTAAGCATGGCATCCACAGCTGAACAATTACAAACAGAATTCCAGAGCAACTGATAGAAGGGACTTCGCCAACATTTTTGCTTCTTCGGATAATGGCGAAGCTAAAAAGGAAGTATCAATAAAGTGGACCTTACAGGTGTGACATAGTCACTCTGTGAAAAGAAAAAGAGCAACTGATACTGTGCAGCCTGCACCGAATGGCTCCCTGCAATATGCAAACCTGATTCTGTGAAAAACTAACATGTTAACAAACCACACTTTTTCTCTATTAAATTAATGGTGATGCTAGCTTGCCCATGTAATTCATTCCTATTACTCTATACCTTCCAGCTGTGTAGAGACATTATGCTTCAAGGCACTCCAAAGTCTCTGTACCTTACTACATGCTTGTTTATGTGTATTATCAATAAAACTTTTTTTCATCCCAGCACCATTGATAACAAGAATATCTTAGAGAGGGTTAGATTCTGGGTAATGGATGGAATAATTGAATGTTTTTAGGCAAGTAAAACCTCCAAGAAACCAGCCCTATAGGTATTGCTAAGAAGTCATGGTAACAGAAACATGGACTGACTTGACATCTTTGTTTACATCAAGTTAATAACCAGGTAAATTCGAAATCTATGATGATCTTGATTGATTCTTCCATCCTGCATCAGACTATCGTCAACAATGGATATGCTGTAACGTCCACCTTTGTTTGTTACTCACCGTTTTCCTTGGTGTTTGCACACTCGGAGAACGTCGAATAGTAACGAGTGCCATACCACATTACCATTTACGAATCATTTTAGAGCTATTCGATACGTAAAGCAACAATCACAAACTTGGAGAAATGGTACACTGACCAAAACACTAATCCATACATGAATCATAGACGGTCACCGAATAATGAAAACACTTGTCATTTATTACGATCAAGATACACATAATTGAATCCAGACAAAACCAAACAGTTATCTAAACATTTTTCTCATTTTGTTGCTAAATTTCTGAAGAGAAAATAGAGTTGGAGGAATTACGAATGTGTGTCCCCCTTGCAGAAAGATAAGTGAATGAATGAATGTGAATGGTTTCGAAATTTGATACGCACAGACTACAAAACTATAGGTAGGTAGCGCACGTAAATGTTTGTTTCTATTTGCAATTAAAACTTTATGCTGGAAAAAGATCTGGCTATATATTGAACACGTTATTATTTATTTAGTTTTCTAATGCTTAAATCATAACCATTATCACCATCTTTGGTTATTATAAACCGCACTAATTGCATGGTCATTCTCATGCCTAGAGCCACGCACAAAAATATCCATTTCCAATTGGCTGGATTATCGAACTTTCGTCTTGCTCGGGTTTACGCGCCGCCGGTCTATATTATACTCTATTTACGCGTAGACCGATACCTATATAGTCAGTCTGCATCAACCGGTCTACGGTCTGCATCCTATTGGTCTGTGGTCTGTGCTTTGACCACAGACAGACGACAGACCAAATAAATAATTATATTATGAGGCTTTCAGTCAGATGCTTTGATGAGTTTGACGCATCGCAAACTTGGAAAAGTTAGGCTAGAAACTTAGTAGTCTGTGGCTAGAAATAAATTCTGCAATTTGTTTGTGATTTTATTCTATTTGTTTGGTTGTTTTATTTTTTGGAAATTCGGCCTTTGGAATACCAATAAATAAAATACTAAGGAATTTAAGGATATGCAAGGTCGAAGGTTGAAAAATAAGCGGTAGTTAGGACTATTACTACTAAATTTTGTAAATGCTTTCCCAATTTATTCGATTAATTACACAATCATCCAGCGATTCCAATGTTGTTATGACATCATTGAAGTTGTACAAATATTTATTACGTCAGTGTGAAAGGTTACCCCCCGACGCTTGTAAACATTACAAATTCGCTGTAAAACAGGTACGTACTTAGGTATTTTAGGTACTCCGCATTTTTATAGAAATATCTTAGACTATAGCAGCCGATCTAGGACTAGCCTAGGACTTAACTCCAAGCCAATTGTCTTTTCCAGAGTTTTATCCAACATAAATTTGAACCTGATCCTCAAAGGGTCAATGAAATTATCAATAAAAGTATTGAGGATTCTAAATGGATTGTGAATAAGGTAAGCATCCATGCTAAAAGGTTAATATAATTATTAATATTATAATAACCTTTATATCCTTGATATCAATAGAAGCATAGTAGCTTGGAATTCTCCAAGCTATTAGGCTTTGATTGATATAATTTTTTCTTTGTTTTAGTATACACACCAATGATGGACATGCCTAAGAAAATATGCATGAGTTTGCCAGATAGTATGCTCAGCTTTATTCATGACATACGTATATTGTAGTAAAAATGAATATGTTTGGTGAGAAAATAGAAGAGTATGAAATACTAGAACATCTTGGCAAAGGAGGATTTGCACATGTGTATAGAGCAAGATGTCGACGCACAGGATTATTTGTTGCCATCAAGATGATAGACAAGGCTTTAATGGCAAGTGCAGGAATGATAGGGCGAGTGAGACAAGAAGTCACCATACATTCACGGCTTAAGCACCCTGCCATTCTAGAATTGCACACATTCTTTGAAGATGCACATTATGTATACTTAGTATTAGAATTAGCTCATAATGGTGAATTAGCTAAGCACTTTAAGCTTGGAACTCGTGGGCTTTCTGAAAAGGCTGCTGCTGACATATTCAGACAAGTATTGTGTGGTGTATTGTACCTTCATGCACATAATATAATTCATAGAGATCTGTCACTGAACAATCTATTGCTGACAAAAGACCTCAGTGTAAAAATTGCAGACTTTGGATTAGCAACACAGCTAAATGGACCAGATGAGAAACATGTTACTATGTGTGGTACTCCCAATTATATATCACCAGAAGTGGCCTCCAGAGAAGTGCACGGCCTCCCTGCAGATGTGTGGGGCCTGGGCTGCATGTTGTACACCTTATTGGTTGGTAGTCCACCTTTTCATACTCAACATGTAAAGACTACTTTGAATAGAGTTATCAATGCCGATTACAAAATTCCCGCTGAATTATCAATTCAAGCGCAAGACTTATTGCAAAAACTTTTATGCAAAGATCCAACAAAAAGGATCACGCTGAAGGAAGTAATGGATCATCCTTTTATTAGTGTTTCACCATGCAAGCAAGATCTATCACGAGATTCTGGCTTCCTTACAACATTACATAGCACTCAACATAGCCATAAAATAAGATGTGAAGACAAAAATAACTCTGACTACCTTGGTTTGTGCAGGGAACAGAAGCCTCTGGAAAGTAGGCCCAGATCATTTAACGTGTTTTCTGGAATGCAAGACAACAGCACACATTCATATCCTAACAGTTTACCCAGTAACAATTATGTTCAAAATGAAAACACTTCTGCTGAATTGTTTGACTTGAAATACCAAAACAATAAATTGCACTTGCTCAAAACTAATAGTGGTAGTGAAACGGACCTGATTGAGAGTATGAATAAAATTGCAGTTAAATGTAACAAGGGCCCTCATGTTCACCGTAATTCTGTTGATGAAGAAAACAAGGAAAATGTTCCTAAGCCTTGTAGCATCCCTTCTAATGTACTGAGTGTGCCACCACTTTGCGCAGACCGATTACCATCAATATCTCACAAGACCCGCAATGCAATCTTGAAAATAGAACCTTCAGGTGTGATTGTAGAATTTATTAAAAAGAAAGGAAAAGAGAGAGAAGAGAAGGTAGTAGAAATATGTAAAATATCTAAAGATGGTATGAAAATTGTCATTTATATGGTGGATAATAATACAGGTAAAAATGGAAATATGGAATATGATCCTCATCCAGATGAAGTATTTTCTTATCATAACTTGCCCCAAAAACACTGGAAAAAATATCTTTATGCATCCCGCTTTGTTGACCTAGTCAAGGCCAAGACACCTAAAATAACATTGTACTCCCCACTAGCAAAATGTCAGCTTATGGAAAATGGGACAGATATTGATCTATTTTTCTATAGTGGAGAGAAAGTAACATACACTTCCACAGAAGGGCTACGAGTTATTGATAAAAGTTTTAAAACCCACCACAATTCAGCTACAGCTACTGAACTGAAGTATATAACTGATCATTTTGAAGAGTGTCTAAATCGCATGAAAAGAATACAGATGGCTCTGTCTTGTATCTCAGATGAATGCTTCCCCTTGATAATTGGAAAAAGACCTGTTCAAGCACCTAGTAACATAGGATCTCCTTATCAAGGTTCTGTTGCTGCCAATTATAACACTCCTTTACTAAATTTTAGTTCTTTTCATCGTACAACTGCTAGTTCTAGTCAAGCTCAAAGTGACTACAATAATGTATAGAAGTTTTATTGTATTATATCAATTAAATATTTTTTAGAGCTAATTATTTGTTCAAAGTTCATGTATCTTTGTAAGTACATTAAACTTGTATTGCATTTATGAACAGCACTAAGCAGGAGTTATTAGTGAATGACAAATTCATTAGAAGGCTTGAAATGTTTGCATAGGTGTTGTTTTCTAAAACAACTGTAGGTAGGTACATGGCGTTGTGTGTACATAATGGTGTCGATTCAGTTGTTGGATTAACATAAACTAACAAAGTCAACATAATTTGATAGCACTCAAAATGTTGCAGTCCCCTAAAGATCGAAATAACAAAGGCAGGGATAACTTTAGTGCTGTCGAATTATGTTAGGATAAAGTAACAACAGAATCGACACTAAATCTCTGTAGATTGCCTAATAAATTAGTTTGAAAATGCCTCAATAAAAGTATTGCATTAAATTCCGTTGTATTTTTTTATTGCTATTGCTACTTGAATACCTGAGGAGCATTGAAGGCGTCAACAGGAAGGAGAAGACGATCTCGATGACTTAGATAGAGCTAGTGTTGCTAGATCGCCAAAGATGGGGACTGCGGTAGTACCTCTACCCAGAGTTAAACAGACGGGTAGACGTAGTATCTCCCTAGTCTGTGCGGGTAGGTTCACCTATCTAGTTCGTTACACCTATACAGTTCGTTGGATAGCTTATTTTAAAAATAGGATGGGCCCTAAGCCTTGCTTTAAGTTGTCGTAAATCGGCGACGTTTTGGAAAATCAAGAGTACCCTAAACCGACGTATGAAAGTGAATGAAGCCTATGATGAGGTACTAAGTCAGGATCAAAATTACTCTATGGTCAGGATCGTATCAAGTGGAAAGCCGTGGCCTCTGCGTACCCCTCATCTGGGTGGGAAACGTTCGCATCTGGTCGGTGCACGGTGGTGGAAAACAAACATAGTACCATACACAGACCAATACAGTGAGTGTAAAACAGACCATTAGTTAGAGGATGCTAATTAAATAGTATATTTTGTTTAGGCCTTCCTTACCATAGACTAAAGGTAGATAGAGTTACTGATTGGTTGTTCTTTAATTTACAGCCTTTGCTGATAGTTTGCGGTCAGCCTTAGCAAGCAAGACTGACTGTGGCCAGCCAGGATAACCATAAACAAGTTTTAAAATAATGCCACAGATAAAAAAATCAATGGACGTTTTTTTAACGCCTTACGTACATTTAAATAATTATTTGTCTGTGGTTTTTATTCTTTAGTGATTCCAACTGCGCTACAAAACAGCTAGACCTAGCCAATTCTAATCAACGTAGGTATATAGATATTTAAGCAGAAGAAAATAATCGGAACCGGCAGTTACATTTCCATTTCGATGGAGAGCAGGAGCATATGCTTCGCCCCCTTAGGTAAAGGCAGTTAAGAATCCTTATTTGACGAGAGGAAAAATACACTAAAATATGGTTTTCTAAAACTTGGAGCATGTTCATTCGTACACCACTTATTAACACTTATCGTCTGTCACGCACGATAGATCATACTCCGATGGCATTTCATCGTTAAATGACACGACTCGTCGGTTCATTGTTGGGTTTGTGCAAGCGAGCATGTTAAGCGCCGTGCCGGTGGCGGCCAGCGTTTGTGCGAATATTTGGATGTTTCTTGCACAATCACGCCGTAACGGCTCAACCAACTGGGAATAGCTAAAGTTCTTTACCTAGAATAGCATAATATAGGCTACTTTTTATGTCGGTACCACACGAGCGCAGCCATGGGTGGAAGCTAGTGTAAGATAAGTGCAAGACAGACATCTAAGCAAGCCGAGAATTGGATATGGTGAGCTGGAGCTCACTAGTACACGTACTACGTGCATACGTTGGCACTCATTCAAAATTATCCTCACGCAATAGAATGTGGGAAACGGGTTATCATTGTCTTTCGTCTGCCACAAAACGTTATTTCACAAATTTTCTTCCAAATGAGCTATTATCTGTCGTCTACCCTATCTGTCGATATCGTAAAGATGTGAAATTGCTCTTACATTTTGCTTCCTACTATTGATTGGACACATATCAATGTAATTAAGGTTTCAGAAATTATTTTTGGGTCCTTGGATAAATATGCGAAAAACCAGCACAAATCTATCAATTTTCTTGAGGGAATCAAGCTACGTTCAAACGGGACGTACCTAGGTATGTCATCCATTATTATAAGATAATCCTTACATCTACTGAATAAAGCAAATTTTGTGTTTAACTTTTCGGGTTATATATATACTCTATCGTTGAGCTGTATCTGGCCAGACATCTACTCAACTACAAACAGACTGACTGACTGTGACGAGCGGCTAGCCGCGCGCGGCCACCGCTGCTAGGCGTCACATCCATCACAGTCAGTCGAGCGAGAAGTCCGTCAGTTGGCAGCACTGGTTCCTCCATCTTTTCGTCACGATGCCTCCCAAGAAGCAACCAGAGAAATCCGGTACGTAAATAATTTTGAGGGAAAAGGCATGCAAAATCTCTCAGTTTCTAACGTGAAATTGATTCAATCAGTTATGTATGCTTGTTGCAAGTGATATCATAGTGAAAACTGTGTTTGTGAAGTGACATGAATGGCCACGCGGTAAACATGTTGTGGGACGATTAGAACAGTGTAAATGTTACAGTCACCAGGCTTTAAACAGATCGATTACGAAGACATACGTTGCACAGTAGTTCTCCACCATAAAAAGCCAGTGTTGATATATTTTAGCTCGTTTTGAAAACATGTTGAGGTTAAGTTTTTATCATCCTATTTTTTGCACCTTCAGCTTCAAGCGGGTCCAAGCCCGCGGAGAAAAAGAGCACTGCTAAGACCCCTGCGCCTGCACCCAAGGCTGCTTCGACTAGCAGTGCGCCGAAGCCGGCTGCGTCGGCCAAGACACCCGCACCCGCTCCCAAGGCCGCGGCACCCAAGGCGGCCAAGCCCGCGTCCGCGCCCGCCGCTAAACCCGCGGAGAAAAAGCCCGCGTCTGCGCCGTCCGCTAAACCCGGCTCCGCTAAGGCTGCCGCCCTGAAAACAAAGTCCAGTGCTAAGCCCTCAGCAAAGAAGGTAGCAGGAGCTGCGAAACCCAAACCAGCAGCGGCGAAGCTTAAGATCGCTCCTAAACCCAAGAAGACTGGCATCAAGGGACAAAAGAAACAGGTTGTGAAGCCTGTTGCCAAAGCTCTAAAAGCCCAAAGGAAGGTAAGATGTCATCATGTTCTATAATAGTATTAAAGACTAGACTAGTTATTTGCCTGGAACTGAAATCTGGAAAATGTGAAAATTCACAAAATTTTACCACATATTCGCTCAAAAAATTAAGTCTAGAATTTAATTATTCACAAAATATTAGTCAACCTAAATGTACATATACTTATCATGCAATTCTCATTATTATTATTATCATTAACTTGTTTCATTTTCATTTATTATTTTACATTTCATCCTTATTATCTATTTACATTTTTGTATTAAATCTATTTTCATTTACATTTGTTTACTCATGGGCTATCCATTCCGGATAAAGGCCTCCTCCATGTCCTTCCTGTTTGTCCTGTATGTTACTGTACATACCCAATGCTTTCCAGCCACTGCAACAATGTTGTCTCTGCAGCGGCGCACATTGAGACTTGTATAATAATATACAATTTAGCTATATAATAATATGCAATTCATCAGTCTTGACTGAGATAAAATAATACAAAACTAATGATGAAAAACCAATGCTAGTTAACTATACTCAGTAAACATGAGCTTTTTATAGTTTATGAATACAATAATCACTTTATTTATCAGGTTGTTAAGGGAGAACATGGCAAGCGCATCCGTCAAATTCGCACCTCAGTGCACTTCCGTAGGCCCAAAACCTTCGAGCCTCCCCGGCAGCCCAAGTACCCTAGGAAATCTCTACCCAAGAGGAACCGGTAAGCTATAATTTTGTACTTTTTTAGTTTTTATTGCATTACAAAAACATTGATGATAATAATATCAATCAATCATGAGTGCCTAGTTTTTATAACTTTTCAGTGTAAAATGGAAAAGATTAAAAAGGTTAATAAATGAGAAAGTCACTCTGTTTCTCTGTCTGTTTGTATAATTTTCACAACTAGTCCAAACTGATATTGGTGTATTTGGAGATAGGTAGTTTAAACCCTTAGGAAGGATTTATGCTACTTTTTACCTGAGTACTGCACCAGCAAAGCCCCAGACAGACACTGGTGATATTATAAAGCTAATGCGATGTTAAAGAACTAGCATAAGGTCATTATGACCTTATTAAACATGCAGGCACGGAGTTTTCATTCTTTTTACATTGATTATAAGGGATAGAATAATAATAATAAAAACTTTTATTTTCTATAAAATTATCTGGTACACAGTTATAATCTAGTTACAACATTCACCTAACATTCAAGTCAATATTTTTTTACATAATAAAATAAATAAACAATACCCCACAGTCACATACATAGTCCTGAAACACACATTCCTAGATAATGAAGAAACATATCAATATTATAGTTTGGGACTTAAAACATCAAATAGTACATAATACACCTTCATTGTTTCACCTATCACTTTGACAAAGCGTGCCTGTAGCGATGATATTACAAGTGTATACTTCAGCTAAATTCAATGTTAATACTACTCTACTACGCTACTCCCTGCCCTTATCCCACATGAAGTGGGATAAGGGCAGGGAGATGATGATGACTTCAGCTAAATTCAATGTTAAATGTTTATAAACAAATTGCTTGCTGTGGTGTTGGTTTTTGGATAGTTTTTTTTTTTTTTTTGCCAATTTATGATCCTTTTTTCAATATACTAAATTGATATCAATTCTATCAATTTATCAACACCCGATTACATATAAAATTTTAAAATTGGTGGTTTGTGTACAAATATTTTATATCAAATTTGGCTAAGATAATTTGTAGTGTCAAGTCTATTATTTAATCTGTGGTCAAGTGTCAAACATGTTGATCCATTCAACTTTTTCAATTGTTTTAGTATGGATGCTTACAACATTATCAAGTACCCTCTCACCTCTGAAGCAGCCATGAAGAAGATTGAGGACAACAATACCCTGGTATTCATTGTACACACCACTTCCAACAAGCACCACATCAAGGCCGCTGTCAAGAAGCTTTACGACATCAATGTTGCTAAAGTCAACACCCTTATCAGGTATAATGTTACTTATATAAGTTTTTAATTGCTTTTGCCTTACTCGCTTCGCCGCCACTCCTTCCGTCTATGTGACCCTTACCAATTGATTTTAGCTGCATTTGACCTAAATAAATTCCGTCTGTTCTTGTCTGAAACCCTGTAGTTAAATTAGTATTTTTCTTTGAAATTAATACATTTTTTTTATCTTTTATTTTATATTCCATTATTTACCTGTTTTTTTCCACATTTTACTCTTTTTTTTTTATTAACTTCTTCCAACGTCTAACTAGTTACATTAAGTTATTTTTTTTTAAATCGCTTGCTGTGTTTATCTGTAATTGATTGTGTAATAAGTAAGTATCTATAATTTTAGGCTAAGCATGAATTGTTACAACAATCGTTGATAAACCAAATAAATAAAATAAAAAAAAATAAAAAATGATGATATCTTGTGGGAATCTCATTGATTGAGTATGAAATAAAAAATACACAACTCTGATCACTTTAATTTTTAGTATAATTATCTGCATATTTTCTGGAAAAATCGAACACTGCTTTGGTTTACAGGCCCGACGGTAAGAAGAAGGCGTACGTCAGGCTAGCCAGGGATTACGATGCGTTAGATGTCGCCAACAAGATTGGCATCATATAAGCAAATTGCTGTAAGTGTGATTAGTAATAAAAAATATAAACGAAGTTTATAGCTGAAAATTAATGATGACTGCTCTTGAGTTCTCCATTAATAATTCGCCAAGGCTCTCACCATTAATAATTCGGCTATTTATAAATTATCCAAAACAATTTCATGATGAAATTTTGTGGGAATCTCATTGATAGAGAATGAAATAAAAATTACACAACTCTGATAATTATATCTAACCATTTCTATTTAATTTACTGTTTCTTCAATGAATGTAAAATGGCATTATTTTATTTTTTCAGACCTGGAAATGAGGTGTATGCCTGCCAACAAGATCGGCTTCAAGCAAAATGCTATATTTTATTTTATAAGAATAAAAACATCTAAAAATTAGTTATTTTTTTTTACTCAAGGATTTCCCCTAAAGTTACTTAGCAAAAAAATGCAATATAGGCAGTTGGTAGACATTACAAAGCATTTGGTCCTCTAGGGACACAATTAAAAATGGATCCCTGGCCAGTACCATCAGGCTCAGTGCAGTGCCAACCCTGAAATTTGATTTTCCCTCAGACTCAGTGGAAAATACCCCAAATTCAACAATTTTACAAAATATTCAATTTTTTTTTGCAAAATCATACTTTTTAATAAATTCTAGTGGAAGTTTTTCCTCTGATATGTCAGACACTGTAAAATGTTTTGCTCTAAATAATACCTTGGCGCCAAGAAATACACAAAGTTGTAGACAGGACACTGGCAATAAGATATCACTCAAACATTTGTCCCGCAGCGGCAATCGCACCCTTTGCGTCTAATCACTGGCTGTTTGTAAGTGTAAAGTTATAGATTGATCTAAAATAAAGACGGTCAAGTGCGAGAACTCGCGCCCTAAGGCTTCCGTACCATTGGTCGTGGGTTCGAATCCCGGTCGTGCACCAAAAGATTTACCAGTCAGAAAATCCAAACGAGTGGTCAGAAAATAAAAATTCTAAGTGTAAATATTGACAAACTTATTCAGGCTTCTCAGAAGTGACTACAGTTTCGATCGCGTTCCTTTTGAGTAGCTCCGTGGACGAAGGGGCTTACTCACATGGTTACTCAGTATCGCATTATCGCAGTACGTATGTACTGCGATAATGCGATAGTGGCCGAAACGCCACCTTCAAAATCTTTGGCAGTGACCATAAAATAAAAATATGACTACATTTTAATAGGTAAACACTTTAAACAGGCTGGACCAACCATACCAATAATAACCGAGGAAAGTAAAATATAGATAGGAGTACGTACCTACGTACATAGCTTTAAAGGTACTTACTTCTTTTATTTTTAGGAACCATTTATTTATTTTTAAAATTTCGTAATAAATATTTACGTACTGTATTATGTATGTACTGCTTGAAATATTTTTAAAGTCGCTTGCCTGAGCTGGGGCTCGAACTAGATAAATGACAAAAAAATGACCTTCCTTCTATGTTATTGAGAAGAAGGTATTGACCCTTTCGTTCGAATTTTTAACGGTGCTTTCCCTCTACTTTTAGTAGGTATTAGCGTGGTCCACATCATGCCGCGACGCGACGCTCATGAATAAGACTTCCACCTAACCTACGCTTTGTTTTGTAATTTGTATGCTCTAGCCTAAGTTGTTAGGGGAGCGGGCGTCAAGCAAGCACGCACGCATTTGTGGCCTGACTGGCCCTCACCTTGAGTAGCTGACCTCCTATTGCGTCACAACTGACAAATCATACATTATAATCGAGGACGTTTTGTTTTTTCCGCATCATCATGTTGTGTTGTGTTTGTAATTTTGTTCAGAATGTTATTGCGGTTCTTCATAGATTTATCACCCAGAAGAAAGAACATAATATAAAAACAGCTAGGTGCTTACTTTGTGTAGTCAATAAATCATTCGAACGGAAACCAGCTGTAAGATCAAGTTTGCACCATGCGATGGTGTTACCATAAGATCATTAGGTTCTACCGGGTGGTAGTACATAATGATCTAATGGATAAGATCTAAGGGTGTTACCATACTTACACTATCTCAAAACTGGTTTTTAATCGATGGTCGTTTCTGCTTTGATAGTTTTAACTTTTATTCCTTGCTATGTTATGTACCTACATAGCAAATTGAAAAGTTCGATAAAATACTCTATAGACAAATTTTCTTATAGGGTGGGTATCTAGGTTGCCTTTTATCAACTGCATGTTCGTTTAATAATTTTGTTTGTTAACTGTCCTCTAAAAAAGCAGAGTCGACTGTGTACTATATACTTTAAATTCCATTTTGTGAAAAAGGATTATCGAAAAAAATGATTGGCACCAAGCCGTGTTTGTTGCCTGATTTTTCTAGGCTTGGTCGAGAGGAACAGGCATGGCTTCACCTAGTTTCTAAGACGTTTCAAAGTGATCCTAGTGATTATATTGAAATAAATGCCCTTTGACTTAGACTTATAAACTTCTATGGGTGTTACGTACTGTTAACCAAAGAGGTTGAATGCAAAAAAAATATTTTCTAACTCTTATTACCGTTAACCTTGCGTATTTGATTTGATCGACTCTGCTTTTTTAGAGGACAGTTAACAAACAAAATTATTAAATGAACATGCAGTTGATAAAAGGCAACTTAGATACCTACCCTCTATGATAATTTGTCTATAGAGTATTTTATCGAACTTTTCAATTTGCTATATAGGTACATAACATAGCAAGGAATAAAAGTTCAAACTATCAAAGCAGAAACGACCATCGATGAGAAACCAGTTTTGAGATATTATGGCATTTAATATGGCAGTTATTGGCTATTAGAGATACACAATATCATGTTGTATGTATATTCCTTCGCTGTATTGCCTGTTTTTGGTTTTTGTCTGCAGCGTTCAGCATAGACAAAAAAAAACAAAGTTATGTCTGAGTGAAACTTTACCTATTAGAATACCTAAAACTGCCAAAATACCTAGCATGTTTTCTCGAGGTAAAATATTGTTTTTAATAGTAGGTACTCGATTATTTTGATATAGGAAAACTCCGAATATTAGCAGAATGCGACCATGAGGATACACCGACAGCTTAACCTTGATTTGAGAGACCTTGAACTAGGTGG
Source organism: Anticlea derivata (assembly GCA_947579855.1). Lineage (NCBI taxonomy): Eukaryota > Metazoa > Arthropoda > Insecta > Lepidoptera > Geometridae > Anticlea > Anticlea derivata. Next base: position 7,812,795 of record OX388260.1, read on the forward strand.
GTATACTTTTATAGAATCAAAACTAAACAGTAGAGATTACGAGCATCTAAATTGCTAATAAAGTAACCATCAACCAATAAAATAACGACGCCGCCGCCGCCGCCGTCCGTCGTCTCGGTCAGTCTCGGTTGCTTGCGGTCGGCGACTGCGAACCAGCCAGCAGCCAGCCAGCACAGCCCGCCCGACAGTTGCATTACGCGCCGGACGCCGACACTCGCTCGACCGACAGTCTGCAATCGGTATTTGATGAAACCACGCGTGCGTGTCCACATAGAATGGAGCGCACAAAATACTTTACAAAATAAGTTTTTTTAAGTAGAGTGGTACATTATCGGTTACTTTCGGTGGTGGCATAGAGAAGCGGACCTCCAAAATTGTTGGTGGCGCAAATCTTGCCAAATAAAGTGAAGTTGTTCGCGCTCGGTTATATTTTGCCTGTGGACTTACCCAAGAGAGCTTCATTCGGTCGTTTCGTCGGTCAGTTTCAAGGATCCTTCCTACATCACGTCATTGAGTGTCTCTGTAGTGTACAGTGCAGCAGTGTGTGTACTGTGTCTGGTGTGTGCTGTGTACTGTACTGACTGCTGTGTGTCTGTAGTAGTGTTTTGTACGTGGAGCGCGTGGTCGTCTCGTCTCCGCGCGTGCTAATGTTCTTGCGTGTAGTAACTATTGTAGAGTGACCTTGTACCCTTGCTTTTGGAGTTATTACCTCGTAAAAAGTTGCGTAAAGTTAATTAACCTACCTACACCATGTCGGATAATGCGCAGGACGTGCTCAAAGATGCAGCTACAGGTGCAGCCGCTGTGGCCGCAGCTGGCTCACTGTTTAGCACATTTGACATAGTGGTGCTTGTCATTCTACTGGGTGGCACTATTTGGTGGCTTTACAATTCCAAGAAGGAAAACAAGAAAGATGAAATTTTGCTCAGTAAATATTCGATACAGTAAGTACCTTCTTACTTGATCTCATAAGTTTATTTTATTACGGAAAACATAGCATAGGAGAGGCTAAGAGGTAGTTAAATCCTAAATGCTACGGCTTTAATGTGATTGACGACGTACTACATGTACCTAGGTAGGTACCTACCTACCTACCTAAGTACTAGGTTGTCTACAACTCTAGACATAGTCATAACTCCTATTTGATTTCCCCGCTGTTATTTTAAAGCAATAGGGTGGCAATAGATTAGGACCTAGTGACTTGGTACCTAGGTTTATATTATTTCAAACCAATGGACCTATGCTCGCTCTATCTGATTGAGCAGATTTGGAGTAAGTATTAAGTAATATAAATAATTGTGTAGATGTTAAGTATGTGTACCTACTACATAGTAAATTGGCCAAGCGAGTGTCGGACCACATAGAGTGAAGGCTTCCGAGAAGTCAGTATCTCAGCCAGCTTATTATGTGTTTTTGTATTCCAAATAAATAACTTAGGTATTTAAAAATATATTGATATTATATTTAGCCGTTGTTGGTATTTATACAGGCAGGACCAAACCATCCCTCTGGGGAACGTTTATTTGATATAAAAGTCAGAAATACTGCAATAAAAACTGGAAAAAGCGATCCGGAAAATGGAAATACAAACATTCTACATTTTTCTAGTCAAAACGGTCTATCAAAAGGATCAATTCCAATGACACAGTATCTTAAATTAAAGGAACATCGTGAAGTAACAATTCAATTTAAAAAAGAAACAATATGCAAAAAATAAATTGTTTTCATTAGGCAAGTACCTAATTAATGAGAAAAATGTGTGTCGTTTTCGTAAAAATTACGATGCAATAATTTCCATTACACTTTTTGACAGAGTAAACATTTCAAAGGTAAATTAGGTAAACAACAGAAACAAAATTATCACAGTTAGTTATTACCTCTCCCTCTCACCACTAATATTCAACATTTTCCTAGAAGGAGCTATTATACAAATATCAGAAGCTACAAACAAAGGTGTCAAGTTCAATGGGGATACAAAAATTCATTAGATTTGCAGATAACATAGCAGCAGTTACAGAAAGGCAAGAACTAACAGGAGTTAATTACAACAATGGACATAATTTTCAAAGAATTTTCACTGAAAATGAATATTGACAAAATTAAAATAATGTCCCTACTTACCCTTCTAAAACTCCAATAACTTCATCACACACATCCAATTACAATAGACAACAACAAAGTTCAAAACGTAAACAGTTTTAAATATTTAAGAAGTATCATAACGGTGGTTTCTAGATGCACATCTGATATCAAGGCCTGAATAGCCAAACAAGCATTTCATAATAAAAAATATATATTAACATCCAGAATATTACAACAGATGAGAAAAAAAATTATAAAAACATGTATGGAGTTTAGCGTTATATGGCTGTGAGCCATGGACGATGACACAGCGGGATAGAGAGATGCTGGAAGCGTTTGGAATGTGGTGTTGGAGGAGGATGGAGAGGATCACCTGGATGGAGAAAGTTACGAATGAAGAAGTTCTTAAACAAGTAGAAGAGAAAAGGGTTTTGATTACGGCCATACAAAACAGAAGAAGAAAAATAATTGGATATATTATACGACATGACAGCTTCTTAAAGAACATCATGGAAAACGTGGAAAAGTTAGACCAAGAATTAGTTACATGAGCCAGATAAAAGAGATGATTGCCGTCATGTCGTATAAGGAAGTAAAGGAGCTCGCATTGGAAAGATCAGAATGGAGGAAGTTGCATCATTACACCGACAAGACCTAATAGCAGTAGGTACCTAGGTTTTACTAGTTTAAGAGTAGTAGTCTGGTTGTTAATCGATTCTTAAATGCTCGATACTAAATTCATGGACTCCAAACTAGATGTTAGTATACGCCAAACTGACTTAACCAAGCCATGCTGACTCTAGAGCCTTCACTATTCACATAAGGTCCGACACGCGCTTGGTCAATGAATGAATGAATATTATTTATTGTACACACCTTACAAGCTAGTTACAATTGAATAAAGACTAAATTGATGAATATGTCAGTGTCATCCTACAATGCTTGCTGTGAGGCTTGCTGCGATGTTCCTTTTCATTCATCGCTACCTCCGTTCTCCACATGCCGCTTCTTTTGATTCTTGCTTGACACAATGTTTACAGTTTTCCGCGGGTAAGGTCTTCTTGACAGCGCGTCCACGTAACCGTGAGATTTACCAGTACGATATTGCTCGGTTTCGTTGTCAAACTCTGCCGTACAATCCATCTTGCCACTTGCCCCTCAGGATAGTTAAACAGTAACAGCAACTTCAGTACAACCTAGTCAGTTAGCAAATGAAATTTGCGTCCTAGGAGGTATTTACTGAGATACTGCATGGTCTTTAGTACTACTAGCAGCTCCCTTGTGTGTGACACAGTAATTTCTCTCCGTTTTGGATAAGGATTTGCTTATGTAAGCTATCACCTCTTGATCTTCTTTTCGGTGAGATAGCCTTCTTGACGCCTCTGTTGTCTGTTACTATACAAGGCGTCAGTCTGTGAAGAGCTTCGCTGATCTTGCTAAGCCTTTGTCAAAGAAGACTTCGACATTTCTTTTTTTCTTTTTGGGAATTGAACAAGCGCCTGTCTACTTATCCTTGACTTTCCTGACATCGAATCCGGAGATCGAGTTCATCGTAGACACATAATAAGCAAGTTATACCGGTAGTGACATTGTGTTATCTGTGAAATGTCGGTAATTTATTGACGCACAGCCCTGGTAATACGATCACAAAGTAAAAAATGCTCTGACTTCTCTTGTTTTTTGGGGAACTAGTAGTATAGACCTACCTTACTACCTAGTAGTACAGGCTTTATAATATACCTAACTTATTATTATTACTAGCCCTTCATGTCTGACTGCTTCTACATATATGAATGAACAGAACAGATTAAAAAATACTAATAGAGGCTGGCTTGGCATGGTTGGCAAAAGCTTAGTACATAATAATATGAATATAGGTACAACATTTCTTCGGAAGTAAGTTAAATCTAAGGAAATATAAGATAAGGATAGATAAAATGACTAGCTACCTTAGGTAGTTACCTGGGTACTCTGGGTAGGTTAGGTAACTTAGGTACCTAGTAGGTACATCGTGCGTGCGTGAATCGTTCTAGTTTAAAGTGTAGTCATGCTGACTTGTGACTCAAGAGAAATACTATCTTATCACACATAAAATAATATACTTAGTCAACTCAGTACCTACGTAATTATAATCAAATACAGGCATTACCTTATCGTATTGCATTGCCCCGTACCATCAACTTAGCGATTTTAAATAAAATGTGTAGGGTGCGTACCACTTACCCTACAATCCCATAAAGTTCGCAGTTAATAGGTAGTTGGATTGGAAGTAAACTAGATTATCAAAGTTCGTTCCGTTTATTTGTTAAAGTTAATTGTATGTAAAAGTAAAGAATGACTTGTGTTCGCGAGTCTACGCTATGACGTGTTGTCGTTTTGATTCATGTTGTAGAATAAGCCTCTTTCGGGATAGTATACTAGATATATATATAATTATATGAACGTTACTTGTAAAGAACTGTAATTACTGTAAACCTGACATGCCTATGTTATATGTTATAACGAAATGGTCAATAAATGAATTAAAGAATTAATTATAGAACACGTTGTATATCTGTGTATATGCTACGTATTGCGCTGCGCTTTAGGAATTACCTGAAGTGTTCGAAAATTCAAAAGTAGAATTTTGGAACACTTCAAGCGGTTTACCCTAAGCCGCTAAGGACACCTAATTCTTAGATATGTCAGATTTTAGCAGACTGCCAGTGGGCATTTGGCTTGGCATTTCTTTTAATACGGCGGCGAACATGGCTCCCATTTAGCGCGGTCCTCTAAAATCATTTTTAGAGGACCAATGATTTTATTTAATGTTTTGGAGGTCCATAATACAAGTTGACTTTGTGGGATCTAGATTGTGGTCTACGAAGACCCAGTACAGCTGCGTACGACCTCAGATTACAGAACAAACTGTGTTCGATGCGTACGACTCACCTTGTGCGAAGCAGGAAGGTACGAAGAGGTTCATTCATTATGTTGTAGTTTGTGGTTGCTACCTTCCTACACCTACCACCACCTACTTATTAGACTACCCGGGTCGTTCGCTTAACCGTCCGCGCATTTTCGCGCCCTACTACGTCACGGGAAAACCGCGACCTTTTCGACAAAAAAAATTATTACATAAAAACTACTATAACTATAGTAAAATAAAAAATACCTACAGAAAGATAAAATAATGCGAAATCGAATAAGAATCCAACGAGAATAAGAATCTAATAAGAAAATAGCATATTTAAACGAGTAAGCTGAGTGATTAGAATAAAAACTAAGGATTTTTTTATTTTATTTTTGTTGATTATTTTCCCTTTCAAATGATACCAATATTATAATAAAAGCATTTTAATTAATTTCAAAATAAATTCAATTAAGAGGATAAAAAATCTTCATTAATTGTCGAGTGGGCGGAGTAAAGAAAGTGACAGCGCTATGTACTATAATTGAATGCGGAAAGAGACAGCAAGCGTTAGAAGGCGCTCGAAAGTAATCGACGAAAGCGACATATGAGAAAATATCGATTATCTTAAAAACTATCTATTTTTTTTAAAGTGTCTTGGATTTGGGTACCCAATGCTATTGTCTAACACAATATTTAAAAAAAGTTATTTTTGTTAGATAGTCTCAGAGTATTTTCAAAAAAAATGTTGAAGAGGCCCTAACTTTAAAAAATAAATCTATCGTGAAAAGTTTTACCAATCGCGTTTCTGTCTTGGATTTACGTAAATAAAATGTTCAAGTTATTTTTGTCATAAAAATCAAAACTGTGCGTTGTGCGGTTATTGAAAAAAAAAACAGTTCAAAAATCATAAAAAAATTATACCCTCACCTTAATCTTCAAAATCAACAAAAAAATCACTACGCCGCGTCTCATTTTAGGTATATTTTTGGAATTTTTTGTTTAACTACCTAGTGTCGTGATTTGATATTCATAATTAAAAAGTAATAGTAAAATATTTATTTCTTATAATGGTAACATAGCATTTGGAATTTAAAATATTTGTTAGCTGGCAATTCTGTTCTGTGCGTGATGTGGAAGTTGTGGGTAGCCAATCACGAACGGTCAAACCACGGCATTTGGTTCGTTTTTTTATAACCGACCGGAGGTAACCTTTAAGCAAAAGTTGGAATGGACTGGCATTCTTTTTCTGGAAGCCGAGCAGTGAGCATTGTCGTGTAACCAGTGATCTAGTATAGAACTAAAAGTTGTAATCGAATCTAGAATATTCCACAAGTTCGGAATAAATAAAGTGGTGTTGTCAAGTGTTATCCTCGTTTCATTACATTTCAGAAGCGGGATCAACCAGCGGTATGTAAATTGTATTTTTTTTTAACGATTATATGCCTAGCGCCCTAATGAATTTAATTTTTCTAAGAACTTATCTGTTGAATTGTACTGAACAAGATATTCGTGGGACTAACAATCCGGTCGTGCTGGCATCAATTAATTTGAGGTATAGGGCACACCTATACTATTTTGTCATCTGCTGTTTGGATCGTTGTTCACAAACCGGTCGGTATTACACAGAGACTATACGGTAGTGCTAGCACCTTCCAAATTAGTAGAATGGCAATATTTGTAGGTATGGGTGCCTAAATTAACTCTATTTTCAGTTTAGTAAGAATTATTTAAGGTACCTGCACAATTTGTCATATGCTATATTTAGAATCGTTGCTCACGAACCGGTCGGTATTACACCGAGACTATCCGGTAGTGCTAGCACCTTTCTATTTATAGAGTGATAATATTTGTAGGTAGGTGCCTTTTAAAAATAAAATAACTAGATTATCAGTTTAGGTACCTACACATTTTATCAATTATGCTATATTGGAATCGTTGCTCACGAACCGGTCGGTATTACACCGAGACTATCCGGTAGTGCTAGCACCTTTCTATTAGTAGTGGTTGTGTATTTGTGAGTACCTGTAATGTCGGCAAAATATTTAGTTTATGAAACGTTTAGTAGATAGAAAACAAATTCAACTAATGCCAGTACGGATCGGCTGTTACGGACCAGTACACGTTAGTTTTGCTGCTAATGCAGTGTTAGAATTGAATATCGCTTGATCAGCACGAAAATATCAGAGTTCATTGGGCACTACTACCTGCCTTATTTACAATATTGTACATTAGTTATTGTGCGTTTTTCAACACCCTTGTGAAGAAAATAATACTAAAAATTCAAGATAGAAAACAAAGATAAATCAGAGTGAAATTTTTATTTATTAAACACGTAGATACAAGTTGAAATTACCTATTTAAATACGAAGTTGCATGAAATGAGCAAGCAATAAGTACATTAATTTATTTGTACTATTGAGCACGATCTTTTTGTATAGAAACTTGTGCCTAATTGCGGTGAAATTAGAGCCACATTATGAGCAATTGTGTTGAAAAATATATATATATATCCTACGCTTAGTAAGCTTCAGATAGAGATAAAGATATTATTTGCTTGACCATAATGTAGGTTAACAATGGTCATAAAATAAAATGAATTCGTTTCAATTATGTTCTGCCACAGCCGGCATGCAAAATTTCAAATAAAAGAATATCAAAAAAAAATTATAAAACTAAAAATTAAAAATAAAGAATGTCAAAATCATAATAAAAATTGAAATTAAAAATTAAACAAGTTAAGCCATGTGTGCTAATTTTAGTGAATATAGGCTATGTATGCCTCAGTTAAGCCATGTGTGCTAATTGTAGTGAATATAGGCTATGTATGCCTCAGTTAAGCCATGTGTGCTAATTTTAATGAATATAGGCTATGTATGCCTCAGTTAAGCCATGTGTGCTATGACCTGAGAGTGATTAGCACTACGCGTATGACGCGCAGGACCTGTACGTGACAAAGTAAGTCGCAAAATTACATGGACTGCGTGGTAGTGCTAGGCCAAGTGAGCCATAAAGCTAAATAAATATAAGACAAAATTATGAACCATGTGTTAATTGTGATATGCTAAGTAGCCATTCAAACAATATTATGAAATTTTAGGCTAAATATAATGGTATTCCAAGAAAAAGACTAGCCATGAGAGCAAAAAAAAATTTAGAATAAATAATGATAATTTAAAATGATGACTTGTAACTTAAAACAAAGTATATAATAATAAATAATAATGAATTCTGCTAAATCTCAATTTACAGAAAGAAAATTAAAACTAATAAGTTAATATTTACAAAATACACAAGAATCAGTTGAGCTAAAATAATGAAAGAAAATAATGCCACTGAGTATCTAGTATTACCATACTAGATTTTTATTGGAGGATTTGTTTTTGGGTTTGATTCCCATCTAAGTTTAAGAGGTTTGATATAATTATAATTTTCTCACACTGTTTTTATTTTTCCATGAGGTCATGAGCTGTGATGAGTCTGAGATCTAAAGACGTGTCATTCTGAGGCCAGGACGACTACGCGCTCGTAAGGAAAATTTGACACGAGTGGATCGTGAAGGCGTAAAAGAAATAGGACATGCACTGGAGGCCGATAAGTCGATTTCTCCATCACGCTGCTGACGAGGTACTGAAGATCATAATTTTTTTTGCGTAATCCGAACGATCCATGTTCTTATCGGTTAAGTAGCAATCATATAAACGATGTTATTCCTGAATTTGATCCAGTGTAAAAGTCTGTGTGGAAAGTTGGATCAGGAAAGTCAAAAAGAGTGTGCTAACTTTACGAATGAAACGAGAAGCAGACCATACATTTTATTTTGCAGAAGCTAACTGGGCTTCAAATAAATGGTTCGAACCACTACCTTCAGTGGTGTTTGGTTGGTCTGAATGGCAATTAGGTAAAATTACGGAAAACGTTCAGAATGAGCAGAACTATGGTCAGCTTCTCGAAGAAGTTATAATTAGACAGTATTTTTATTAAAAATTAACCCTTGTAAATAGTTTTCAAATCAGTAGCAAATATGACGTAGACTGCATTATACACAGGATTGTTGACAAATCTATTAGAAATGGGGCAACAAGCCTTCAATAGTAAAGAACCAGAAGACTTACTAAACTTTCTGAATTATAATAATAATAACATATAATAATAATATATATAATAAATAATAATAAGTTTATTTATAGTAAAAAACTAAAATACAAAGACAGTTACTTGATACATAATAGGAAGGTACTCCTTATTTATTAACTAATTTGTTAGTAGGTGTAGTAGGTAGGTTCTAATCCTAAAGCAAGTTAATTAAATTAGCCTTGATTAGGCAAAGTAGTTAGTTAAACAAAATAGAATTTAAATTAATTTATAAGCATGGTAGGTAGGTATGCGATAACTTTGATCTCCACACTAGGATTCCCTATAAATGATATTAAATGAAATAAGTTTATTTTGACGAACACACAGACACAGACAGAAGAATCAAGAAGTAACAACACAAACAATAGATTAGAGACAGGGAAACAAAAGACAGGACAGCAACCTAATAGTATATACCTAGGTATGAATAATAACTCGAGTAGGGTACACCTACCTAAAAACAAATTTTAAAAAATAAGTAGGTACCTACAAAAAAAAAAAAACAGAAATGTATGTACCTATTTCATAATATATTTATGTACTTATTAGTCTCTCGTGCGTGCCGAGTGTAAGCCAAAACAGGCATAGTCTCAGCTTATTGCTGCTACGCATTTTGATAATATGCAGCAGCGCTGGTTTTCAGACCAAAGCTTATGGGTGACCTCACGAACCAACCAATAAATAAGATATATACAAATAAACATTACGTGCCAGTGGTTACGGGCAATAGTTTGCCACTAGATAAAAGACGTTTCGACAGTTTAACAAAACGCCCTGATACTAGCCCAGTGTCTACTAATAATGATAGCTGTGTCGTTTGCTTTAACAGTCATGAAAAAGTCATAATTTTAAGAAATTTAGGTATTCTCAAAAAGACATACGATCACTTACATGAGAATAGTTATTTAGCATAAAGTAATAAATGATAATAGTATATTGTAGTCTAGGTGGGGAAAAGGTTAAAGTACCAGCTAAGCCCGAACGTTACACGGTTAGGTATGACTCGTCTGAAATTTGTAAATTGGAATCATTAAGTTCATGTGTTGACTGTAGGATAGATAAAACTCAAGACTTTTGTAATCTCTGCTAAAAACAATAAAAATTACAATTAAATATATATATTGCTGTTGTCGATGGTCAAAGTTTTATTGAATATATTGATTTTGGAAGTGACAGTAGTCACAATACTTAAAACAAATGCTCGAAGTTTAGAACGTCAATAAAGGGTTTTGGAAACTCGACAGTTATTCCAATGATTCCAATCTGCAAGACAATGGTCACAGTAAAAATAGACTAAATCGAGACTCAAACTGAATTACTTTTTGTCAGCAAAGACTTTTTTCAAACCCCTTTACTAATAGGGCAAGATTTTAGAGTTGTCATGCGTTACTGTTCTCAAAGGTAGCAATGGGTTGTTCTTCTACAACGACCAACAGAGCAGATTAGGTAGATTCTTTAGAAAATTTAGTATCGCAATGCCGATTTAGGGCGAAGATGCGGGTTAGGACTCCCGTTGGTTCGCAAATTATAACTAGTATTTCAACTTAATTTATCAAAGGTTTCTGCAAAATGGCTGCCTTAAGAATAAGCTTGTGGATCTCATAAGATTACAGAAGTTCATTTACGTTTAACATTGACTGTCGCCATGGCTCTCGCATCGCTCATAATAGTCATAATAGACATAATAGACTCTAATTCTGAATACAAATTTTAGGATTGATAAGATTGAAGATTCGAATGTAGTTTTTGTATAATGACTTGATTCTACAAATGACAGACCCCGAAATTATTGTTAAAATTCTAAATAAACCCCGGTACAGACAAGTAGGTTACTATGTTATCAGAAGCCTAAAGTTTACCGGAAGGTTGAAGATAGGCTATGCTTTTTAGTTCCTCGTAGTGCGAGATTGCAGATATGTAAGACCGATCATGTAACAAGGTCACGTGGCTAGTACAATGGGGATAATAATAGTATTAATGACTTATTAATTTCTTTAAAGGACAGAAAAATAATTTGATATACCGTCCGAAGCAGAAGTCTTTGGCATCTGATTGCGCGATAGTTTAACCAATAACCTAGATATTACTACAAATGCTACTCTTGTGACTCTACAAGAGGTACGAGCCGAATTACCTGCTTATATTTAAAAAGCCAAGAAACACTGAAAACAACGCATGATGCCAATATAATTTCTGCTCCAGTTTTTGAGGAAGGAAGTTAAGATTACCGGAATAAACTTTTACAATTACTATATTAGCATAAAACATGAAACAAAATTTTAAAATAATTTGTTTTTTACAAAATTCTAAAGATTATGATAGATAATTGATTATGATAGCAAGTGACAAATTTTAAAATAATTTGTTTTTTACAAAATTCTAAAGATTATGATAGCAAGTGTGACTAGTACTAGGAAATAGATAACTATTATTGTAACCACAATATTTGGAAGAGTTTATGTTTAGGTTTATTTTTGGATTTTTTAAGAGGTTGGTTAGGTACTTAGTACTTCTGAGTATAATTATGTTAGGCACTAAAGAAGAGTTACTTAGGTCTAAATAACAATAGCAGTCAATATGTACGGAGATGTTGGGATATTGGGATTTATGGGTAGACACACAAGAGTAGATAAATTCTTAAAAATAATGGGATATGTGGAAAAGGTATATTATTTGAGTTTGTAGGAGCAGAAGATAGATTATGAAGCGAGTTTTTGAATTGAAACCGTTGTTGCAGCATATAGAATAAGGCCTTGAATAAATATTAATTCTATAATGCATAATAATTCAGATGATAATCTTCTCGGTTCAAGCAGTAATGATGACAGTGAGGTTTCTTTTATTTATGCTACAAAAACGAAAAACAAAATAAGTTATCGGACTAGTTTATACATGATAATCTAAATAATAAACCAGAATGTCGTGAATTATGGTAGATATTACTCATAGACAATAGTATGTAAAACATAGTCAAATTAACAGTAGGTATATTAAGACAAATCCATTGAAAATATTGTAAGTGTAATTTCAAAGATTGAAACGATTGAAATAGTTGAGCTTTCATTTTGCGGCTTATAACCAAATAATTCATTTAAGTTTGATTGTAGCAATAATTTAACTGTAAGATGTTTAACTAAGCACAAAAAAAAAATGTCTGTCTTAAGTAGGTATTTTCGTATACCGGGAGGTTATACGATGTCGGACGGCCGAATGTCGTGATTTGATATTCATAATTAAAAAGTAATAGTAAAATATTTATTTCTTATAATGGTAACATAGCATTTGGAATTTAAAATATTTGTTAGCTGGCAATTCTGTTCTGTGCGTGATGTGGAAGTTGTGGGTAGCCAATCACGAACGGTCAAACCACGGCATTTGGTTCGTTTTTTTATAACCGACCGGAGGTAACCTTTAAGCAAAAGTTGGAATGGACTGGCATTCTTTTTCTGGAAGCCGAGCAGTGAGCATTGTCGTGTAACCAGTGATCTAGTATAGAACTAAAAGTTGTAATCGAATCTAGAATATTCCACAAGTTCGGAATAAATAAAGTGGTGTTGTCAAGTGTTATCCTCGTTTCATTACACTAGGTAGCTACCTAAATGAAGGTTCGGCAAAACGAATAAAAGTGGAACTAAAATATTCGTTCATCTTTATGTAGGTAGGGGGTTGTCTTAATTTCAACTCACTGGAGACTAGAAGGGCGAATGATCAGATTGTCACAGTCTGCAAAATTTTACGATGTATGATTGATGCTCCTGACCTTCATAACGAGCTGGCTCGATTTTATACTACAGACAACTATTGCCGGAGTAGGAGACAAATGTTTCGCTGTCACCTGGTGTCGCACCGTTGTCGCGCGCTCTAACTCTCCTTTGCCGCGCACCCTCACCGCGCTTAACGCTCTCCTGACGACCAACTCGGACTTTGATTTGTTTGCGGATAGGATGACCAAGGTCCTGATGACATGTCTCGCGTACAGCGAAAATGAATTTGTAAATTAGTAAGGTGTTATTCTGTTTTTTATTATCCTATTGTATTATTTTTTGTTTTTAATTTAATTGCCTTTATTTTGACTGTGTATTTTTGACATTTTATTAATTTTAATGTGACTGAAATGTCATAATTTTAATTTTAATTAGTATAATTGGTTTTGCCTTACTAGTTAAATAAATAAATAAATGTTGTGGATACTACAATCCCCACGCGAGCGAAGCCGCGGGCGGAAGCTAGTATATACATCTTTAATCTGTGCTAGTGATTAGCAATGCCAGCTGATATTTTAAATTAGGATCGATGATTATATGGACAAAGCGCAATCGTGTCCATAAAATGATTACCGTGTAGTGAAGTTGTACTTTGTAAGTGATAATCACAAAAAATAGCAGGAAATGATACATCGCGAAATACATTTCCTTAGTTTAGTTTTCGATTGCCATTCTTCCAGCAATGTTATCAAGTCCTTTGACCAAAAAGTCAGCGAACTCGCTGTATTTAATTTACTTAAGTACCGACCGACCAAAGATATTATTTAATATCTTTGGTATTATTTAGTAGTAGGTTTTCTATCTATCTACTAGACTACAATAATATTGTCGTTGCTAGTACCTTTATAAAAAATGTATTTATTCTTTTAGGTAGATACCTAGTGTAAGTAGGTTCCTGTAGGCCTACCTACCTGCTAGGTAAGTAAAGTACCTAGGTACTTGGAAAGATTTGCACAATATATTAAGACAGAACCTACATAACCGGCAATGCACGAAGTGTGTTTCGAGGACCAACTTACATACTTAGGGATGGATGGTTATGGGATTTCGAAATCTTCACGTGTCGTATAGTGTCAGCACTATTGACCCATGTAGGTAGGTTGTAATAATAGGTTAATAAACATTGGTAATGCCTATGTACTCTCATGCACGTATTGTTTTCCTAGCTTATTAACTACCTTGTAAACCCGATTTTTACAAAAAAAATTGTAAGTACTTATTATACTTTTGCATTTATAATAATTTACAATCTATGCGTGCCGAGTCCAGCCAGAAGTACCGCCTTCACCCACCCGTCTATCGAGGCTCTCGTTCACTGAAACTACTATCGGGACGATAATCGTTGAATCCACTTCCCACATGGCGGTAATCGCGAAGGCCAACCAAGTCAAGGTATTTGCTGAGCTTGTCCTTCTCGGCCTTCACGAGATTAGCATCATGTGGGATAGTAACATCAACGAGTATCGCCCGGCGAGCTTCAACCGGTCTACCAGCACGATATCAGGTTTAATGGCGACAATAGTCATGTCCGTGATGATCGACCGGTCCCAGTAGAGCGTGGCACGGGCATTCTCGAGAACTGGCTCCGGTACGTACTTATAGTACGGCACCTCAGGTCCAACAAGGCTGAACTGGAGAGCAAGTTGCTGGTGATGATTCTGGCTACTTGGTTGTGCCTGTGCAAGTACTCATCGTTAGCACGATGCTAACAACCCGAAAGTACATGCCTGAGGGACTCACCAGGACGGTGACATGCGCGGCAGATGTCGACCGTCCCATCCTTCATGATGTACTTTCGATAGTTGTTCGTCTTGATAACCTCATCCATAATCGCACAAACAAAACCCTCGGTTTCCCCAAAGAGGTCACCAAAACGCAGCCAATTCACCGAGGCGAGCGGATCCACATGTTACTTATTATTATTACCTACCTAGACGTTTTGAGTCTTCAAAGAAACATAACATAAAAGGAGGACTACTTTTAAGTTGGCTTTTCCTTCTCTGCAGGCCAGCTGGGTCGATACAAGTGACAGAAAATTCATTCATAAACAAACTAAAAGCTTCTGGAAGAAGTTTAGTGGTGTTCTATGGATCCCAGACGGGCACCGGAGAAGAATTTGCAGGCCGTCTGGCCAAGGAGGGCATTCGGTATAAGATGAAGGGCATGGTCGCTGACCCTGAGGAATGCGATATGGTATGTTATTTTTTTTTTACCAAAACGGGTATAGTATCTCGTCACGTTTGGTTTACTGAAATTTGATTAACGTCATCTAGCGGCAGGATAGGTGACGGACGACGCGACGCTCTAGCGTAATTATTTTGAATTATTGTGCAATGCTGCATGACGACATCTGTCGGTCAATAGCTTTAACTATACTAACAATAACACACCAAGCGTTCAAATTAAATTTCCTTTTCTATAATTTGATTGCGTTCTAAACTTTTTGAGTTGAAAGTTTCTTTATATTTTGGCAAAAAACAAACAAACGTGATACTTACCTTTTTTCTAACCTTGTTTTGTACGCACGCACCCTCGGCCTCGGAAGGAGAGTAGGTACCTACTTACTTAGCTTTCTACCTACTTTTAAGTAGGGCCTAGAGCACATGCCTTGAACTTTTTATAGAAGCAAGTAATCAAAACGACTGTGCAGTATCTAATAAAAACATTCTGATTTTAGCGATTCGACATCAATACCTAGTTATTAATACATAAATAGGCATTACATACCTAATAAACAACCAAGTGATATTTGCAGGAGGAGCTTACGAAATTACAAGACATATCCAATTCACTAGCAGTATTCTGCATGGCGACGTACGGAGAAGGAGATCCGACTGACAATTGCATGGAGTTTTATGAATGGTTAAAGAATGGAGACCCCGATCTAACCGGATTAAACTATGCGGTAAGTTCCTAAAAACCTATGTTTTTTTACAGAGTTGCGCAAAGACTTGCGTCATTCAATTCAAATGAGATTGATATTTGGTTGGTTTGTTGGTAGACTTCCTAAGTAATGTTGGTAGGTCATTAAAATACGAACCAGTGGTGCAATTGCGTAAGCGTAATGGTAATGAAGTTCGTAACTTTGAGGGTAATTTTAACAATCTTAGCCTCATTCAAAACTTTCCAAACTAGACAAGGGAAAACTTCAAGACCTTAGCTTCTTTCTGTTGTTGTGTGTGATGTTCGAAAAACTTCATATGTCGCCAAAATTGATAAAATCATCCTTATAATTGCGATCTTTGTTACCATTGCGCTTACGCAATAGCCTGGCTGGTAGGTAAAACCTACCTGCAGTGAAACTAGTTGTTCGCCCTAAACTGAGATATCGTAATGTTCTGTTCTGTTTGTGATCTAGCTCTAGGTAGCTCTATTTTACTGTGTACTTATTTATTTACTATATTTAGTTGAAAACCACTATACCTACACCACTAGGTTACAGACAGACCGACGATAAACAAAGTGATTCTATATGGGTTCGTTCCAAATGAGGTACAGAACCCTAATATCCAAAAAACCCTTTCCATAGTTATGACTTTTATTTTTGTTGCTACTAGATAATATTATCCAAGCTACTACTTACATAATTTTTCATAATTATCTCAAAAACCACACATAGTATTTAAAAACCCCCTTTTTATATGTAGGTACTTTCATGTAGAAAAGACAAATCATAAGGAATACTATGAAGAGGGGTGGAGAACAGGGAGAGATGACGTTTTATATCGGGCGAAAACGATGGCGTAGACAGAGTAGATACTCTATCTACGTGTAATTGCTACACAGAGTAGTAAAGTTTTCAACCGGGATGTGACGTCACTTACGATGAGTTTTTTCGAATAATTTTCGAAATAAAATTGTATCCAAGCATGTAGGACGTAGGTCCTTTGTAAAGAATTTGTTTTTGTAAGCGGCGCAGTGCGTCATAGAAACATCAAAGTCAATTTCATCGTCTATGTAATTGTCAAAGTCATTCCGTTTATCATCATGACGTCTGTCATAGAGGGCGCATGTTGTTGATTTGCTTTGGCCAGCTGACGACCCGCTGAAGTCGAACGAAATGTGTTTCAAAAACATCGAATTATTTAAAGTGGAAGAGATTATTGTTTATAAAGGGATAGTTTAGTATAGTAAAAATTCATTGTAGTTTAAATCATAAATAATAATCTAGTCACATTCATGTGTGGTTTTAGTAACCACCTAGAAAACAACCTTGTGCGTCAGTTACATCATACATAGTATTTGTTTAGTAAATTTATTTTAATTTATGAATGAATCAAGTGTTATTCGTTAGTTTGGACCAAAATAATGAGTGTATTTATTGGAATACTTCCACGACTGGTAAAACGTCGATTGTTCGTGTCGGCTATTTCAAAATTACGATTTATGGTATGCATGCAATTTTAGTTTATTCTGCAATAATCCCCTCTTATTGCAAGCAATTATGAGTCAAATACCAAGGTATTTGACTCATAATGTTTGTCAAAACAAATAACTATAAAATGAACCTACAGATAAATTATACCTAGCTATCATTTATCACACTAATATTACCTATAAATGCGGAAGCAACTGTGTCTCTGTTTGTTACCTTTTCACGACTCAACGGCTAAATCGATTTTAAGTGAAATTTGGTTCTTGCTTAGCTTGAACTTTGAGGTAGTATACATATAAGGTACTTTTTATCTGGGTCCTTTGTTAGTGCAGCAGCTGGCAGCTGCTAGTTTACTATACCTTTATAAGTACCTTCATGATATTCCAATTTCTTTCAGGTGTTTGGCTTAGGAAACAAAACGTATGAACACTATAACGCTGTAGCAATATATTTAGACAAGAGGTTGGAAGAGCTCGGTGCTTGTCGTGTGTATGAACTTGGACTCGGAGATGATGATGCTAAGTATGTATACTAACTTAAATATACAGACAGGCTATCCTTCTTTGAATTGAATTTGCTCCTGTATACCTCTAAATATATTGGTTTTTGGTGTTGATTCTGATGTTGGATTATAAACAAATTGTAGAACTAGCTGGACCAACCAAACTTCCTTTCGCAACACTAAAATTATAGCATTCCTTGTTTTAACAATATAAAAGAAAGGATGGCAATTTTTTTTACACTGTTTAATTAATTTAGTTTTCCATAATGCAACAGCATATTGGACATCATACTATCAAAATATAAGAATATTTAACTTAGCACAGTAATTGTAACGGGCATTGATTCCGGCACTAAACATTTTTCAAATCAAATCTTCAATCAAATCAGAAAGATTTATATTATTTCTTGAAACATCTTGTACAATAGGAAAAGTAACATAACACTGTATAAAAATTATAAGAATAGAGTAGCACAGAAGTATTGTATCAAATTATAGGCAAGAAATAAATTGGAATATTTTTAAAATGACCTTTGTATTTTAGCATTGAAGATGATTTTATTACATGGAAAGATAAATTCTGGCCGGCTGTGTGCGAGAAGTTTGACATTGAAAGCACAGGCGAGGAGGAGTTGACCCGACAGTTCAGCTTGGTGCTACATCCTCGTGGTGAAATTGAGCCCAACAATGTATTCACAGGAGAAATTGCCAGGCTGCACTCTCTGCAAGTCCAAAGACCGTGAGTTTTTTTTCTTGTTGATATCTTATAGCAGTGACAGATTTCTTATAAAAATTTAAAGTTAATTGAAATGTGCTTAGTGTGACATACAGCTTATTTGTTGCTGTTAACATTAATTATTCAACTTATGTACCTATGCCACATTTACCTACTAACAGGTACCAGGTAATATCAGATTACAGTATCATACATGGTTATTTGTTTAGTTATTTGGTAGTTTTTTAACCCACACACACACAAACAAATACTAGGGAAATGCTAAGTTTGTTTTATAACACCTTAAACATTTACGGCGTATTGGGGAATCGAAACCGCGACCCGACCGCTAGATACAGGGATGCATTAACAGCTACACCACTGCACTGATTCAATTCCTACACCAGTCGAAATTCTTTGTGACACCGAAAAAGTCTTCCCAACAGATTCCATACGTCCGCGTCGCGGGCTCGCGGGTATCACAAAGTACAAGTACCATGGTACCACAACAAATTTGCACATCATGCAAACATTGTCCTGCCGGTCGAGTCCCAACCTTTTGCGTCTTAGTCGGCCATTCGCCTACCACGCCACCGAGTTCGTCGGCTTGCTCCACAAACGTTTACCTAGAGTGGCTACCTAACCTACTGATCCTTTATTTGAGGGAAGGAAGAAATAGAAGATTAAAAACCTTTTTTTTTTCAGGCCTTATGACGCCAAAAACCCTTTCCTTGCTCAAATCACAGTCAACAGAGAGTTGCACAATGGCGGAGGCAGGTCGTGCCTTCACGTCGAACTGGACATATCCGACTCCAAAATGCGATATGAAGCTGGTATGTATCATCAATTGGTATCATATAAAATCAACATTTATTTGAAATCATGCTTCTTTAGTTCGGTTTCGCTGCATAGGTCGTAAGAGACCAACAACTTAAAAATAAATCCGAAAAACAACAATAAACATGATTCAGTTGCTTGCCTGCTTGTGATGTCACTGGTTTTTTCTTGGTCATCGATTAGGGACCCTAAAAGGTGATAAAGCTGATAAAATTAGTGAGTGATTATGAATAAAGGATTTTACCCACTATAACGGATCATACTATGAAAGTAACCGTATCGGCACATCTTACAGAAGATCGCAGCCAAAAAACATTACCTATTTGTTTCAAATAGTGTCGTGTTCCTGCGGTGAGTAAAGTTGCCAGAGCTCTTTAGGGCGAGGGCTTCGGGGTCGACAACGCGTGCGTGTTGCCTCTGGTATTGCAAGCGCTCATAGGCTACGGTAACCACTTACCAACAGGTGGGCCATATGGTTGTTTGCCACCTTAGTTGTATAAAAAAAAACATGTAAAACAGTATTCTAAGATTAAAATTATGAAGGGGGTTAGAAAATACTTAGTACTTAATTCATCCAGGGAATTTACTGAGTGCCCTAGTGGAAAACCACTGAAAACTTGCAAACCTTCAAATTTTTACTTGTCGATTAGTACGTATTACGGTACGATTAACTATTAACCTTTCGTATTGTATGTTAATTATTTATACGCCGACATTAACATTATAATTATATAAGTTGGACTGTTTCAACAAACAACACGTTCGCAATCTTTGTAAATACGTGACTACTAACAGGCAGCCTTTTGAATTATTTATGATCTTGAATTTTAATAGGTAAATTATCAACACTTAATTACCCTTGTCGGTTTGGTGACAGAGGCTTCATCACCAGAGTTGCTACTGTCTTATATAAAATGACATCATCATCATAATCAGCTTGAAGAATGTCACTGCTGGACGTAAGCTTTCTCCAAAAAATGCCACGACGAGTTGATCCTTCTCCATCCACCGGCTTCCCGAAATCTTCACTATGTCGTCGGTCCAAAGGGTGGGGGGCCTGCGAACACTGCGTCGTCCCTTCGTGGTCGCTGAATTGATGTTCTGCGAGCTGTTATGGCCAACCCACTGCCACTTCAACTTGCTTATTCGGTGACCTTGGTTCTTCTACGGATTTATCTTTAATAATACAGTTTTTAATAACACGGCTACACTCACCTGATACCCTATGGCATAGGCTACTTTTTAAGAAGCATATTTTGAAGTTAATTAGTTCAGTTTTTCTCGAGTTTACCCCCTACGTAAAAACAACAAACACAACCTTTGTCCAACCAACGGTTCATCATTTCAGCCGTACGACGTTCACTGCTGAACATGGCCTCCCCCACAGACAGAGCATATTCCCTATCATGTGGGGGGTTTTGCCCATACTCACCACGCTGGGCATGCGGGTTGGCGAGCGCAGTTAGAGCTATCCTTGTTAAAATGAGGGACGCTGCTGCCCATCCCCTAGCTTTTTTCCCTTAGTCGCCTCTTACGACATCCGCGGATAGAGGTATGGAGGGGCCTATTCTTTAGCTGGGGCCACCACGGCCTTTAACCAACGGTTGTCTGGTAGAAACCGCGATAAGACCGCCGATTGTAGGACCTTATCTTAGGCTTATAAGCTATTTTGTATAAACTGTGTTTTCTTTTTTAAAGGTCCTCAATAAAATTTAATTCATTTCATTTTAACCTAAGCGTAGACATGGTTTTATGCAGAGGTAATATTCTTTATATTTCTTAGTGTTAATATTAATAATTTTTCAGGCGATCACGTGGCTGTCTATCCGATCAACGACAGCGATCTCGTGAGAAGGCTCGGCGATCTGTCCGGCGCTGACTTGGATGAGATCTTCTCTCTCGTGAACACCGACCAGGAGAGCACTAAGAAGAATCCGTTCCCTTGCCCGACATCGTACCGCACCGCTCTCTCACATTACATAGAGATAACCGCACTGCCGCGCACGCACATTTTGAGGGAGCTTGCGGAATACTGTACTAATGAGGAAGTGAGTTTTTCCCGTACATACTTTATGGTTGCTTGTCGTAGCATTTACCGCATTTAGATATGATTGCCCTGAAAACTTACTCAATGACAACTTCTTTGTTAATGGTACTGATTAACTTTTGTGTGTGTATGTGTATTGCTTTCTGTCGTCTATCGTTAATTTATATATCTTACCTACCCATCCCCTACTATCTGCGGAAACTTATAATTGGCCATCAGTGCACATGTAGTATCACTACTGCATGGTTTGTTTAATTAATTATCTAATGTGTCCATCTAGCTGTTAGTTTTCCAAAAATTTCTAAAATAAAATAAAAGGGTCATTGACCGGTGAAATAACCAGTGTGGTGAAAGGATTGTGGTGCGCCTCATAGAGGCTCTTTTCATTCACTTTTTTTTAGTTCTCGGTCATCTATGGTTTTCTCACGATGTTTTCCTTTACCGTTTGAGAGAACTAATATAGCGCATATATCTACATTTTCCGAATGGAAAATGTATTAGTGCATGAACGGGGCTTCAAACCCACGACCATTGAATCGGAAGGCCGTGTAACTACCACCACTCCACTAACGCAATTAAGCTACGTTCGCTTAGTAGAAAGTTCTTCTTCTTTTGATCCCCAGTTCGTGGGCTCGAAACCCGGTTGTGCACCAATGGATTTTTCAATTTCAAAATTGCCATCTCTTACTATGAATAGTATAGTATTATGTTATCTGTGCTATTAATAATGAGTAACTGTGACAGGTATTATTTTAAACAATGCTTAAATTTAACTAGCGCTTATATGTAAGGCAGTATAAATCTATTTATAAATATGGTTATTATGTCGTGAATCAGTAATTAGTTTCCGCACTAACATTGATAACAAATCTAAGTCGGTATTATATGCATACCAGTTTTGAAGAACAGCTAATATTATTTTGTAAAATGAGGAAGCGATTAATTTGATCCAGTTCATCATGACTTGCGCTTACGAAGCAAACTTAGAGGCGTAATAACTTGGCTGACGCATTTCGGGCTCAGAGGAAATTTTGCATTTATGCAACGCAAACGATTTTCTCAATAAACGTGCCCTTAGTGTGTTTGTAGTGTGTTTGTTTGTTGGTCCTTCTTTTACACAACGGAAAAACGGATCGACGTGATTTTTGTCATGGAGAGCCGGAGAGTGACATACTTTTTATCCGGGTGCGCATACAAGCGAAGCCGCGGGCGTAAGCTAGTTACACGATAAAACTATTGATGTATACTATAGTCTACAGGGTGATTGAAGGTTACATAATATGTATGCTATCCCGAACGGCATTAAAGTTTGTTCTACGACTTTTGGAAATTCGGCGTTTTTTATTGAAAAAACACTATGCGAAAATCAGCTGTTTGGGGAAGTTTGTGAAAAAAATATATGAAAATATTGATATTTTTTTTCGCTTATATTATTTATTTTTGTTGATAGACTAATCCCCTTTCGGGATGGTATACATTTTATGAATCACCTTGTATAGTACTGCAGTCCAGTACAGGTAGACCAGGTACTGGACTGCAGTACTATACATCATTAATTCACTTACATTGCTACAAAAGACAAGGAAATGTGTGACCCAAGGTCGCGTTGGCTAGAGTAGTTTTTCCTCTAGACTCATTAAACCTTGTACTTTATGCGTTTAATAGTTCAAATATTTGTTTCCTAATTCGACGTTATTCTGATTGAATAGTTATGTTATAAGACATTTTGTTGATTCGTGAAGTAGGATTTTAAAAATCATTTAACAAAAATAATGTCCGTACGGTCGTTTATATTGACTAAATGGTGTTTTTAAATTAAGTATAAATGCGAAAGTTTGTGAGGATGTTTGGATGATTGTTGTTCAATCACGCCGTAACGGCTCAACAGATTTCGTTGAAACTTGGAATAGATAAAGTTCTTTACCTAGAATAGCATATTATAGGCTACTTTTTATGTGGGTACTACGCGAGCGAAGCCGCGGGCGGAAGCTAGTCTTATATAAAGTTACATGCTAATGAAGTCGCGGGTAACAGCAAGTTTGCAATATTTTTTTTTTTTTTAAGAAACAAATTGGTTGCCCGCGGTTGAGGTACATTGAGGTATTTTGAAGTTTGGAGGGAGCTTCCTATTGTAGTGTAGAGTTGTCTTAAAAAAGGGATTCCCAAAACTCAACCCCTAAGGAGGTGCAGCGGGGGTTGAAGTTTGTAAGAAAATCGGGTGAACGAAGCTGCGGTGGCTGCCAGTTGATTGGTAGTAATTTTATATTTGTATTGCAGGACAAGAATAAGCTGATCCTTATGGCGACGAACTCAACAGAAGGCAAGGCGCTGTACCAATCGTTCGTGGTGGAAGCTTGTAGGAACATAGTGCACATACTGGAGGACATTCCGTCGTGTAAACCGCCGCTGGACCACATCTGCGAGCTGTTACCTCGTCTCCAACCTAGATATTATTCAATATCTTCCAGTCCTAAGGTAAACTAACAGCGCCAGCCATTGAAGCGTTTTAATTCGTTTTACATTGAAACCGCTTCGGTTTTATGCCGAAAAATATTTATCACAGTGAGAAAATATGGTCAATTATCCACTGTCAGGCTGAAATATACATAAACCAATTATTATTGTTTAATAAATAAAATAACTATATTATATTAATACTAAATCAACTAGCACAGCGACTCACAACACCTGCATACACACACCGGCTCAGGAGAAAAGATGTCATTCAGCTCAATGACTGAAAGCAAAGAAGAGTGCTTACTGTAGAGAGTGCAGGAGAGTTACTCTGCCCGACATCAAACACAAATCAAAACATTTGCTCATAGTAAAAAAACTTATATAACTTACAAAAAATAATAATAAGATTTGAGATTAACATCGGAAGGATTAACATTAAGCGGACGCACTCAATGTTGGCAGCGTGTGTGAAGCATGGTAATTAAAAAAAAAACTGTTTAGTATGTACAACCATCAAATGCTACTACTACCCACATACGCAGTGGATAAATTAATTAGTGCACTACTATACTACACAACTTCATCATATATACGAATATACGTAACGTACTACAATGGTCTTTGCACTGGCCAAACCTGTATCGTGGACAACATGTTATACAAGGTGATTCATAATATGTTATCCCGAAAGGGGCTTATTCTGCAATCAATTGGCAATCAAGTTTGTTCTATGACCTAAGGTGCTGTTCTTGTGTGTAACCTAAATAAATGTATTTTCTTTCTTCTTCTTAAGGAAATTAGACATTTTACCATGAAAAAAACACAGCAAAAAGCTGCTGTTTTGGGGTCAAATCAGTTCAAAACGCAATTATTCAGCTGTTTCAAATAGCAATCTTCATGTTCAACTTCTCGAACGTTTAAAAATTAGATATCAAGATGAAAATAAAGACGGTCAAGTGCGAGAACTCGCGCCCTGAAGCTTCCGTACCATTGGTCGTGGGTTCGATCCTGGTGGTGCACCAATGGATTTATAAAATTAATAAAAAATCTAAGTGTAGGAATTGACTAACTTATATTTGCGGCCGCTCACGTAGTTATTGTATGACATTGAACGCAAATATAACTTTGTTTCCTATAAAACTTCGAAATTCCTCAATTTCAGACTTTTCCCTTTACTTGTGTTACAAAAGCTCCTAGCATTCCAAATTTCAGAATTGTGAGGTAACTTGAAGGTCCCTAGAGGTTTTTGATTTTTGCCATTTCCATACAAAAATTATACATTCATCGCCATATCTTTTTAATGCATTAAGCTAGAGCTTTGATTTTTATACGGCCCACATACCTTAATAGGTGGTATAAATTTCAAGTTGATACCTTTAGCAGTTTCTGAGAAAAAGGGTCTTGACAGACGGACAGACAGACGGACATCAAAGTGATCCTATACGGGTTCCGTTTTTCCAAATGAGGTACGGAACCCTAAAAAGATCAAAAACAGCTGATTTGAAAAGTTCGGGAAAAAATCCTGAAAAATATTAAGAACATAATGTATTTATATTTTTTGTGCTTATTTTCTTTATTATAGTTTATAGAAAAAGCCCGAGATAGTATACATATTTTGAATCGCGTTGTGTGCGATTTTAAGTAGGCTTGTCGATAGGTGGAGACGGTTTTAAATATAAAGTTGGTCAAGTCGGAGGATATGGCGGAGTACTTGCGTGTGAAGACCAAGATCAATTTGAGGGTCGAACGGTTGGAGTGCCGCCACAGAGTCAGTTTTGAGTTGGTGAGGGTGCCGACCGAACATCTCTCGACCTAGGTACTTAAAAGAAGTTTTCTGGCCAAAGGGCTTGTGTTCCGTCGCTTCCGCGGGGCCACGGACAATTTGCGTTCACGTCGCAGTTTCTACGTGGTAATTAACTTGTGTTATTTTTATGTATGCTAGTACTTAAGGTATTTGGATAAGAAAAATTCCATCTGTTTTTATTAAGTTAATTATAATATTAAATGTAATTTCAGCTGCACCCCGAGACGGTGCACATAACCGCGGTGGTGGTGGAGTACAAGACCCCGACCGGGCGCGTGAACAAGGGCGTCGCCACCACCTGGCTGGCGGCGCACAAGCCGGAGGCAGGCAAGCCTCTGCCCCGCGTGCCCGTTTACATCAGAAAGTCACAGTTCAGGTGAGTCGAATCCTCGGCAGTTCCTACAATTCCTAGTTGGTACAAACACATTTATTTATTGGAAAACCAACAGATTTATAATCTTACTAAACACCAGTGTACATATAAAAGATAATAACCAATAACAGTTTTTCACGTATAAAAACATAATTGAAACAATAACAACTTAGAACAAACTAACTCACTAAACTAACTAACTCACTAAAAACAAACATCTAATCCTACCTCATACTATAATATTATAAATGCAAAAGTTTGTGATGATGTTTGGATGTTTGTGGTTCAATCATGCCGAAACGGTCGAACGGATTTGGATGAAATTTGGCATAGAGATAGATTATATTATTATTATGTTCGCCACCGTCCTCTTCTACTTTATATATCCTGTCCATCCAAAGGTTGCCTGGTAGAGATCGCTTTTAGCGATAAGGCCGCCCATTGTCACACTATTATTTATTTTTATTTCCTTGATTGTGTTTTTCTTTTGGTGTACAATAAAGTTATATTCTATTCTATATTCTGGAATAGCATTTTTATCTTCATAGGTACCATGCGAGCGAACGGAAAGATTTATCAGCAAAATATCAAAAAGTATGCACCTAACCATCAACTTGTGCCAATTTCTACTTAACTCTGTACCTATAATCTATCGTGGCATCATTTCGAAAATAAGAAAATATTTAAGGTTTGTACAAATTTTTATTTGGTACAAATTTCACGTTACAGTTGCTTGGATAACTTAAGCTAATAACAGGTCAGCTTGCTAAGAAAGTTCTTCTTACAGTGCTGCTAAGCCTTTCTTACAGTGCAGTAGTGCCGATTTGACTAGGCCGTCCTGCAGGCCTAGTATCCTATATAACGTTTTGTCTACAGAAGACTAGCCAAAAGTTAGATATTTCTTTCTACTGTCCAAGCGTAAGAAATGGCACAAGAAGGCTTTTCAAAACTAAACGGTTGAACCGATTTTATGAAATTTGATATGGATGGAGATAGCTTAATTAAACCCTGTGGAAGACATAAAGCTCCTCTTCTTTCATCCGATACCGCGCGAACAAGAAAAAAGTCTTTTAGCCGCTAGTTATATATCTGTTGTTTTTATATGTAGGTATTATTATAAATTGTGAACAGGAAATAAGCAAATAAGTGAGCCATAGCAAACCAGTTGCCGTTAAGTGTACTTATTAGGCATAAATTATATTATCCTCACGCCACCTTCGTGCGAGCAAAGTATTTTCCCCCTATTTCTAGGACTAGTTATGTTGAGAAATCTTTGATCTGAAGTGTCTTTAAATTGCTCGAAAGGGGCGAACTAGTATTTACATAGTAGTAGTAGTTACATAGTAGCAAATATAATATACTTTTATTTTATTCTATTGTCTTTGTTAGTTGGTAAAGATAAAAGTAGTAGTATCCAACTTAGGATATAATCAGATAAGAATAACTACTTATCTAAAGTCATGAACCCATTCAAACTGTTTTTATTGTATAGTTTTGACATTGAATGTTTTTGATCATAAATATCTTAGTACTAAATCACCATCCTCATTATCCTACTAATATTATAAATGCGAGAGTTTGTATGGATGTTTGTTGTTCAATCACGCGCCCGTAACGGCTCAACCGATTTCGTTGAAACTTGGAATAGATAAAGTTCTTCACCTAGAATAGCATATAGGCTAATTTTTATGAAGGTACCGTGCGAGTGAAGCTGCTGACTGACAGTCCAAGCAAAGCCTAAAGCATAAGTCTTAAGATTATGAAATTTGGTCGTTAGCTTCCTGTTGTATGTAGGGGTGCACGAAGTAAGGAATTCCCGCAACTCTTTGAGAAACGAAGTAGGTTCAAAGTAACATAAACCGAACGAAGTCGCGGAGGTTTGCATTAGTAAAAAAATAAACACAATAGTAAAGTTACAAAGCGATAAGTAACGAGTACGACCCTAATTATATAGGAGTATCATTTTGTAAAGTCCGACAAACAAGGATAAATACTACTGTAAAGAACTTAAAGGTTATTTTTGTTAGCATGCCATCCCCCTCTGTCATCCAAAGGTCATTTATGTATATATTTACTATAAGATTAGGCTGTGCTTTTTGTAATGTTGCTTAAATACTACTTTTGTCCTTATTGGAACTAAACGAACTAATTGAGGACAAATACCAATTACCAACAATTAATTCCTCCTCGTGTAAATACTCCTTTTAAATGTGGTATACTTCTAGGTATGGGGTATTTTACGGTTGTATTTTAATATGTCTTGTTATTTTCCTCGCGACACCGACGGAAATGTAAACAATTTATTCGGGCGGAGGTTGTCAGTTTGCCTGTTTATGACAATTTTATACTTGGTGACTTATATCCTCATTGCATTTTGTTGCGATGTTGTTTTTGCAATTGTTCGTTTGATTTACATTGTATTTCCTTGGCTAGGTCTTATCCCCGTATTAGTAGATTTGACTCAACACACTGAATATCAGTGAATGGTGGGGTAGGACTTTAAAACGAACTAGCGACTGCCCGTGGGGTCACTCGCACGATACTATACTATAAACTAGCATGGCATATGTATTCCTTATGTTAGTGTTCTAAAAATGTTCTGGGAAATAAAGTTATTCCATTTGATCAGATTTGATACTAAGATTAAAGGCCTTTTATAGGCCTATTAGAGGTAAATCCTTCCTCAGGGTTTGTACTATCTCAATCCCTATTTCACCAAAATCGGTGTAGCGTTTAAGTCGCGAAAAGGTGAAAAACAGACAGTTACTTTCGCATCTATTTATATAAAACAATCGATTGCCACATGTATGTCGGAGCATTACTTGAAAACTGCTCGACCGATTTAGCTGATTTCTTTATAGTTGTTTTCGTAAATGTCAGGACAAAGTTTGTAAGAGAGATTTATTTTGAAAATCCACAAAAAATCAAACCAAAAAATCTTTCTTGTGGGAATCTTTCTGTGCTTATGGGACGAATAAATAGATTTTCTTTCTTTCTTTCTTCTTCTTTAAGCTTAAACCCTTTGGAAGGGCATAGGCCGGGCAACTTGCAAGCGAAGCCGCGGGCTATTTTATATTCCCTTGATTCAAAAGTATTGAGCCCTCCTAAACCAGTGGCTCAAACGGAACTCATATAATAGTGCGTATCGTATCTCAATGGAAACTTCGCTCATTTTTAGATGATTGAAATTGTATTCCGCTCCCAGATTAACTGTGCTGGTAAACCAAAGTGTGCCCTTTATATACCCTTTTCCCAAATACCATCCGGAACATTCTAGAAAAATTAAGAGGTTTCAAGAAAAAAGCTCAATACTTTTGATTGATTCAAAAGGTAATAATATTAATGTGATAATTTGTTGTTATTTTCCAGGCTGCCATTGCAGAGCCAAACCCCGATCGTGATGGTGGGCCCTGGCACGGGCCTGGCGCCGTTCAGAGGGTTCATCCAGGAGCGCGCCATCGCCCGCGCCAACGGGAAGGATGTCGGCGATAACATTCTGTACTTTGGATGCAGGCATCGCGACCAAGACTTCATCTATCAAGAGGTTTTCATTACACTCATTCCTTCATCCATGGAGGGCTATGCTTGATCTTTCTTTTTTCGCATTATAGCTCAGTTGGTAGTAACTCTGTCTTCTGCGCTAGAGGTCGCGGGCTCGATTCCCGCACTGGACAAACATTTGTGTGACTAACACAGATGTTTGTTCTGCGTCTGGGTGTTAAATACCTAGTTATCTATTATGCATATCAGTCTCTGGTACCCATAGTACAGGCTATGCCTAGTTAGGGATCAGCTGACCGTGTGTGACATGTCCGGAATATTTATTTTATTTTCTTTACTTCTACTTCTTCTTTATACTGATTCTTGGTGGCCTCGGTGGTGCAGGACAGGGTTCGATTCCCGCTGCGGGACAAAAGTTTGCATGATCTGAAAATATTTGTTCCGGGTCTGGCTGTTGTGGTTATATGGTACTCGTAGTTTCTGATATCCACGACACAGGGAATCCTAGTGTGGGGTCAGGACTATGTATGTGACTGTTGGCTGTTGTTTATTTATTTACTTATCGTGGTTCCATTGCTTTTAGCTTGTACGTTATTATGTCCGTTGCATAACGTACAATCTAATTGACATATTAATTAATTCTCCTACATTAACACAAATATTAAGGACTTTGACTTTAGCTTGTTGACCTAGACTTTTAATCAGTATATTTAATCAGTATATCAGTATTAATCAGTAATCAAGTCGTGGGCTCAAACCTGGTCGTTGCAACAATGAGATTTTCTATTCGAAAAATTTAAGCGGCGATGGGCTTGCAACCTGTCAACTAACTACTGCAATATATGGGCATGTGCCAGATATGATGTTTGGACGTGCCTCTAACTACCCCCTTAGATCCGAGAGATGACTACCATGGTTTGAGTAACAGTTGTTGGCCTATTTTTATTTTTAAGGTCACAACACTGGGCCCATTTGGTGTCACTTATTTGGGGCAAGTTCTGACCTAAAATATAATAATATGCCCTTACCATTCACCGCGTCCGACTAACCTTTGCCTCTACTTTTTATTTATGTTTATTAAATTCAGACCAATGAAATACTTTAGGTGAGTAAATTATCTCTCATCTGGCAAAGTCTATAAGATATTTTCTTATTTCAATGCCGTACCATTAACTTTGCGATTGTTTTTAACCGGTGATGTAAGTTCAATCTCAAAGATTTAAGGTTCAAATTCCTGTAAAATTGTACTGACACGCTTGTATGCCTCAATGTCTGATATTTGCAAGATTTATTTATGTTTGTTAACCTACTTATGTCGCTCTTCATAATATGATAAAGCCTTTTAAGTCAATAATAAGTTTTTGCCATACAGACAAAATAAGTATACAAAAGGCACAAAGTACTATGTACCGATTCAGTAAATTGAAAATAATCGATAGAATAGTTAAATTCAAACTGGAGGAGAAGAACAACTTAGAAACTGGGTGAACTTACGCTTGTTTCCCGCAGCCAAAAAATACAAAAAATATAGATAGGATGTGTTTGTATGAGGAGTTCTAGTACAGTTTCCAAGCCCTTCAGTCCTCTAAACGAACCACACCAATTTGCAGGAGTTGCAGAAGTATGAAAAGAACGGCGATGTGCAGTTGAATCTGGCGTTCTCGCGCGACCAGGCGGAGAAGATCTACGTCACGCATTTACTGGAGCAGAAGCTCGACCAGCTGTGGGACATCATCGGAAACCGCAACGGACACTTCTATATTTGCGGGTAAGTAATTGGTAGAATGGCCGTGATGGCCCCGGCTGAAAAATAGGCCTTTCCATATCTCCTACCCGTGGATGTCGTAAGAGGCGACTAAGGGAAAAAGCTAGTTGTTGTTTTGTTTTTAGTTGGTTGGGCAGTAGCGTCTTCTATTTAACTATGATAGCTTTAACTGCGCTCGCCAATCCACGTGCTCAGCTGGTCGAGTATGGGCAATTTCTTCCCAAATGATATGAAGTCGCTTTGTAAATCTATGGGGGAGGCGGATGTTCACCAGTGGACTTCCAACGGCTGGAATGATGATGAATATATAGATTTCGTAGAGCAACCAAGTTCACCGACATAGCTCTCAAAATGCGTTAAAGTGGCAGTGGGTAGGCCACATAGCTCGTAAACCGACAACCGTTAGGAAAAAGGTCACGGGTAGCCACCATGTACCAGGCGACGCAGTGTAGGAAGGCCGATGGAGTAACGACATTTAGGTTAAGTATAGGCGGTTTGTTTACTACATTTCACATAGAATTTGGGTGACGATGAATTATACGTATTTTTATAATATAGACCATAATCAATCTTTTTTGTTACAGTGACGCAAAGAACATGGCTGTGGATGTGAGAAACTTAGTTCTAAGAGCAATCAAGGAAAAGGGCGGCAAGACCGAGTCTGACGCCATCCAGTACCTCAAGAAACTTGAGTCGATGAAGAAATATTCTGCAGACGTATGGAGCTAAGCTTGCTTCAACATACAAATAGGCGTCGTCCTATTTAGCTAACAATCGTACGAGAAAACCATGCGATTTCGTCGGACAACGCACGATCAAACATACAAATTGTGCTAAGAATCATACAATGTAAGTCATCGCGCGACGAAATCGTATCAGTGGTTGCGCGTACGATAGTTAGCCAATTAGTACGACGCTTTAGGTTCGCTGGTTGTTCTGCGGTCGGCGCTGACCTATAAGGACACTGAATTAAATAAGTTAAACAATTTACTATGACTATAATTATTATAAGTAGTAAATTGAGAACAAATATTTAAGAACCTTAATTAAATGAAGTTCAGTGTCCACAAGTTTATCAATTGTAATTTTAACTAGCACAATGTTTATTTGTTTTATGTTAATGCCTACGATTGTGATATAATTTTATTATCTAAGGGAATTCTTCTAATTCATTATATTTAGCTACTTTAACTAGAACAACGTATACATACATAAAAAAAGAAATAATAGACATTATTAACACATGTTTTTCAGGACAATATTTATAGCTTGCTGTATTTTGACATGAACAGGGTCAGATATTTACCTATTTTTTTAACAGTTGAGCTGTAAAATATGGAAAACAATGTATATATTTTACTTCGTTATGAACATAATCTAAGATTTGATTGTCTGTTGAATGATGATTAAATGTAAATTTTCGGAATTTGTTGATGTAATTATATTTGTTGATATATTCTATGTAAGTGGACTGGGCATTTAGTTATAAGTTATTTTAACTTTTATAAATATATTTTATATATTATTATTTGTTTTTTTTTTCGTCACTATATTTTGGCAGAATTGGTAGAACTAGATTATTTGTAGGTTCTACTGCTACTTTGTAGTTCCTAGTAACTACTGCAGACATGCTGAGACTGGGAAAGTATTCAGTAGGGTCGAGCCGGAATCAAACCCTATTGCGTGAATAGTAAGCTTGTGCTACAACAAAGTAGTGTCAAAAGCACACACCTACAAAATTATGATGGCGTTTACTTTCTGTTGTTGACAAGCAGGCAATTATGCGTGCCATCTACAAACTGCGTTTCGCCTACGATATCCACCAGTGTGAGACCGAGTCGAGAGCTTACTTTCGGCAATAGCTATGTAATTATTATTTATTCTGTGAGCGCGGGTAGCTCACAATTAGAATCTAATCAGAAGTTATCGAATAGACATGTAGTACATCTATCTGAACTATATCAGCACTGTCTGTTCTTTAATTGAAACTAAAAAGGACTACTTCGCTGATAATTCACTAATTTTTAGCAACTGCTGTTTAGCAAGCCTATTAGTAGATTCATTTTGGCAATGTTTTACATACTTAGTGGTCACGGCAAGAAGGCAGTAGATAATTCAAACCAATTATTTATTTTTAAAACGATAATTTATTGATTTAACCGCAAATATATTAGTTTATGTACAAAAAATAAGGACGTCAACAAAAATGCAAACGGAGTACCAGTTGTTTCTATGTATTCGAATAATGTACAATAAGATGGCAAATCTTGGTTTGTAATAACACTTTTCTTTTGACTTTACACATCCGTGTATTGACCTAAATATTCGAATACAAGTCGAAACTGGTTTCATTCTTCCAAAATTATCTAAAGACAAGTAGTCGTGACTTCTACATAAGAACGGTCAAAATCACAATCTAAGTTTTCTAGGAAAAAAGCTTGCCAAATTCACTACAAAATTACTCATACAAGAAATTACTAAAACAAACACTAATCATTCAACTTATCAAAATACTGAATTTACTTAAAAACATTGAAATATCAAATTGCTTTACATCTACTTTTTACATTATTATACTCTAATTAATTTACTCAACAAGTCAGGATACGCAAGTGCTCATTATAACTTTTTAGTATAGAATTTACTCAAGATTTTCCATAAACGTAGACAGCTGAATTCTCTGTACAGAATCTATGTTTAGTGCCATCTGAAAGTAAAAAATGGAAGCACAAAGAGGCTGTTATTGTAGATGACTAAAATATTTGCAGCAGATTATTGATGCATTTCTTCTCAAATAAGTAGGTACAGAATAAAATCTATAATGATAATTATGAACATAGATGGAACAATTAATTTATTTCACTGCAAACATTCCAGCCATATTCATAGCAATGAAGAATATCATGAAATTCTCTCATACCAGCAAATTGTCACGGGCACACAATGTCCATTATGTATCTTCTTTTTACACATTATTCTACACTTCGTATAATTGTACATTACTATACATTTTTCAGTCTTTACGCACAAAGAGAAACAATAAGCATTAAAAATAAAGTGAGGACACACTTCACTGTTTCAATTTACATTTTGTGACTTACAGCTTTGTCACAAAAATGATAGCACTGAGATCCAAAGGCACATTGTAATACGGCGGATAAGCCGGGAGGATGATTACATTGTTCACTAAGACACTGTAAATATTGTGACACACAAATTTGGCACTAAGAGCTCTGCGGAATTTAAAATGCATACAAAAAATTTGAAAAAGCTCAGTTTGAAACTTAAAATCGAGTTAAAATGCAAGTGGGCATGGGCACTGGGCAGTAAGTACGTAACACAAGTATTATTATAATGAGCATCCTGAACTTCTTATATTATAAACTCACTAATGATTCATCATTGTAACATTTTATATTTAAATCTGGCCCAAATTACTGATGCCAGTTAACACTCTTAACATTACTTCTATCTATTATCCCGAATGAGTTACTACCAATCAAAACGGTTTATTCATAATATATGCATACTGTTTTAATTTACGATGTTAAATGTGGGAGCTAAGACGAATTCTTAACAATAATTATAGTGGATCAGGTCAACAAGTGATGTTTATTAATCCTAATTTGCTTGTATACTACTTCATCAAAAGCGATTCGGTATAACAGACCATAAACAATTTAAATCTACATCAAAATAATATGTCTATGGAAAATAAACATTTATTAATTTATCAGCTACATGTCACAACTCATCAGGGTGAGACTAAAAGCATAGCCATTGAGAGACCTGGCTTTAACTTTTAGGTAGCCAGTATAGTCTCGAGTGTAAAATATTATGTACATGTGTCAATGAAATGAAATGCAATTATTCCAATATACAACTAGTCAGCGTCATTATTTATCGAAGTAGGAAGTAGGTAGCCGACGTGGCGGCCGCGGCGGCGTGGCGACAGCGCGGCGCGCGGCGCTCACGAGTCGGGCGGCATGTCCCACTCCGCCAAGCCGCGGTCCACCAGCTCGCGGTTCAGGAATATTACTTGCTGAAATAACAACATACAATTTAACATTGAACCGATGCCAATTTTTTATAGTTTTTGTCCGAACCTTGATCTTTTAGCGACATACGTGGTTTCATTGATATTTAAAAATAAATTACGGTTAAGTGGACGGCCTTCTGATGATTTGCTCGAGGTCGATTGCGTCATCAGGATACGTAGACAAGTTTCCACGCGAAAGGTTAACTTCAAAAAAGTTTGGAGTTAATATTACAAGGCCATATTCGGCTTTATTAATGCCCAAGGCCCATACTTCAGTGATAGCAGATTCCCAATAATTATCATGTACTTTTATAACGTGCGTGTGTTGTCGCCTCACTGCTCTGTGACACCACAGAAAACCAGCGCCGTAGCAGCTCCACTGTACTCTGCGGCACCGGCTGAGTGGTGACTGTTGTTGCGTCATTAAAATTGAAGGTCTAGTTTTTAAGCTTATGTAGGGCGTCATAATCGCAACAGCGACAAAGCCGTTTTCAACTGATTAAAAAAAAAAAAAAGTTCAACAATTTTTTTTTGTGACTAAAAATCAATATTTTTATATTCTACTATACCTTAGATGAAGCGTTTCATCATTTTTGTAATTTAGTAAGAAAAATAAAGAATCTGATACAATAACTAAGTTCAATAAAATCTCTCTGTCTTTGAAAAGAAGGATGAAAATTTAGAAAAGTGTAAGACATGGTGGTAAGGCCTAAGATGCCATAGGTAGCCTGAAAGGGAAAAATACACTTACCTGAGGATGTAGGATGAGGTAGCTTATGTAATAAAGTTCAACAATTTTTTTTATATAAATATTTTTATTATATAAATATTATAAATAAAATTTATATTAATATTTATATAATATATATAAATATTTTTATATTCTACTATACCTTAGATGAAGCGTTTCATCACTTTAGTAATTTAGTAAGAAAAATAAAGAATCTGATACAATAACTAAGTTCCATAAAATCTCTCTGTCTTTGAAAAGAAGGATGAAAATTTAGAAAAGTGTAAGACATGGCGGTAAGGCCTAAGATGCCATAGGTAGCCTGAAAGGGAAAAAAGCACTTACCTGAGGATGTAGGGTGAGGTAGAGGTGCACGAGCGGCAGGCCCGCCTCGTCGTAGCCGGCGACCTGCGCGTGCAGCAGCTGGCCCGCGGTCAGACCGGCCATTATGCGCAGCGCCTCGCCGCTCCATTCAGCTTCTACACATTTTACAATTATGTCATTCATTTAAGGTGAGTACAATAGCCCCATTGTAAACTTTGCAAATATTTAGAGTTTGATTATTTTTAACATCAATACCTATATTATTGCGGGAAGTCGGTGGATGGAGAAGGCTCAAGACTGTTCGTCATGGAACTTTTTGGGGGAGGCCTATGTCCAGTGGACTTCTACAGGCTGATGATGATTTTTTTTTAAAGTTATATGTCTATCTACCTATCTAATAGTTAGATTAGCAGCTCGACTCATGCATTTTGAATTATCTGTTATAATATAACACTGTTCAATTATAGCCGTAAACCGAACAAGTCCGACGTGGCACATAATGACTGTGCGATCAGAAATATTATGTGAAAAATGCAGTCATTTTGATAATGAGTCGTCCAAAAT
The DNA here is from genome assembly GCA_947579855.1 of Anticlea derivata. Lineage (NCBI taxonomy): Eukaryota > Metazoa > Arthropoda > Insecta > Lepidoptera > Geometridae > Anticlea > Anticlea derivata. Next base: position 7,849,701 of record OX388260.1, read on the forward strand.
GATTGCATTTTACAAAAATGCTTGCAAATTAAATGGTGTCGACTCTATTGTTGGATTTTCCTAATCTATCTTAATTTGACAACGCTATAAATGTTGCCGTGTCTTTCTTATTACATCGAAATGACAAGGATGATCTTGAATACATTTTTACACGGTTTAACATAATGGTAAGTAAAGCCCACCGTTTAGTTTTGAAGGCTATCATCTGAAGATGTTTAAGTGTCATTTTATCTATAAATTGGTATTGCAAAAAAAAACTTAGTTCCTTATTAATCAAGAACTAGATAACTAACGAGGTTATACGACAGAGAATCGAAGATGGTCAAGTAGCTCAGAAGATTGGCATAAAATGGCAGTGGGTCGGCCATGTTTGCAGTATAACCGACAATCGTTGGAGCATATTGAGTAAAGACCGCATTTAGGTAAGTGTATGTATTACAATTGCCTAAACGCGGTATTCACTCTTCACATCTAAATGAGGAAACCCTTCGGCGAGAATCTGCCAATTTCAGCTGGGTGAGAAGAGCGGACGACGGGGCTCATAAGCGCATATTACCTGTACGTCCAACAGTAGACTGATGATGATCTATTAATTAAATCGGGATTGTTTGCGTGCTCCGGGCATTGGATGTTACATTGAAATGTGTTAAATTGCAATGTCATGCTAATAAACTGTATGTAATTGCAACAAGTCATGAATTTGTATGTAATTAAATGATTGTTACTAGTCTGGAAAGTGGTTTCTTAACCTTTGGACCTGTTCTATGTAGCTAATTCCTACCATGACGAATCAGATTGATACCGTACGTTAGGAATTAGTTATTTAGATGATTGTTGTTCTATCTAAATGAAAATATGTATGCAGCAACTAAGTAACATGGAAATAAAGATTCAACAGATCGCAGGTCAGGAATCTGAAGAAAAATTGGCAGTTAGATTAAAAACTTGTGCGTTATGTTTTCCCCTTTCCTATCATGTAAGCTTAGTTATTTTATAGATATTAAATCATGCCTTATATCCAGCTGCCTAGATGGCGAATCTATTGTAATTACAAGTTAGTCCCGCTATTATCAATGCAGAAGATTATAAGGATGTGACGATGTTTGTTACGTTGCCAAGTGTGAGTGTCGATGAACGCAGCAAAAACAGCCTTGGCGTAGCAAGCCATCGCTATGTCGGAATATTATCCGCGACCAATAGGGAGAACGATAGATCACATCATACGTCGCGACACTTGCTCGCCTGCCAACCAAACTGCAGCTCCTTGCTTCCTTATTTACTACATAACCTAATTTACTGTATTTTATTACCTAAATGGTCATTGTACAAAATGTGCAAAATATTACCATTATTAGCGGGTTTAACGAACGCAAGCAGCGCTTCTGTGGCCTGGAAAGGCAGCGTCATGAAGTCGGAGCGAATCTGCTTGAGCTGGTCGTTGTCGACGGTGAGGTAGCCGCCGAAGTCGACCAGCTTCACCACAGACGTGTCATTCTCCTCCGAGGTGGAGATAACTTGCGCGCGGTACCAGTTGTTCTCGGTAGGCGCGGCGCAGATCGATCCCTCTGTCAATAACAGCGATTTTAAGTCAGCAAATGTAAATAAAAGCGAGACGGATTGTTAAAAAAAGGGAATTAAAAACATTGCGTTCATACTGCAGCATTCCACGGCGAGAGTTTCCTTGTGCCCTTGCAAACCGATCGCACTTGCAAAATGTTGAAAAGCGTATTTCTTACTAAAAGCCTAAATATGAATGTTCATATCCCTAACTTAAGGTATTATGGATTGCCCGTATAAACTTTAAAAACCCAATTTTTTCCTCTTCAAGATTATTTTCTGAGACAAAAGAGATACTACTTGAAAATTTTTATTACGCTCCGTTGAGCCTTTTAGTAGTAAACGGCAACAAACAAACAGAGTAACTTCCGCATTTATAATATTAGTGGAAGTATGGATGGATAAGAGATTCATCTAGTACGGTACACGGCCCTAACAAGTTGGTATATGTTACGTGTACAGAATTGTTACTGCTAGTCGGAAGGATTCCTAATTTATTATGATATTTGTGCAAGTAAGCGAGTTATAAATAAATACAGACATACATATTTTACATTAATAGTCTTCAATCTGCGTCGTATGCACTATAAATTAACATGAAGTTGTAGTTAGTACATACCTTTCTTTTTAATTTTTGTATCTGAATTTTTCTTGTGTACAATAAAGAATAAAGAAGTTGGCTTCCGTGTAACTGTTCACAAAGTCACGACATGGTTTTCCATGAATTTTAGTTACGTAACTTTGGGGTAACTTGATTGCAAATAGTCAATCACGAACTACACATTTGTATGCATAGCTAACTTAGAAACGGTGCCGGCGGCATCGGAACTGATAATGACCGTGACATGTTTAGAATCTACCTTGTTTTTGTGCAAGAGTTTGAACATAAAAGTAATTTGCATATATTATTATTTTAAATAATAGGCATTCAATAGCAAAGAACAAAATTGTAGTTGTAAAAGGTTCTTGTTGCGATCTGATAGGTTTTTTCAATTTATATTTTAATCACTTCAGAGTTTAATCATTGTAATTGTATCAATGGTTTTATTACAGAAGTGGCTATAGGACTAAGCTATAACCGCACCTCCATCTCTTGATATAATAATAATAATAATAGGCATACTTCCAATTCAATCTATACAAAAAACGAGCAACGTATGGCCTGGAAAAAAGGAGAGCAAGTCGTCATGTCAATGCTATGTCGTAACAGCGAACTCGTTCAGAAATTACCTTTCACAGGGCGCGGCAAGGAGGGCACATCCGGTGTCTGGTATGTGGAGGCCATAAGCCGGTGCAGCGCGTGCAGCGACGGGAACGTCGGATGCAGCGGCTGCTGCAGGAAGAAATGCCCCGCGCTCACCAGGCACGTCATTATTGTGTCATTGTTCACAGACTCCACTAGCTGCAATTTTACGTTCTACATTCGCAAGCGTCCCAAATGGAACCAACACAAGGTGATTAATAATATGCATGCTATCCAGAAGGGGCTTATTTTACACCCAGTCAACAATAAAGTTATGACTTTTAGAAATGCTAAGTTTGAACGGATTTGATGCCGAAACAGCTGATTTTGGTAGCAAATTTTGATGCAGAACTTCTCTGTTAAGTAATTAGCAGCAAAAAACAGCTAGGTAATATGAAAAAGGTTGAGAAAAAGATCAGAAAAGAATAAAATAGTTATTGATTTTTTTTTCGCTTATTCTTTTTGTTGATATAATAACCCCTTTCGGGATAGTTTACATATTATGAATCACCTTGTATAATTAAACTTAAACCGAAATAGGAATAATAGGTAGTCTTCATTTAAGGGTTTAGATGTGTTTTGAAAAGGTAAGCCAGAAATGTAGTTCCTATTTATGCAGCTTGAAAGAAGTCACGGACGTTCAACTAACGGCGTAGGCGGCAACTAGCCAAGAGAAATACTCGCCGTCGCGTCGGAGAGTTTACAACTTACTTTTTTTTTGATGGAAAACTGGTCATGCGTTTTTGGCGAGAAGATAATTCCCAAAACTATTAATAGTACAGTAGACCAACGTAGGTTTAGAATAGGTAGGCTAGGTATTTCTTTATTCATCTGTTGTTGGTCGACGTTTCTACTAAACACTTATGGGTCATATCGCCAAAATTTCCGGTTAGTTTTCTATCAAGAAAATACTAAGTTGAGAACTATCCACTGGAACTTGGCGAGTTGCCGCCTAAGCCCAACTAACGTCGTACGCCACAATCAGAGTTTCTATACCTCCTTACTACTTACTTAATATCATAAATGCAAAAGTTTGTACAGATGTGAGGATGTTTTTAACTCAATAAACACTGAACTGATTAGGATGACATTTGGCATGAAGATAGCAGACCCTGAGGATACCTTTTATTTGAGTACCGCATGTGCGAAGCCATGGGCGGTAGCTAGTATATTAATACATGCGAAAGTAATTCTTGTCTTTTTGGTACCTTTTCATGACTCGACAGCTAAACCGATTTTGATGAAAGTTAAGGAGACAGCTTATATAAACCCTGGGGAAGTACATAGGGCAGCAAAGCCGCGGACAGCCGCTAGTAATCTATAAAATACTTTTTCCGTAGGTGTAGTAGACAGACCTACATTTCAACTATATTTTTATAGGTCAAGCACAGCTTTTATTGGGCTAATTTTTATCGTTGGAATAGTTATGATGGCTTAGATATTTCCACTACCTACTGTACAAACTACATGCAATCAGCGAATAAACTAGCAAAGGGATGACCATGATGATGTTTCGTTTTCTTCCGATTTATGTTTTCATCAAATAATGAGAAAAACAGTGTTTATAAGTAACAGAGATAAGAATATGGAATATTGTAAGTCTATGACTTATCAAGTAATTTAGTTGCATGGATTAGGGGCAAGTGTAGACTTATTGATTATTTATTGTCTTGAGATTAGGGTCAAATTATGACGCTTTTATTACATATATTTGTAAGAAAAACAATGTGCCCAATTATGTATTTGATATAAGAAAACAACGAATTTAAATGCATTTATCAGTTTACCAACAATTAAAACAGCAAAAATTGAATATTTGCAATGTAGACTGTTACATAATTAAGAATTACATGTTACGAATTTAATTTAAAGTCGATTTATACAGGGGAAAAGTAATGGGACAATAAACAAGTACCCTTCATGCCCCATTATTTTGCTTCACCCTGTATAACAGCACTTACTTGAAGGAATTCAGGCACGAGTGGAGTCAGCCTTTGATACAGCTCTGCACTGATCTCTTGTAGGGAAAAAGTGGGGAATTTCTTTTCAGGGAATTTTTCTCTAATCATATCTAAAGCTGCTTCAATCTCGCTTTGAGTTCCTGGAAAAATAATAAGGTTTTAGCAAAAGTTCATTTCATACAAATAAAAGCTACACGTTTTGATGATTACCTTCAACTGCACAAATTTTTTGTTTGACACAATCAGGGTGCCTTCTCACATACACTGTTGCACCAGTTTTTGATTTGATTTGGGTTACAAATGAGCCATGTTTGCCTATGAGCAGGCCCACCAGACTCTGTGATATGAGGAATTGATGTATTCTAAGAGCAGTTTCAGATGGGGCTACGTTCATGTTAGCTGGAGGTGGACTAGCGGCTTCTGAACAGCCTTTACCGCTGTCACTAGAACCCTGCAAAATTAAGTTCAAATTAAGTTTTCATGTAAAACACAAAATTCAGTAAAATGTATAGTTAATATGCTTGAATTACCTCACTGTGATTATCAGAAAAGTGACACATAGATGGACTAGCTAACATTGGATCCACAGGGCTGTGGTTAGCAGAATCCCTCTCAGATATATGTCTACTTTGTGCTGTGGATAATCTACGATCACTGTCATTACAATCATTAGGTTCATCAATGACATTATTGTCATTTAATTCTTCTGTCCCAGAGCTAGTGCTCCCTTCATTTGTATTTAATTCTGAAGTTGTCACCTCAGACTTGGTGCTAGCTTGTAGAGATACATCAGTTTTATCATTTATAATATCTACATCATTTGTACTTTCTTCATTGTTCAATGAAGTTATATTATCATTTACCGAGCAAGACATTTTTGTTTTGAGCGGTGAACACATTTTGGTTGGTGATTCTTTCACTATGAATGAGGGTTTAGCTGTGGATAAGCTCACCACCAAATTTTGTTTGTCAAAACCAGCTGACATTTTTTTCTCATTTACAATTGATTTTTTTCTGCTTATAATTTTTTCAATTTCTATATCCACCTCTTCATCAGTTAATTCCAATGGAGAGGATCTCTGAGAGTTAATTCCATTGGGTTTGATATCGATGGGAGAAGACTTGATGATGGAGCGATCTGCTTTCCCTAAAGGTGATGCCTTCTGGGCCTCAGCATGAGCGTTCAGAGCTTCTGCAAGTTCTTCTTTTAGGTTTTTCAACCTTTCTCCACCAGGGTCAGATTTGGCGTATTCCCTCTTTTTCTTGAACCAAAATATTCCCAGCAATACGGCTATTGATGGCACAGACCACATGAGTAACTGACGACAAGGTGCCATTTTGTTGAGCCACTTTTAGAATTATTCTAAAACAAATTAAAAAAAAATAGATTCTTGCCCACAAACTGCTGTAACAACTCTGTTTTAAATTTTAATAATTAGTGAAATTTTTGTTAGCTAAATTTTTTAATTCAAGGAAGTAACCTAGTGCGTTCTTTCAAAATACTACTCCACATTTTCATACAAAGAATACCAAAAATATTACAAAATACACACAGACTGCCAATTTGATAATTTTTAGATAAAGCAGTTGACATACTTACATGTGAACACTCCATTTTGATTTTGCAAAGTAAATTTCTTATCATCACATGGATTTATTGTAATCTTTTGACACAACGATTGTAGGTACCAGTGATTATACCAGACGTAAATAGGTTATTGTCCCGCGTGTTTATTTACAATCTAAATTGGCACATGGAAACTAAAAATAGTAGGTACCCAAAATAATTACAATCTTACGGTAATACAATTACATGGTCTGTGAATCAATGATGTTCAATACATGGGCTACCTAGTGAAATGATACCGATTTTATAACTGAAGCAATTTTTAGTACCTACCATCTATTTATTTACATACACAAATACACTTTAACTATGTACCGTAATGTTTAGTAGAATCGAGTGTAAATTGTATTTAGTTTTATTTATAATGTGATCTGAATAACCGGTGAGGGTCACAAGCGGTATGAGGAAACCTTCACGGGCAACACGTAAGCAAAATGTGGAATGGTAAATGAGAGGTTACGCAATTATACCTGTATTGATATCTTGATAGTATGAATAATAGTACACACACCAAACCGATGTATACTGAATGTTTTCGATTATCAACGAATGTGTGCTCCAAATAAAATCTCACGACCGCGGCCTACCAGCCTGCAACAATACTATTCCGAGCATGCCTGATCCAAATCTGGAATCATGCCACCACCGGCAACATACAGATGGTATACTTACAAAGATTTTCCAAAAAAAGAGTCTGCAATTTTTGTTGAGATATTGAATAATTTCTGAAACGATGAACTAACTGTATTTACTGCTAAATTTCACCAATTTTTTCTAACAATCCACGTGCTCACTATGTTTTCGAAGCACAACAAAATCCAATATGGCGGCGCCGTGCGTGACGATCAAGCAAGCAAAGCAAACATGGCAACCGTATTGTCTATTACAAAAGTATTGTCTATGCTTTGTATACCTTGCTCTGAGACGTTTTGTATATTTAAAAAAAATCAATTTGTCATGTCAAAATCATTTTTGATACATTGATGAGTATGATGGATGAGTGAGGTCGCTTCTCGGCTCCTTGCTGTTCTACAGCCATAGATTAAAGAGTCGCTCGCTCCCCAATAAGGAAAGACATTATGGTATTTACGTAGAACACACAAGGACTGCAAATTGCAATTAGTAGAGAATATCTTCCTTGTCTGTGGTCAAAATTACTCTATGTCTGTTGTAGAGAACGAGCTACGAAGCGGGCGAACGGCTTACGGCTTACGAATTGGACCCCAGGTCCACGTACATGTCTGTCTTATATTTTAATTAATTTCTTTGGCGGCTCCTTTAGCTATGCGAGCTATCGTGGTCCGTCGTTGGATTGAGCTGAATCTCCTTTAGAAAGTAACTTTATGGTTCCTTGGAGCTGGGATCTGCATTCTGAAATTCTTCATTCTGGAACTCCTCTTATGTCGAGAATATTAGCAATTCTTGAGCAAGGCCATTTCATTCAATCTAAGGTCCTACAAACAATATTCATATGGCTCCAGCGAACTAATATATTTCTTCACTGTTGGCTCCTCTTCACGACCAGCCAATTTAGGGAATAAACCTACGAAGATTTTTCTTTACGACGCGACGCGTGCTTTAGACGGACGTCGGTCGTGTATCCAAGTGAACCAAAAACAGCAAAAATTATGGCCTTCGCGCCGCGCCTTACCGAACCTTAGATAATATACTACTACATTGTTGGATTTGAAGTTTGAACTATTAGGATTCTAACTATTTGAAGAATGCTCATGGTCCGATCCGATCGGTAGTCGGATTTACTGTCTTATATCCTCATTATTCGGGTCGTGGTCTTATCTTTGGGATTTTGGCCCACGGTTGCTACACGTGCCCGCCCCGCCCACACATTCGAACCGTACATTTCAGTCGATGGGTCTCGGCTTACTTCACGTTTGCCAAAAGATCTGTCAGCCGAACAAACAAACATCCGGATCGACCCAGCCAATGGCCCGAGGAGCAGGCAGGCGAAATTACGATCCACGAAAAAAATTGTCATAACTCAAAAAAAAAAATTGATTTATGAAAAACATATTTTAAGGTGAGGCTTAAATTATTTTATGATTTGTGAACTGTTTTTTCTCAATAACCGCAAAACGCACAGTGTTGATTTTTATGACAAAGATAACTTGAGCATTTTTTTTACCTAAATCCAAGACAGAAACGCGATTGGTAAAACTTTTCTCGATAGATTTATTTTTTAAAGTTCGGTCCTCTGCAACAGTTTTTTCAAAAATACTCAGAAACTATCAATCATAAATAACTTTTTTAAAAATATTGTTTTAGACAGTAGCAATGGGTACCAAAATCCAAGACACTTTAAAAAAAAATACTTATGTTTTTAAGATAACGATATTTTCACTTACATCGATTACTTTCGAGCGCCTTCTAACGCTTGCTAAGCCCCTTCGTCCACGGAGGGACTCAAAAGGAACGCGACTGAAACTGTAGTCACTTATGAGTAGCCTGACTGCGATAGCACTAGTATATCAATGCGCGTCCGTCCACGACGCTACTCAAAAGGAACGCGTTTGTAACTAGTCACCTGGCGACTCGACATGTTGGTCGCTAGGCGACTGGTTTCGAGAGACTGTGTGAAAAATGAACGAATAGACAGTAATTATAAGTGATTCTGACGTCTATGTGACTGGAGGAGTAATAATTCCGTGGCATCGCTCGATTTATCACTAGTCATGTTAATTATTTTCGATTTCAAAACTTTGTTTACATAAAATCGTGTACTGAGTGACTGAGTTTCAGGAAATTCCAGTGGCGCCGTGGACGAGTCAGAGTTTCCAATCAGTCCGCAACTCTAGTTTCTAATGAGTTCCGTCACTTTTGCGTAGCGTCATGGACGAAGGGGCTAACTCTTTCCGCATTCAATTATATATATATATATATTTAAATAATAGTACGTAGCGCTGTCACTTTCTTCACTCCGCCGCCCACTCGACAGTTTATTATGATTCTCATAGCGCCTTAATATTTTTTTTTACCTGTGATGTCGGGATATGTATTTTATTTAGAGGTGGGTAACTCACTCTAAAAACCTGAGCTGCAAATCAGCTCGCAGCTCACGCTCTTGAACCAGATCTGATTCGCAGGTCAACAGCTCAAACTTTCTTTGGCGCTAAGTAGATCTATGAATCAATTCAGATAAAGTGAAGCAAACAATGGAATGGGTACTAGCAATCAGTTCATCTAACGGTCAGCTATTCTAATATTGGACTTTATAGTGTTGAAAATAAAACCCAAATTGCTGTTTCGAATCAGCAACCAGGTCAGCTTTACTAATATAGACCTAAATGCGTTGAAAATAAAATACAAAACAATTTTGCTGGGTATCGCGATTCGCATGACTCGTAGATAAAGTATAAGCCCCTTCGTCCACGGCGCGACACAAAAGGAACGCGACTGAAACTGTAGTCACTTATGAGTAGCCTGACTGCGATAGCACTAGTATTTCAATGCGCATCCGTCCACGACGCTACTCAAAAGGAACGCGTTTGTTACTAGTCTCCTGGCGACTCGACATGCTGGTCGCCAGGCGACTGGTTTCGAGAAACTGTTGAAAAATGAACGAATAAAAAGTAATTTTAAGTGATTCTGACGTCTATGTGACTGGAGAATTAATAATTCCATGACATCGCTCGAATCATCACTAGTCATGTTAATTATTTTCGTTTTCAAAACTTTGTTTACATAAAATCGTGTACTGAGTGACTGAGTTTCAGGAAATTCCAGTAGCGTCGTGGACGAGTCAGAGTTTCCAATCAGTCCGCAACTCTAGTTTCTAATGAGTTCCGTCACTTTTGCGTAGCGTCATGGACGAAGGGGCTAACTGTTTTGAGCCGTTGAACCGCTTGGGAGCGGCGTGAGCCATTGAGCTGCGGTTCAATACCCTGTGATTCGTGAATCTGACTCGAGTTACCCACCTCTAATTTTATCATATTAATGTGTATGTGTGCGTGAGTGCCATGTAATTAATTACAGGTATGATTAAGAGAAAAAAAGTCAATTTGTAAGTAGCTCAGCAAAATTACATCGAAAACTTAAGTACGTACTAGGCACTTACTAATTACTTGTAGGTACCTACTTTCAGTGTGGAAACTATTTAAAATAAAATAAAAAACAATTTCCCTCTTTTCAATTTAAACCCACTACATGCGCACTTTTCTGACATTTCGGTGCTAAAATTAAGTTACGATCAAAATCATTAAGTAAATTGAATACATAGGCAAAGGTCAATTTCACAGCAGCAAAAATCTCGTTTTGTGGATGTGATGATCGCAAATCCCGAACCGCACGCGCCTGTTTCGACGCATCCATAACTACAAACACTTCTAGGGACGAGACAACCACAGTGTGCTGCAAATATGGTGCTAGGTATACTCAATACATTTCTCCTCTAATAAGATCTAAATAAGTAACTTTCATAAATTTCGAAATGACACCAAAATACTCTAGACAAGATAGGTAGGTATAGAATGAAGTTGAAATTGGCACAAGTTGATGGTGCATACTTTCTGATATTTTGCTGTGTAAATCTTTAAGTTCAGTACACAAATAGATAGATACCTACCTAGGTTACATAAAATCCCCCTTATTCATAATCAGTCGCTAACTTTATCAGCTTGATAAGTCTGCCTTTCTTTCTTTTACACTTAACTGTTAGAGTAGGACCAGGGCAAGAGAAATATAGCCGATAAACTATTATATTATTATGATAGTGACTGATTACGAGGGTATGTATGTACAATCACCTATTATACTATAGGCAGGTGTTTGCTTAGAGCTCTGTTACCTAAAAACATGTATCTTTTCTTGTTTTGTTGATAACAATTTATGATAGAAAAGGTAACATGGGTCAATATTATGATTATGCTATGGTCAAATTAAATCATAAATACAGGTTACAGGGAATGCAATATAATTGTTCTATAAATATTCTTAAGTAGGTACATCTGGATAGCTAAAATAAATTTTGAATTCCTAAATTGGTAGTGGTAATGGAGTACAAACAAATAACCTTATGCGCTTTTGAAGTAGTTAATAATTTCATAGAATTTTAATCTATCACACTTTGTAAATTATGTTACTTTAGTAGTTTGTGTATTACTTATAGAATTATTTAATTTCTGATAAAATAATTGGTGTTGTAAAATAAAAATTCATAGAAGCCATTGTACCAACAATGACCATCAATCTTGTTCACTGCCTAAACCGCAAATTGTAAGTCGAGTTGCAAAAGATGCATGCAAAAGTCTGCCTAAAAAGTCCTTTCAATAAGAAATAATAGCAAATTTCTGTATGATACAATTATTTAATTTATATACATTCCTTAAACTTTTAAAATACTTTATTATGGTCTTATCTGAGAACAATTCAAGGAATGTTTAACTTAACAATTTGACCAATGAAATATATGGTAGTTATTCAATCTCTAAATAAATAAATAGAGGTACTGTATGTACCTCATACAAATGTGTTATAAACACTTACATCATGAATTGTTTAGTTAGGGTGTTATGACAAAATATACTATACAATTTAGGTGTAAGTATGAAATAATGTTGAAAACTAATTTATAAATCACAAAGTCATGTTTATTTATAGTAACAGCAAAATAAATTTACACAAAACTTACTGTATTAGTAGATAAATAGGGCTAGTGATCTTAGATATTATCTACTGCATCGGCTTCATCTTCTGAACTTACTTCATCACCAAACTCAATATCTTCATCCAGGCCATCCACAGAATAGACAACAGTCTCATTGATACGTACTGTCTCGGGGAACTCTCCATAAGTCTTCAGATTCCTTGCCTCATCAGGTGTGTATTTCAAGATTACATCAGCCTTGGCATCTTGATAATCTCGTAAGCCTATTAATATGATGTCTCCCTGGTTTATCCATACTTTTTTCCTTAGCTTCCCTCTGATATGACATAGACGTTTTATGCCATCAAAGCACATGGCCTCCAAGCGGCCATTACCGAGCATCTTTGTGACTTGGGCGTACTCTTGACCGTCTTCTTTGAAGACTAACTCACGTTTTTCCGTCTCATTTTCGTTCTTTCCCCTCCTCCTGTTTTTACCTCCTTTTCCTTTGTTCTTCGGCATAATTTATATTATTTTGAGTACAAACATAAACGATAAAACTACGAAAATCTCATGAGTTTGCTGCCAATTTCCAAATGTCTCGTTTTTGACAGGTCCGTCTGTCTTTTTTTTTCTGAAGGACGAATAATTCAGTGCTGCCAACTCTAAAATTTGATTTTCCATTAGAGTCAGTGGAAAGTACCCTAAATTCAATAATTAATTTTCACAGCTGTTTTCCCCTACAAAGTGTAAAGATCAAAATCATACTTTTTACTGTAGACTTTTGCTAAATTCCAGCCGAAGTTTTTCCTCAGATTCGTCACACATTGTCAAAATGTTTTCCCCTAATGATATCCTAAAAAAATATCTACTCTAAAAAAACACCCTAGGCACAATGAAATACCCTAAATTTAGGGGAAAAACCCTTAGTTGTTATACTCTGTCTACGACACTGGATGTTTGTGATTTGTTGAAGTTGAATACCACAGAACATATACAGATTGTCTATGGTTAGACGTCATTCTCGGATTCTTCGATGACATGATAGGTCTCTACTCTGTAGCAAAGTTAAATGACGCACTGCGTACGTACGTCCGTGGTCTATAGCATTGTTTTGTTATGGTTGGGGAGCTAAAATATGATTTTGGAGCCGAGCTACGCTGAAGTTGGATGTCCGAGATGTCTCCTCCAGTGAAGGATACGTTCGTGTTTTGGAGGTCCGATCGTGTAATTCATTCCATAGTCCAGGTTACCCTTAGCGCGTTGTCCACGGAGCTACGCAACGCAAAAGTGACGGAAGTCGTTAGAAACTAGAGCTCGGACTGATTGGAAACGCTGATTCGTCCACGGCGCTACTTGAATTTCTTGAACGATTACGAGTACACGATTTTAAGTAATCAAAGTTTTGAAAACTAAAATAATTAACATGACTAGTGATAAATTGATAATTCAAGCGATGATATGGAATTATTACTTCTCCACTGGCATAGACGTCAGAATCACTTAAAATTACTTTTTGTTCGATTATTTTTCAACAGTTTCTCGAAACCAGTAGCGTCGCGACTAGCAAGCATGTCGAGTCGCCAGGTGACTAGTTACAAACGCGTTCCTTTTGAGTAGCCTCGTGGACGACCGCCATTGAAATTGTGCCAACTAGAATCTTGTGCTACGACAGTCGTCGGGCTACTCGGTAGTGACTAGAGTTTGTAACGCGTTCCTTTTGAGTAGCTCTGTGAACGGGCTTAGACTAAGCCCGTTCGTCCACGCAGCTAGGGAGGGGAGCTGAGGAGGCCATGCTCCATGGACGTCGCGCGTTGTACGGCTGAAATTATGATGATGATGACATACGGAACACGTTGTATTATATTTTGGCTTTTCTCGAGCAATTTTTTTTGGTGATGTCCTTTCCTGATCCTAAAACATTAGGATAAACACTACTTGCCTATAATATTAAAAAATAGAGATATGTAGAGTTCTTAAAATTATGTAGTGTTCCATAATTTTATTAGGTTTATATAATTAGGTTATTATACTGTGTCTAGTCTTATGCCTGCCTATTGAGGTAATATTTTATTATATTTCGAACTCGGAATTTTGTAATAAAAAGAACATTCTTTATTTAATACGAATCTAATAAATAAAGGAGTATTACACTCACTGATTGATTCATCACGAAAGCTCGGAAACTACTGGGCCGAGGAGTCTGAAATTTGGCACAGGCACTCAAAAAAGGGTGTAGGCGCGCACTAAGAACGGATTTTGCAAAATTCAACTCATAATAGGGGTTGAAAGTTTGTATGCAAGTCCCATGTTTTTGAAGTTGGAGACATCAAAATCGGGTTTTAGGTAAATTGTCAAAAATAAGAAATGCTATTATTAGCATTTTTTGAAAATATAGTTATAGGGGATGAAAGTTTATATAGGAAGTCCTATGTTTTTGAAGTTAGAGACATCAAAATCGGTTATCAGATAAGTAGTATAAAATAATAAAATACCGATCCAAGTTTTTTTTGATAAACAACCCTCAGGGTGCGTAAATAGAGGATGAAAGTTTATATGGGATTTTTTATCTTTCAAGACTATGCAATTGAAATTTGGCACGCAGGTTCCTTATAGAGAGTAATCATTTGCTAAGTAAGAATTTTATAAAAATTCAACCCCCAAAAGGATTAAATGGGGGTTGAAAGGTTCTTTGAAAGTTCCATGTTTTTCAAGTTAGAGACATGAAAATTGGGATTCTGGTTAATGGTTTTAAATAATAAATACATCTATAAATTTTGTTTGAAAAACAGCCCTTAGGGTTGTAAAATAAGGGATGAAAGTTTGTATGGGAAACGTTTATATTTGAAAGACTACAACATACTTAAATTTGGCAGGTAGGTTTTCCAGAGGGTGTAGACATCTGATAGCAACAGGATTTTATGAAAACTCAACCTAAAGGGTGGAATGGGGGTTGAAAGGTTCTTTGAAAGTCCCATGTTTTTTAAGTGAAACATGAAACATGAAAATTGGGATTCTGGTTAATAGTTTTAAATACAATACAGCAACCGCTCAACCGATTTCGTTGAAACTTGGAATGCATAAAGCACTTTACCAGAATAGCATATAGGCTATTTTTTAAGTAGGGGTCACGCGAGCAAAGCCGCGGGCGGAAGCTTGTAATAAATAAATGAACAAATAAGTGGTAAAAATAGCTTCGCAATAGGTATATTGACAACGTAGAGACGAACGTAAATAAACGTTGATGTTGGATTGTAACTATAGTAGATAGTATAGAATCCTAACCATGTAGTTAGGGATCCTAATACTCCTCGTATTAGGATTATTTTCTAACCCTCCTCTCCTAATGTACCTACGATCAAATATGAAATAAATCTGGAACCCTTAGCGTGGCTCGACGTGTGCCACATCTTGAGCAGTTTTATATCATGTAGGTACCTACTTAAATACATAATAACATAAGTATAATTTCCATTTTCAGGTAGTTACCTAACCTAGGTAGCTGGCGTTCAAGTCTTCAGCTCTAGGTATCGGCGTAGACCGTGGGCGGGCTCCTCGACTGCAGGGGAAGAGGAAACATGAGTAAGCCGCTATACTCACACTTTTCATACAAACGTACCTCCTTCCCTATTTACCTCCTTTATAATAGCACAGGTAACTATATTTTATAATTTATATATTTTTTGATTTATAAAGAGGTACCTATCAAAAAAACAAAATGCTTGGACCAAAATTTTTGGAAGTCTCCGCATTGCACCGAAACGGACCATTACGTTTATATTCTTTTTTTAAATAGTTATTTTGGTGGAAAACATACTGTTGGTGAATTCACATATTTCCCAAGTACATATAGGCTGTTAAATTAACAAAAATCAATCTGCAAGATATCAGTAAAACTAATGGCCAGAAAAATCTAAAATCTGCCGCCCTAGGCTCAAGTCTTCTACCTACTCAGCCTGCTGGTGAGTCCGCTATTGTTGGTTAGTGGTTACCGTAGCGTTGGGACGCCTGAAATACGCGTGTAGGCATCACTCACGGGTTCCGACCCCTAAGACATGAATTGGAATGTCTCATGTGCGAGTAATATCCAGTACAATAACATCTTTAGAATGCTGTTGGGACTGCCTCGATTCTGCAGCGCTTCTGGAATGTTCGCGTATGCTAGGGTAGATGGGTTCGCAGCAGTTATGCGCAAACGTATAGCATCTCTAATGAGCAGAGTCAGAGGCAGTCACAACAGCATACTGAATACAATATCTGTAAAGTACGACTGCCCCATACTTCACCACTGGGTAAAGACTGTTATAATTTAATTGCTCATTATTCATTTTTTTTAAATTATTGTGTTATGTACCTTACCTAACTATTTTTGTGATACGCTATGGACTAAGTTGTCTGCAATAAAGATTTATTATTATTATTATTATCACCGGCTAACTCACTCTTCCAATCAGAATCCAGCATTGCAAGCATTGCTGCTGCAGAATGTATAGACAAAAGTCGACAGAATATCAATAATGTTCTAGTTCCATTAGCCAAGGAGGAAATAGGGGTATACCTTTGTATGTAAAGTAAAGTGTGGGTGTAGCAGTTGATCATGTTTCCTCATAACCTTCTGTAGTTCATTCACCGTCTGGCCTCACCCCTGCAACTCTCCCACCACCCCTGTCGGCGACCAGACTGCAGGCTTGTACTGCAATCCACCGCTTTTTACTTAGGTAGCTACCTATACTATCCACCACTGTCTACTTTGGCCGCGCAAGTTTACCTAGTAGACATAGGTAACATGTCTCCAGAGAATTGAACGCGAAAAATCCTACTATTTGCATAAGTTTTGATATCAGATTTACATTGGGACTAGAATTATTTGGTATGAGGCAGCTGAAATTCTGTACGCACCACATTTATTGTCTGATGTAGAACAGAACAGACAGAATTTATACAGTACCTACTTGCCTACACAGATATTGAGTATTAAGAAATGAGAATAATTCTAAGGCCATGTGGGGTGAGTCGAGGTGAGTACACAGGGATACCTACTAGTGCATGTAACTTTGATGACTCAAGAACTAATCGAGCTTTTGAGAAAACTGCTATCTATTAAACAACTTGGGCGATTTAGGTTTCAGTGTATGTTTGTACTTTTTATGGTAGTATATTATCTAAGGTCAACAGGTTGTACCATCTAAATTTACGGCTAACAACATGAGTTAAATCGGCCAAAGGGTTGCTAAGGTATAGGGGTCCAAAAGGGGGTTTTTCAATAAAAGTCGTACAAATACATGAAGTGGGATATGAAAGAAATGCTCGTTCATGCATTCCAAAACCATTTTTATTTTTATGCTAGGCTAAATGTTTTTTGAGATACAACGAAAATACTAAATTTAAGAAAACCAAAAAAACAAGAGCTCTAATTTGGTACAGTTACTGAAACTGAATACAATATTATTACTGTGCGCTGATCTGATGATGGAGTCAGGAGCTGTTCCTTGGAACTTCTCAGCAAATTTTCTGAGCTGAAACTTTAAAATGTGCGATTTTCAAAGTTTACACATAATATGTGTCCTAAAGATCATTGAAATACCAACTTTTAGCAAACATCGAGAGATCTCCGTTCGAGGCGAAGCACTAGTTTTAGATAGATATGTATTTATGTACACCGAATACTTTTCTCCTTTATGGCGGGTCCGATTTTGAGAAGTAGCAATCCCTTGGAAAGATTAATATGGAACCACCTTGAAGTTATTCAGTACACAACAGAAGTACTAAATAATTTCAAGTTGGTTCCATATTAATTTTCATTCCAAGGGATTGCTACTTCTCTCTACGTTTTCTATCACACATCGATACCGCAAACTGCTAGCCATCTATGAACCATGATCGAGAAATTCCGGTAGCGCGCTTAGGAAGTTAGGTACCTCTAGTACTATTAGAGACTGACTGAACTTAATTTAACAAAATTGGTTATATACATAGTTCTGTTTTATACTTCAGACAGCTTAAAAATTGTCTGAAAAAACAATAGGTACTTGTACTTGTAACAATACTTAGGTATTTGTAAAGTCCCATACCTACATAGGTCCCATCATCTCCCTGCCCTTATCCCACTTCATGTGGGGTCGGCACAACATGTTTTTCACTTCCACTCCCCTCTATCAGCCGTCATATCAGTATTCACTCCTTTCTTACTCATGTCGTCTTTCACACAATCTTTTCTTTGGTCTACCTCTTCCCTTATATCCATACCTACATAGGTCCCATATAAACATTTCTTATTTGACGATTATATAAGGTTTTTGATTTTATTTGGAATGGGTGGGTGACCAGGGTCATTCCAAGTGAGCAAAATGAAATGTTTTCGCGCATGTTTGGAAATCCCAACTACGTGTTAGGTGCTAGGTATTACATAAATATGATGGTCCCAAAGTGATTTATTCTATTGACTCTTCATTGAAGTCGGTTTTATTAAGTTTTTAAAATGTAATTATCATTTTGTGTTCTGCTTGTGGTAGCCTATTCGATTTTCGATTATGATACCTATAGGTAGGTATTTGAAGTAAAAGTCTGCAAATTAGAGCGAAGCTCGGCTCTCTAGTCTTTGTTTTCATCGAAACTGGAATTATACCTACATATTGGGTTAAGGTTGCGGGAAGTCGGTGGATGGAGAAGGCACAAGACCGTTCGTCATGGAACTCTTTGGGGGAGGCCTATGTCCAGCAGTGGACTTCTACAGGCTGATGATGATGATGATGATTGGTAATATTCATTATGCAAATCTAACATTTTGGGAAATTATAAAGAAGTTATACCTATGGCGTAGCGGGCAACTGCCCGGCTGAGACGCAAGGGGTTCGTTCTATTCCCGCCGTGGGACAAATGTTTACAATATTTGTTCCATGTCTGGGTGTTGTGGTACCATGGTAGGTACTCGTAGTTTCTGATACCAACGGCACAGGGAATCCTAGTGTGGGGTCATGACTATGTATATGACTGTTGGCTGTTATTCTCACTGTATCTACATAACAAACATCTTTTCAAAACAGGGTCATGGTACCTAGCAAGTGGGTAGCTATTGAAATTGTATGGCGCTTGCGCGTGTAAAGGTCAAGGTCACTTGCCCTGGAAGATATCCTTGGAGGTCGACGGCCGAGGCCTCGATTTCAGGGAGTTTGGGACCCGCGACCTTCACCGAGTCGTAACCCTCAGCGTGACACGTGTATGGAACTGAGTGGGTGTTACGTATAGGCTTTACTGAACAATGAGAACAATCCTGTGAACAATATTACAGAACTACTTTGGTACATTGTTATAGCCGGATAGTGCCACGTAGAGAAAGATGATAAACTTGTATCACAAAAGTATTTCTGAACTTATCTGTAGCTTTTTTTAGATGGCAAAAAAGCGTAGGGCCAATTTGTTGGTAAGTGGTTACCGTAGCCTATTGGACGTTCGTTATATCAAAAGCATAGGTAATTGTATGACACTGTATTGCAGTAGTACTGCACGCTCATCTACGAGTAAGTGCGACCACGGAAGACCAGCGCTTCGGTATGTATGAGCTGCTCTGCCCTAGCACACGCTGAGTGGTGGCTGTTTTTGTTAACATTAAATTGAATTTCATTTTATGTTGTGTAATTTTAAGGTTGATTGTATTTATTGGTAGCAAAATAAACTATTTTCTATTCTGTTGTATTAGTTGTCGGACAAGCGTTGGTAGGTAAATCTTATCATCATCATCTGAGCACGAATAATTCACGGTAGCGCTAGCGTTACGCTTACGATACGATAGTAAATGTCAAATATTAGCCAAAAAAAATTAAAATGTCTTTGGCTTATATGTATTTGACTTTTACAATCGTATCGTAAGAGTCACGCTATCGTGAATTATTCGAGTTTACGGCACAGTGCTTCAGTAGGTACCTTTTATAAATTTATAATAACAATGCCTAATATTCAGAAGATGCTGAGTTAGCAGAGTAGAATTTGTAATAAATACTGGTGCGGGACGAAGGCCGCGGGGCGCGGTCACGGCCGAGGATGAGGCCTTGACACGCTCGTACAGCCTCCACGGATTGCGCGAAGGCCTAATATTTGACATTGCCGTTTAATAATATTACTTACTCTATCTATTCACTCTGGGTATTGCTTCATATTGCGTATTCTTTCAAACTGTGAAGCTATATTCACCGTTTGAGTCGAATAGTTTTTGACCACGAGAATTAACCTTTTGAGGGTTACATAGAAACATTATAAAACATGATAAATAGCCGCCGAATTGATAACCTCCTCCTTATTGGGCTTTTTGCGGACTTCCATTCATGAAGCGTTTTCGCTACGCATGTTCTACGCGCTACATTGGACTGCTACGCGCGGTTTGGCCCAAAATGTTTAGACACATTAAACGAGTAGGTTCATAGGGATTAGTAAGTCCCATTAGCAACAGTGTTTGTTTTATAAAGAACTAGTGGCTGGCCGCAGCTTCAAATGCGCGGTATCCTGATTAAAGTAGCTTATCTCCATATCCATGTGAAGACGTTACAGACAGAAAAAGTTATTAAATAAATAAATAATAAATATTCCGGACATATTCACACGGTCAACTGATCCCAAACTAGGCATAACCTGTACTATGGGTACCTACCAGAGACTGATATAATATAATATAATAGATAAATATTTAACACCCAGACACAGAACAAACATCTGAGTTTATCACACAAATGTTTTTCCAGTGCGGGGATCGAACCCGCGACCTCTAGCGCAGAAGGCAGAGTTACTACTAACTGAGCTATGAGGCCAGTCAGAGTTACTTTGGAATTAATAATAATAGTGTGATGCCGGCCGTCGCTCAAGGGACCAACGAAATTTTGGCTTTCGTTGGAAGGCGGTAGATACTCACAATGTTTAATCACGACATTTTATGGGAGATAAATCATGAGTCGACTTCCTATGGCTGATGATGACCACGATGTCCTTAAGTTTAATTAAAAAGTACGTCTGTGCCTTAGAAGCCCTTCATTAGCTTACTAATAGACAAGCAAGTATAGATAGATCCCTGAGTTTTCGATGAATACAAAAAGCTTGATGTGTGGCGGTAGCTCCGGATACGGGTCCGCTGGATCAGAGCAAAAGGGGAGGTAGGGGTGACGAGGGGGGGGGGGAAGCGCGGGCGTGTGCTCCTGGAGTGCATAGGGACGTTGACTGTCTGGCTCTGGACTCAGCCTGCCTTATCTGCAGTTGCCCTTTAGTACGATGCACCATAACCCGCCTTCACTCCCACGCGGGCGGCTCCAGACTACTGCATCCCCCTGTTTGCCAATATTTCAGAATCTACTATTGACCTGAAATAAGAAGGTAAACATGTTTTCATACGGGTCGTTGTCCTTTTGAGAAGCTGTTATATTTTATCCAATTACACCATCCATTTAGAAATATCAACCGTGAATTAAAATAGTTTTTTTAAATATAGATTGCGGTATGGACTCTGTAGCTTGTTTAATTATAGATTTCAAACGGGTCTTTCACGTAATTGGTTTCCTGTTAATCGAGATTTCAAAGAAAATAATAAAGAACACAAAGAAAATAATAAAGGCTTATTTACAAAAAATACAATACTGTGTTATGTTTTTTTTCCTGAACTCTTTTTCGTGTTACTATTATGATGCAACAACATTCGAAGGTACTCCCCTAGACGGAAATAAAATTACTAAATAATTCTAAATTCATTACACTATAAAAATTTTAAACTTTGCTGTTTTCGATTATTTTTTTCTTTTACCTTTCATTTCATTCAATTAATTCAAAACTTATATGGTTAGAAAGAAAAAAAAATGGTCTACTGTGTTATGTTATGATAGTACACTAAGAAATGCAGGTAGAGTCTGTTTTGCGTGCTCCGTGTGTACGGAAAGTAGGCGAAACGCGATTTAAGAAACCGAAACAGGGCATCTAGCTTAAACTTATAAGAGTCTCAACAATGAAAGTACTTACCCACCTATTAAGTAGGTAATTGTTACACATAACATAAATAATGTTCTATATAGTTAAGTGGTGTTGTTTCCATATATGTATATGATAACGATAATATATAAGTTATGGCTGACAGGCCTTGAACCTGTGGAGTAAGGACCTTCACATTGTCTCGGCCATTGTTTATTGAGTATTGTTTATAACGAGCTTCTGTTCATGTACCTTCGCACATACTTATGTGCCTTCCCAGAATGTTTTGTCTCTATTCATGCTTTAGGTACGTTTTCATCGTGTCAAGGTGTAGGTAAATGATTTGAAGGAAAATATAAATAAGGGTAGGTATTATTTTTCTCTTGAAATTGTAGCTCAATTGGATACACTATAGATAGTTGCCGTCTTAGGCTGTGTTCAAATGGCATGCTATATGGCATTAAAAACAAGACAATTTGAATTTGACTATATCGCATGCCTTCAAATGACAAATTCATAATTAACTTTATTCAGTAGTCATAAGCATCATTTTGAAATAAATCTCTAAAAATAAAATGTCATTCGTTGCTACTGACAAAATTATTAAATACCAATCTTTAACCTTACCATTCCTCTATCTATCTTTATGTACGGTCAACAAGTTTGATTTTTAATTTACTATAGAACTTTTTCAAGCTATATCGATCATTAGCGTCATTCCCTTTTGTGGAGACATCGTTCACTCGTCGATCAATCTTTCGGTCCGTTGCTCCTCGCTGCGTGAATGGAGAATATACCAACCAACAGTAAATCCACTTTCGCAATAATAATAATATAAATATTATAAAAGATAGGATAGCATTGCAACTGAAACTGAACTGTTAGAACTGAAAACTAAAGCAGGAATCAGTGCAACACATTATGTAAACCTATATTTTTATGCAATAAATATTCATTTTTTGTTTGTAAATTTTTATTTATTGCTTCTATTTGACCGTACCTATTGGTCACAACTCTTAGGGACTTCTATTGTTGCGATATTGAAAAGTTGAAAATTCACTTATTCGTATCGCAGATCAAGTCGAATGCGTTGCGCCGTATATTTAGTATGAAAAGGTTCTACAGAGGCCGACAAATTAAACTGGTTGCCTGTACGTAAGAAAGTTGCACGTTAGGTCTGTATATTCCCTAAACCCCTTCTATACCTACTTACTTGTAGTTCAGTTTCACCCCTTAGAGCAGGTTCTTAAACTATGTGCCGCGACGGACCACTTTCACAATTAATAAAATGCCACGGCCCCTGGCAAATAATATGGTGGACAAAAAAAACTAATTTAATGAATCACTTTTATTGGTAATTTACCTACTCACACTTAGATATCTACTAGGTAATGCTTAATTCGCCAAAATCTTTTGCATGAAATTCAGCTCTCTAGACACACTTCCATAGATCTCATGTCAAATTAATTTGAGCTACTGCGGACCCCTGTCACACTTACTACGGACCCCTTGGGGGTCCGTGGACCCCACTTTAAGAAACCCTGCCTTAGAGTCTAGTTTCAGACATCGGCGCGAGAGGGTGGAGGGTTTTTACAGCCATTTAATTTAAAAAATATCATTAAATGAAGTCATAAATTATCAGGGTGGTTTAAAATAAAGCCGTGTTGGCGTAGTGGGACGTTTCCCGACTTTCAATCGGAGGTCGTGGGTTCGAAACTGGTCGAGCATCAAAGAGTTTTAATTTCGTAAAATTTAAGCGATCATCACACGTGCTTTAATTAAACGGTGAAGGAAAACGTATCGTAAGTAAGCCTGTAAGTATTATTAAAACGGCGATGGACTTACGTTAGTGCTTACTGCAAAATATGGGCCAAATGTTCGGAAATGCCTTTGACTACCCCTCTTCGACAACTTCAAGGGTCTGATCGCCTGGAGATCGGAGCTGATGTCTACCATTCTTGGGGATAAAAGTCGTGAGGCTGTTTTGTTTGTTTCATGTACTTCAAAGAAATCGATTTTAATTATAAATAGGCAAACGCGACTTTGATTGAGAATAAGGTATATTGCAAAGTGATGTTAGAAATAGACCAATAGGGCCTAATATGAAGTTTACGTATAACGCGACTCAGTATTACTCGGGAGCACTGTGTAGGTATGTACATACCTATTATGCATACTGAGATACTAAAGAAAACCAGTAATTCTATTATTTTTATCATCCTTCTCAGTGCCTATAAATAAGGTAAAATTCAGTTATTCTTTTACAAGTACAACTTTATTAGAAGAAATAAGTAACCTACCGCTTCCATATCTGGTGGCGGGCAAAAGTTTGGGAAGGGATTTATTCAGGGACGCGGTTCAGGGCCTTCCGACCTTGGAGCGCGTCCTCGGGCCGTGTCAACGACAGCGAAGACCGCGGCCTCGCCTCGCGCTCCGTCCCCCTCCACCCCCGTTGCCCCTTCGGGGGGTAACCACCCTTCGACACCCTACCGATTATCAGAAATTTAATGAACCCGAGCTGTAGATGTAACTATACCTACTGTGATTGTAATTACAATAAGGTTCTTGAGATTTGTTTTAGCTTTCTGGAATTTTAAGAAGTATATCGCAATGCATTTTTGTTGTCATTTTTAACCGACTTCAAGAAACTAAACAATTTCAGACGCTCCGATTACTCCTCGGGTTTTTAAAATATTGTATAGTAATAACTCCGAGATGGTTCCATATTAGTTTTATTCGCGATTGATACGTAACTATCCCGTAAATCGTCTCCTTATAAAAACGACATCATCTCTTCGATTCAATCACGATTTGCCAAAACATTTTTATTTGTGTATGATTTTGGTAAACTTTTGTTTTTAATCGAATGAGTGGGTGGCTACTTTCATCCCGAGTGAGCAAAATAACGTGAGTTTGCGCATGCTTATATACGCCCAACTACCTTCAGATGCTATACACGGTGATTCATAATATAAGAAGCGCTAGACGAAAAACGCTAGCTCCATCATGGACTATCTACTGCGAATGAACCATATTTTTACAAGGTGGCCGTTATATGATGGTAGCCTTTACCTTACATTACTGAGTCATACCCACCAGATAATATGTATAAGGTCGGGATCGGGATGAATCACCCCACAAACACTGACTTTTCATAAGTAGTGTAGTGGACTGAGTGCTTACAACTTGAACAATTTGCCTGGTTCACTTATCATTTATAAATAAGTTTTTGTTTATTTACACCTATAAAGTAGAGTGCGATGATTCAGCAGGGGTGCGTCGGTCGGGGGGTAAACTATGCGAGGGCGTCGACTGGCACCCACAGGTCGACATTGAGCTACCCTCGCAAGGGCATTCCACTGCACTCTACAAGGGTTTCTCTTCTGAATTTCATACAAAGTTCAATTCAAGAGAGCAATAAAACAATATTTTATCGTCTCTATAATTGCTACGCGAAACTGAAACGCATGAGCTACGTATACGACATATTTTTTATGTTTTTTACTAGGTTTATAAGTCATAGGTAACTGTACCTAGTTATTAGAAAAATATTTTGTAATCCCGACTGAGTGATTGTTTATTTTTAAGCCGTTTGTAGTTCGAGTCAAGACGATTCTTATCATACCTCAAATATCAAAATCTATCCAGCCGCTTGGGTTATAACGAATGTGTGTCTTTAACTCCAAAATTTCATAAACGATACTGATGCTTTTTTTTGCAAAGCATTAGTCCGACCTCAAAGAAGATTCTTAGATCTTCTTTATATATATTTGATAGTCACATAATGTGAAGTTAAGTAATTTTTAAATTTTTACGTGGTCATTTTCACGAGTAACAAATAAACAACATTGTAGTGACTACATCCAAGGAAACCGTAACGTAATTATGTATGTGATCATTTTTGTTATGTATGTGTTTTTAATATTTTTGTACTGTATGTGTGTGTCAAATAAATAAAATCTTCTTATTCTCTTATCTTATTAAATACACTCCAATAAGGGTAAGAAATCCAGTGACACCACATTTATAAAAATTCATCAAGTTGTTTAGGTTACATCAGGATGAGCCAAAGTTACGTCTGTTTATATACAAGAGTACGCCAAAAAAATATTTAGCCTTGAAGGCTAAATATTTTTTAGTTTCGCTGTGCGGTAAAAACCATCAAGATTTCAAAAGTATTTCATAGTTTTCATAGATCGTTTGATTGCATTCCTAGAGCTGTACCCTACCTCGTTGATAAACGCTGACGGTGAAACTATACTCACAAAATATCACGCCCAGTGTAGCATAACCATAGGAATATAGTGCAATGTGGCGTATACTATCCACAGGGATGTTCAGTGGGAGAAGAAATATACGTCTAGCCGGTGCATATCGATCCCGACGCGCCGACCACCCCGCTGCCACCGCCTGCAGGCAGATGCATTTACACCATTCAGCGGGGCTATTATTACAATATTTTCTTACGAGGCTTTTTTAACATTGGCATTTGGGCCTTTGATCTCATCTCTGAACACTGAAAGCACCGGTGGACCTATGTCTACCGTGGAAAAATTATGAGCGCTATACCTACTAGTGCTCTCAAACGGTAAAGAAAAACATCGCGAGGAAACCGGCATGTTCAAGAACCTATAAATTCGAAGATATCTGTACGAAAGGAGCCGCCAAGAGGCGCACTTTCCTACACTGGTTTTTCACAGACGGTCATTGGCTCTTTTCAGGGCTACCATACATCAAGTTTCTCTCTGAACTTAATTCAGGATGACCAAGAACCAGAAAAAAAACGGTTCAAGATGAGATCAATATCAATCATTTAGTGTTAGAAGACCTATAGTAGACGATATATAACTTTCTCTTCAAACCACTAGATTAATCTAGTGGAGTGAAGAGAATTATATATAATCGGGACGGCCCTAGCTTTTGTGCATTTGCTTGTGCTATATTAGATTTAAGTACAAATCACGTTAGCAGAGCTATGATTACCAATATCAGCATGCATAATTCCCACAAACAGACACTTATTAAAATAACTATTAATTGATAAATATATAAAAATAAAATTTATCAAAAGCTTAGCCCCGATATTTCCTCTGATTTGCAGGGAGGTGTGCAGGGGCTTTTAGGATAGTTTTCAACTTTTTTTTCTGGAACTCCAAAAAACAGGTGCCATTAAAAAAAGAACAAGAAAAACAAAAGAAGTCGATCTACAAAATTTGAATTTAGATTACGAGTAGAGTGGGGAAGGTTTGGATTTGTAGAGCCACTTGTGGATGGCCTGTGGATGGATCTTTTATCAGGCGTGGACTTCTTTGGAACTAACTCTGAACTCTGATAATAAAATATTATCCCCACACCTAAGTCACTGAACTTATTACTGCACGAACGAACCCATAACCTTCGGATTAGAAGGTGGATCTTTATCGACCTTAAATATATTTCAACTGAATTATTTCAGCGGAGCTGTGCATTGTGGTGTCTTTTGACGCAACTCTACCAATTTACTGTCGTCTTAGAGTCGACTTGCTTCAATATTTTTTATAGCAAAATCTGTTTAGAGTTTTTGGAATTAAAATATGTTACTTTAATCATCGAAACTTGGTCGAAAAAATGTCTGTTATCAGCCTAAATTATATCAAACTATGAAGAACTACGTAAATCTTACTTAACTGATATGATCGATATAGTATTATTTTTTAATGTAAATAGATTTTTAAGTGATTATTAGTTTTAGTTGCGCGAGCGCTATTCTGTCACTTTCTAACTTACTTGAACTATGATAAGTTTATATCTTGTCAGTGACAGAATTTGAGTCTTGTCATCCTCTTAGTTATTCTACAATAAGATATTTTTTACAAAAACTAGAAACCGACTTCAAATTCCTGAATATTTACAAGATTAATATAAATACTAACCACCTACACTTTCGAATAAAAAACAAAAGTAAGTATGACATCCATTCATCATCAATAATTGTGCTTTATGAGTATAATTATTATTGGAAAGTCTTTAAGGCTATTTATTAGGTATGTATTACCTGAACTCCATAAGATAATGTTGTTGGTGTGACTGTGCCATGGAGCAAGTTTCAGGGCGCAGGCGCGCGCCACCCTATGCATCCTGACGCCGCCGCCGACGCGTGTCCCGGTGCCCTTACCGCACCATACAACTTTCACTCCCATTAGATATCTTTCTATTAAAATTGCCTTGTATTTTAATAGAAAATTAACCAATTTTCGGAAGCCTGATTTTACGAGTATCTCAAATAGATTACTTGTTTGTTTCAAGGCGAAATAAAAAAACGATCTTAGATAATAGGTAAGGTATGTACCTGAAACGTACAAGATCCTTTTACGTTCAAATCTGAAATGTTCTCACACATTTTTTTATTTTTAATAGTTAATTGAAAAACTGAACTGAGCATCGAAGTAACACGTGAATAAAATATTCCCTAATAAATTGCACACGCTCTCACCAACTTCTGCCAAGTGCACGCGCCTCCATCGATTGCTGAAGCCTGGAATATAACGGGTCATTGAGACGTGTCGCCAAAATATTCGCAAGCATCGGTCTCGGCCGTGAGCCGCCGATGGCAGTGACCCCGGCGCACCCTGGCCACAGCCCAGCTAGCAGTTACTATGCAGACTGCAACTCACCCCTCCCCCTGCCACACCCGGAGTCACCAGCTCGCACGCTAATGCCACTACACCCTTCGCTAGACACCCTATTTAGGAATATATGTTGAGATTTAAAAGTTAGATAGTCTGGAAATCTGTTGATATTTTTCGTAAAGCCGAAAAATAAATCTAATTTTTTTTTACAGTGTTTTTACTTAGCATTGTATTAGGTCAGTATATGTATAGAGTTTGCACCAAAGCTTGTTACCCTGAAAATTTTTGCGAAACAGACCATTTCTTTGTTTTGTTTCGATCAAAGAATAGCTGCTTCGGAGGCAAGTTTGCATCCGGGTCCAATTGTTTATAGAACATTTCGTTATTTAATCCAACGACCAATTCATATAAAAATAAATTTAATATTGAAAAACAAACCCACAGGCGAATATCATGGAATCTCATTGATAAAATGCAAAACTATTATCATCACGCTCTATCAATCTGCTTAGCTCTATAACCATGACGTCACAAAATTGATAAAAATACCGTGTATTATCTTCCACAGAAGATAAGTGACTACTCTTGTTTTAGGCACAAAACTGGTTTAACGGGTGTCCATTCTGTGCTAATCTAGAAGATGGTTATCATCACGTTATCAGCGTGCGTGTCCAAACGTCGGCGATCGATCGGGAGTTCTGTGGTACTCTATCAGAGGCTACGGAAGAGATAGCGTTCGTCCGCGCTATCTTTTTGTTATTAACATTGACCGAATTAGTGGAAATGTTAGAAAATGTGTCATTCAAGGTCTATGAGATAAATAGTAGGATCTACGATTTCTGTACAGTAGGCCTACGTTTGTACTACTTACCGACTGGCTTGGCGCGTCTGCCTATAATTGCAGAATAAATGGAATCTAACGATCGCTGCCACATAATTCCCAATGCATTTTTTTATTCAAACATATGAAAACTGTAAAGGAAAACATTGTGAGGATCCTTCATCAAGGAAATCCGCGTTTAAGTCAGCTCCTCATGCATTGACACTAACGTGCGAATCGGTCGATTGGCTGAGAGGTTAGTGTAGGTGTGCTGGGCAAACTTACTCCAGCAATAAAACATGATCCAGGTCCGCCAGGCCCTCACCTGTTGGTGTTTATGGTTCAATTCCATAAAGCACAAAGCAACTGCAACAATTCGGCAATATACAACGTGTTTCGTAAAGAGAATAGTATCCCAAAAGTGGCTTTATTCTATTCACTAGCTGTAAATGCACGGTTTCACTTGCTTGGATGTTGTTGTCATGACATGTCTAATTTTTCATCTGTACAATCTGTAGAGTAGAAATATTGCAACGATCAGCAATACTTACCTACATTTTCCCATTGGTTGGTATGTAATAAAATTAGTAGGTATCGAGAAAGTAATGTGTGTGTCACGGAAGACAGAAAAGTTGTGTGAAGGACTCTATTGTTTTATGCACACTCGTTACTTCAGCTGACCGTGTTATTTAATTAGTTATGGAAAAATGAGCAGTAAATGTTAATCCAAGGTAATCGCACAAGGTCATGCGTATATGGAAAAACAAAAGAAATTAGCTTCGTTGGCCACGATCGAGACTGATAAATTTTATTAAAACTCACGGATTTATCTACGCCACGAGGAGTTGGTACCTAAATGCATTTCCACATGGAAGCCACTTCAGGTAAATTTACTAAAAAAAAGCATAGAAGATGAAATTTCATGGCCTTTTTCAGCTTTATTAATAAACTGACTCTACATTTACTGGCCTCATAGCTCTGTTGGTAGTTACTCTGCCTTCTGCGCTAGAGGTCGCGGATTCGATTCCCGCACTGGACAAACATTTGTGTCTGGGTGTTAAATATATAAATATTAAGTATATCAGTCTCTGGTACCCATAGTACAGGCTATGCTATATATCATTTCATTTCATTTCATTCATTTCATATCAATATAAATAATAGGGTGAAGTACTGATAGATGGTAAAGTGGGATACTTGCCCTAATGTCAAAAAACCCAAATTCTTAATTCAGTAGGTTCTTAAACGCATTAAAGATAGGAAGCACTTCCTCCGCATGATTTTTTGACCATATGCCCGAGCCCATAATGTTCGTGAGTAGGTACTCACTTGTCACCGCGAGGCGTGAAAAGTGAATATCTTATCGTTTTTGTATGGTGTCACGAAAAGCGCCCCTACAAAAATCGACAAGCTATTCACTCACACGTTTCACGGTAGCAAATGATTAACTCATTCTTTTTTGAACTAAAAAATATAATAAAGCCTTGAAAATTACAATAAACAAATTTGTAAGCACAGGATTTTATTGTAATCAAAAAGTCCCGTGCACCTCAATAGGCAGTTTATGGATAGCTTATCCTCTTTAAAATAATCACTTGCAATCTCTTAAGTAGGGGTGCCTTGATTTACCCCTTTTTATATACTCTTAATAAAGGTTGTATAATAACAAAATAATAATAATAAGGGTTACATATAAATGTACAGTCAACAAGTTTGATTTGAATAAAAGAGTTTCAAACTAAATCGATCATTGTTGTCATTCTCTTTTGTTGAGACATCGACTACTTGTCGATCAATCTTTAAATTGTATCATGGCTAAATTACTTTTATTTTGCATCAGCTTCCACACTACAAACCTTGGACCTCCAAAATCTCTGATAAAACCGCAATCTATGGCCACACCCTGCGAAAATTGCATTGTCATTGTTTGGGCCATATAATTAATTACTTTCTGTACGTCAATTACAAAGGATCGTTTTATTTTATTTTGTTGTAAATGCCTGTTTTATCGAATTATTAACTTATTCTTCATAAAAAATAATATCCAAAGCTATGAGAACTCAACTTATATTACTTTCTCTAAATTGTAACTTTTTCGTTTTAAAAATACTGGTACGAGATCAGTATTTTTAAAACGAATTATTAGATATGTAGTAAAAAAAAAACGGAAACTTATTATTCATTTTCCTGACTTTCCCCCTTTCCTTGAATAAACATGTACGCTCATGTAGCAAATATTAACATAGTACCCAATTTACCTTTGTGTTGAAGTGCATTGCTCCCGTAAAGGTCAGAGTTAAGGTTAAAGTTGATGTCGTTTGGGCGTTGCAGTGGCAAGGCATCAGTGACGCCGACTCTGGGCGGGCGGCTCTACGGCGGCGGGCGGTGCAGGGACACCTGAAGGCGGAGGGCGCGGGGCGCACGCTGCAGATTCACTTTCGTCCGGTTGCGACCGCCCGCCACGCCAGTGAGAGAAAGTTGGCCGAGGCGAGCGAACGAGTCTCGCGGACCGAGCGGCGCGCCGCGCACGCACGATACGCGATCTACCGGCGCCCGGCATAGCCCGCCCTTGCACTTCTACACGTAAACAATGCGCCGAAATGTCTATGTAAATAAATGAAGATTTCCGCATTTACCGTGAATATTTTCGAGATATCGTGTTAGATGTTTGGATCCTTGAGATAATTTTACGACTTTGTGCAGAACGATATTTGGATTCTTTGAGATTTTACATATTTTACACATAAGTGACTGAGCAGTATTTTATAAGGAACGATGCAGTGCTACCCTGATCTGTCACCTAAGCGGGAGCCGATCGACGTAGGATACGGACACGCGGAGCAGGAGATGATGCCGGTGCGGAGGCTGGAGCTGCCAGCGCCTCCAGGCAAGGAGTTCCGGGCCCCAGCGCTGCTGGGCCCGCCGCTGGCGATGCCACCACAGCATTCGGTGATACAGTGCATGCGCCCACCGCCGCCGCCACCGCCGCCGCACCCACCTCGCCTGCACAAACCGCCCATGCCATCCATGTTCGAGGAACCCACCAGCTCCATTCCAGATTTAGGTAAGCTGATTCTTATTTATAATAGGAAATGAATAGACTTTACCAACTGAATCAAATCAACGAGAAGCTAAAGCATAATGTGGAAATATTTTCGTAGATGAAATCTACGAGAATATTTCCACTATAATAAATACAAAAATTTGTATAAAGTTTATGCGTATACTGTTTCGTTAAATATTGTACGCATTTTGGTATGGGAAATAATTTAGTTATAGATAAAGATTGTTTATTTGCTTAAACACAATGTGTCAATGTATGACTTCATACCTACCTGCCAAAGTTCTTCATTATACAAAATTGTAAAAGATATCAATTAAAATAAGATGTAACTGACTTGCATCTTATGCATAATATACTACTATCGGATCTATTTTCTGTTTAATGATAGTAACCTCGTTAATAAACTTAATATAGGAAGGTACCTATACATTATCTAGTAGCTACCAATTATTATTATGAATCTACCTATCATGTTGTCAACCTTGATACTACATAAACGTAACATAGTATGTATTTATAACTCTACCCAGTAGGTAATGTTATTGAATGTTATAATTTTGCTTTACCTTGGCCGTTGGAATTATACTTCCTCCTTTGGAAAACTGTTACAGAACATTTACAGCTATACAATTATTTCCGGGTGATGACGAAGTTTCATTACGGTCGTATTATACTTTCATTGACCGGCTTAGATATAAATATAACCCATAAAAATTTAGTTTAATTTATTTTAAATTAGAAATTGAAGATCAGATAAATCTTTTGTAACAGTGCAAATGTTATTAGTCTCCATGTAATCATTGAAATAGGTCATTTACTTGTTAAAGATTTGAGAGCGTCGTAAAATACCGAGTTGCATAAAAATATGCAATAAGTAGAGATACCTCGTAACTCGACAGAATAATATTTACATAACGTTAAGATAGATATATTTTTATTTCAGTTTTACAAAAAAAATGTTTAACATCACTCAAGGTGTGATAATTTGCAATATAAGTATGTACTTATGTTTGGAACATAATTATTTAGCCAATAGCTTTTTAATCACCTGGAAGAGCTGTCTAGACAGTCCTATATACCTCCTGTTAATTCCCCGCATTTATCCCCCCACCGTGTTAGCGTTAAAAGTTTCCCCTAAGCTCTCGGCGCTAACACAACATGTTCCGTAACTAGTATACTATCCCGAAAAGGGCTTATTCTATCAACAAAAAGGAAAAATATTATAGAAAAAAAACTTTTTTTCATCTTTCTTACAACAAACTTTTTTTATATCCGCATTTGTCGGTATTTTTGAATGAATGAATGGCTTTATTTGCAAGAAGTATAGTATATAATCTTTAAAACTAATAATTACGAGAGTACAAGAGTACGAGAATTTTGACATCGAGATCGCTGCCTATAACAGCTGAATAATTGAGTTTGAACTGAGTAGACCCCAAAACTGCTGATTTTTCAATGAAATTTTCAAATGTCATAGAACAAACTTTATAACCGCTGATATAAACTTACTTACAACTTTCTACGCGCGTCACTGGTTCTTTCTTTTTGCCGTGCATAGGTTTAGTGCTTAAAGAGGACTTGTGGCCAAGAGTGAGAGATCCAGTGTGGCGAAAGGATTCAGCACGTCTCTCACGGGCGCCTGCAAATTTGTTGTTGAATTTTGATTCAGCATCATGATAGTTGTGTTCTGCTGATGCATTATCCTAAGCTACAGAATAAATATTAGTTCCTACTTCTAAAATTAAAGTAAATAAAAAAAATACATTATTTCCTGAGCACTCTATATTCATTTTCTTTTATATCGTTTCACTACTTTGCAATAGGAAAAGGCACGTCTCTAAGTGTCGATAATCTGAAGATCGTGCTTCTTCTACCTTAATCTTAATCAAAGTATTGGAGGACATCAGGTTTGCAAAACTCCTTTTTTTTTACAAATATAAGTACTACTTAGGGATAATAATCCCGCCAAAATGGTTTCGCGATGTGATTAGATAAATATCACAAGGTCAGTATGACAAACGCGTGCTAGCTCGTCATTCAGTGTCATTAAGGTCACTGTGACATTGGTGATACAGTAACAAAATAATAGCAGCATGTTACCTATCTTATCAAGCAATGTCAGCGGCGCGGGCGCAGGTGATTGCGACCCCTGCAACCTAGGTACTTGTGATTGCACTGCCGACCGCTGGGGTACTCAAACATCAGTGAGATGTGACTCATACATGTTCGCTTTGGTACACCTACCAATCGATCATAATTACATAATCAAACAAAGCATAATGCTACTAGTATAGCGCACATAAATTTTCCGAATGGAAACTCCATTGGTGAACGACTGGGACTCGAACCCACGACCTGTGGACCGGAAGTCGGGGCCACTACCACCACTTCACCAGTGTTAGAATAAGTGAAATTGTCAAACTCAGGTTATAATAATGCAATTTTTAGTAAAGTGCATAACAGTAGGTACCTGTTTATATAAAAAATAAACATGTTAGATCAATTCAATATTATCTTGACTACATACGAGTATGCAGTCAAGATAAGCAAGCATGTATTGAAAATTCGCTGATTAACTTTTTTTTATGAATACTTTATTTGGAAGAAGTTACGAGAATATGAAATAAAATATTCGGAAAATCGCAGATACCAACAATAAATTAACCCTAGTATTCTTAGATATCGTGAATGGTATATTAAGAAGAAATTTCAAAAAATAAATTAAATTTTGACAGAGGTATTTCCTGGAAATTAAAGTCAGGCTATGAGTGGAGTGAAATATTTACGTCCAATACCACGGTAAGAAAAGTTTGATCCTAACAAAATAAGACAAACAAAGACAATAATTTTAATTGAAAAAAATATATAAATTACCTACTTATTCTCTAGAAATATATATGGCCTAGTTGGAGTATTTATGTGCATAACTATGAGCTAATGGAAAAGGGGCCATATTTGTTTCATAAAAAACAGAGACAAGTAAAATAAATATCACGACATTATTATACCTACTTAATAAGTACCAACATGCCAAGAGTCAACTCAACTGCGCGACATGATGTGTTATCAACTTAGCCTTCTATACGAGCAAATTACTTCCTGAACCTACTCGTTCGTCTATCTAAGGCCCGTGATATATCTGACTGAAAATTGCGCCACTGTTTTCACAAGTGCTGTGGCGATTGCCGGCAATAAATCGTTCGGGAACTGACTGTATTTATTATGAAACTAAGTTTGTGAAAAAAACCTGTAATAAAACTTTGTGCTGCTGGCTTTTCTTCACACGAAAAATCGCCATGACACTTGTGGAAACTTTTTTCCTTCTGTTTCCCGATTTACTTCAGGGTTGCAAGTCAAAATAGTATATAGAATATTTTAACAGAATTAAAACAAACAAATCGACTATTTTACAACATTTAAGCGTACCCCGTGGCTGACACAAAACAGAGCGTTAGTATAAATAGTTTATCAATGTATTATAGTTTGCATTTCCAAAATTACACTGCCATTTCCACACGGCCTTGGTTTCAATAATGATGATGCCAGTATAGATTTGTCTTAGATTGTACCTACTATAACACCATCCTTTATTTTAACACCCCGGAAAACAATAAGCAGAGATTTTATCGCTCATTATAAATACACACATGCGTACAATGTATAGATTTATGTAAGCATCCACGATATAAACGGCTGAGCACACAGGGAAGTGGCGCTCACAACCTTGGCCGAGGTCGCGGAGCGTCACTCGCAACACTTATACACGTTTCATAACACCAGCTCGTAAATACGTGTAATTGCAAATTGCAACCGTTAAGACATTTCCTGAAAAGGCGGTATCGAAGCTAGAACTGGAAGCTGTGTTCGGCGCTGTTACCACCTCACCCCCGCTCGTCCTTCGTTTTGACCCCATCCCTCGCCACTCCGCTACCCTCTGCCGTGACCGAGCAAGGGTCACGGCCGCATATTTTCCAAGCACGTGCCCCATAAATTTTCTAATAAAGGTCACATAAAAGCTATTCCAAGAGGTTCAATGAATCTCAATACTAACAAACGTTAGATTTAAGTACAATTATTTCGTTCTAAAACATAACTCCTTCGATCTACAGTATCTGATCCAAGTATTCTGTAAAGACGCAGACCATGATTGATTTCCTTATTAATGTAGAGGATATTATGTAATCCCTTGGATTTATTTATTGTTTTTATTGCTGATACATCTTACAAAGGGACTGCAATCTGCACTGAGCACTCTCGTATCAGCAAATTTTACTTTTGTTATTCGATTGTGCAAGTCCATGAGTTGCATGAAGGTCGTTGATAAGGAATGAGCAATGTTACAACCGCTAAAGGTGCCTTATGTGTGCCGACGTAATAAAACTGTATTAGGTATATAACATGGTATTTTTTGTTCAATACCTACGAAATTAGCGTATAACCTTGTACATATTCAAAGGCACTTTTAATCATCCATAATCAAATAGTAGCACTGATAAACATTGTGTACCTGCCTACTTAGTAGTCGCGAATACTTTAGGAATAGTGTTGTGATCAATAGTTTAATTACATGCATAGGATGGATTGCGTGTAGGTACACGTGCGGCCTTGAACTTTTGAGCGCAGGCTCCATTGGTACACCTCTACGCACCACCCACGTCCAGCCATATACCTATACCAGTGGCCTATATATCAGTATTTAATATTGCTCTGAATTTGAAGGCTTAATTGTTATATCTGGTAATATTTCCGCCCAAGGTTAAGTAGCATAAATCAGACAACAAGATTGGTTTCCTCCTCACCTAGACCTTCTCTTGTATTCCGCGTGCGTAAAACGTTCAATGTTGAATTGTTCAATTAGGTACAATGTTTCATTTCAAATAAGGATATTCTAATCATTTTTCATCTTGAACTATATATATAACTATATACTAAATCAACTTTAATTATTAAACTTTAGAATCTAGGAACCCTGAATTTTTCCAAATAATACAATCAAAGAACAGGACATCTTTTACAGCAGCAGTAAATACACAGTAAATATTTTTTGTTAATACAACTAACTACTACAAGTTGTATTATAAAAAATATTTACTGCAATTTAAACAGTCTGTTTTCCCGCGGTTTCCCGAAAACGCGGGAACCTGTCCACCTGTTGGTAAGTGGCGTAACCTATGAGCGCTTGCAATACCAGAGGCATCACGCACGCGTTGCCAGCCCTGAACCCCCCACCCCATTAAGAGCCTTGCTCACCGCTGGAACACAACACTATTTGAAACAAATTATGTTATTTGGCGGCGATCTTCTGTGCAGCGGAGGTAGCTCCCCGGCGGGCTGCTTCAATTTAGAGAAGGACAATCTCGCTGTGCCATAAAAACATCAACACGGGTATGGAACATAAACTATCATCATTAACCATTCAATGATAACAAAAATGATCTGATCCAGACGTTTGATGGAAATGACTCCACTAAGCTGTTTAGTGGAGTGGTTTATATGCAACACAGGCTCATGAAGAATTAATTACCTCCAGTTTATAAATAGGAAGGTAATAGAATATAACAAGTTGACAACCCTAGCGGGATGGACGGGGAACGCGCTGGGCGCGAGGCGCCCCTGACCGTGGCGCACAGTACTGCCACTGCCATGGTCAGGGCCGATCAATGCCGCCGCTGCACTAAACAACGCAATTTCTCTTAGTTCACTTGGAGACCATCTACAAGAGCTCTTCTATTTTTTTCAAGCCATGTATTCATCTTGTCAACTCCAGGAATCCTTAGGGACCTCGGTGGCGTAGCGGGCGAGTGCCCGTCTGAGACGCAAGGGATGCGGGTTCGATTCCCTGTGTGGGACAAATGTTTACATATTCTGCAAATATTTGTTCCGGGCCTGGGTGTTTTGGTACCATGGATACTCGTAGTTTCTGATACCCACGACACAGGGAATTGGGTGTTATTTTTTATTTTTATGGATGCCACTGAAAATAAACATAACTTTTGATTGAGCACCTTCTACTGAAAGCAAATCGTTGTCGATAAGGTTTAACATATTCGCCCAGATATAGCTAAAATTCTGGCTACACACTCCTTTAATGTGTGCTAGGTGTTTATTACTTTTAATATCATCTTTGATAAATGCGTGATTCTTGGCATATTAGCACCAACACATATTGATTTGTGGTCACATTTGGTAACAAAATAAACGTTTTTCTATTCTATTCTATATTATATTTTTTTGTGGTTACGCACTGGTTTTGGTCAGAATCCTAAAAATAGAATTACCTTTTAACTAAAATAAAAATTCATGAGTTCTAAAACAGTAGCATGTTAGTGTGGCCTAGTTCGCTGGTCCGACAAGGCAACGATCCCCGCCCTTGACCTAAGTTTTCCATTGCCGCTGACGCCCGCTGAATTATCGATAACAAGAACGGCTACGGTGTTTGTACATTTAATAAATCAATCTAGGGACCTTTATTTTCTAAAAGCCAATGCAATTTGAATTACCTTCGCGGAGCTAAAGAAGCGGCCTTACAGTAGATCGCAGCCAAATAACATTATTTGTTTCAAATAGTGTTGTGTTCCTGCGGTAAGGTTGCCAGATCTCTTTAGGGGGGAGGGGTTCGGGGTCGGCAACGCGTGTGCGATGCCTCTGGTATTGCGAGACTACGGTAAACGCTTACCAACAGGTGGGTCGTATGTTTGTTTGCCACTTCAGTTGTATAAAAAAAATAGAGCGCCACTTGCTTAGATTTGAAGTGAATTGAATAAAAAATATATTTTTCTTCTCAATTCCTCGGTTATGTACGGTTAAAACGGTCTTACCAACTGTTTCTATATTAGAACACAAGTCAAAGTCAAAGTCAAAGTCAAAAGGCATTTATTTCAATAAAATCACTAGGATCACTTTGAAACTAGGTGAAGCTATGCCTGTTCCTCGCGACCAAGCCTAGAAGAATCAGGCAACAAACACCTAGGCTTGGTGCCTATCATTTTTTTCGATGATCATTTTTCACAAAATGGAATTTAAAGCTTCAGTGTGGTGCCGATCGAACTAGGTGAGGCTCAAAAGAAAAGTAATCTAATTATAATCCTTAATAAATAAGAGCTTATAAAAATGTGAAAAAAAAAGAAGACAAATGTGAGCTTCAACAAATGATCTAAGGGCAGCACACGCTACACTTGATGAAATATGTACCTATTGCTTGAAATATGTACCTATTGCTTGCCACAAAGTTGGCATCCCTAACCAAAAGGAATGAGCCCGAGTGCCCCTCTCCGATCTCTGTGCCAAAATTTCAGCCAATCCATGCTTCTGCTGAGTAGTCGACACAATTACATTAAAATGTAAAATTATTTCCCAAAAAAATACTAACCCTACTGTTTCTCAACCTCGAATAACTATACAATTATCTTCCCAATACTGGAAGATGATCTCTTTATCAGCTCTACTTTATACAAGTAAGTTCTACATTAGAATCGTAACCAAATTATCAGCTGAAGTACCTTTGGTGCACCAAAGGTACTATACAAGGTGATTCATAATATGTATACCAGCCCGAAAGGTACTTATTATAACAGCAATAAGATAGGATATTAGGGGAAAGAAAAAACAAAATATTCGAATATATTTTTGCAGATTTTTTATAGAACTTCTATTTATTAGGTACCCGTTTTTAATGTTTTATCATCTTAATAAATAATTATTAAACGTAGGAGAAGTTCGACTTGAAGGTTACCCTAATACAGCTGAATAATTGAGTTTGAATTTATTTGACCTCAAAAGAGCCGATTTTTGTATAGAATTTCTTCAGTGATAAGTTATTTTTTACAAAAACTAAAAACCTACTTCAAATTCCTGAATATTTACAAGATTAATATCAACCTCTTTTTTTGTTATCAACCTCTTTGCATTTTGCTTATCTACTGAGGATGACACTGGCCAACCTACACTTTCGAATAAAAAACAAAAAATGTATGACATCCATTCATCATCAATAATAACTCTTACGGTACTGACTGACTGACTGACAATCAAACGCAGTGGTTTTATTCTCATTGAAAATCAACGCAGAGCCTAACCAAAATCCTAAGAGTGAAATTTGCAGGGTAGCCTCCTGTTGTAAAGTATGGGTGCACAGAAAGGAATTCCCGACACACAACCCCTAAGGTTAAAGTTTATGTAAAAACAGCAAAGTCGCGGGGCTAACCCATACCATACAAACGTCTACAAAAAAAAAATCGGCAAGTCGTGATTTCAAGAGATGATGACGTTTTTTTAAGTTTTATGGGACAAGTAGCAATCCCTCAGGAATTAAATTAATATGGGACCACCCCGGGTTTATACTCTATACACCAGCGAAAGAATTATCAAAATCGGTTTTGCATTGGCGGAGATACCGAGAAACATACACAAAAAAAAACAGCCGACTTGAGAACCTCCTCCTTTTTGAAGTCGGTTAAAAAGTGTTGAATTTCCAAAAGTCGTAGAAAAACTTTATTGCCAATTACGTGTAATATTTTTCAGGATAGAATATGTATTATGAATCGCCTTGTAAATATGTTTAAATACTCAATAAAATCACGCATGTTTCCCG
Organism: Anticlea derivata; assembly: GCA_947579855.1. Lineage (NCBI taxonomy): Eukaryota > Metazoa > Arthropoda > Insecta > Lepidoptera > Geometridae > Anticlea > Anticlea derivata. The sequence goes on from OX388260.1 coordinate 7,890,709, forward strand.
GAGGGGTAGACAGAGACCACGGCTTTCCACTACTATCTTGACATACCTATTTCTTTTGCTGCATTCACTCTCATCACATTCTTCATACATTCTCGTCGGTATTATGTGATCTCAAAAACTAATAAATCTTACCTTTTAAGCTAAATACAACCATTTTATCTGTACTTCTATAAGAAGTAGCTAGCCTAATATTACCGAGCTCTGACCCTCGCACTCGGCTCTGCGTTGCCATGGTCACGGCCGATCAATGCCGGAGGAGTGAGGATGCACCCGGAACTCAATATTATATCTACTCTCAAGGCTCACTACTACAAATACACCAGCTTGGCTTGGGAGGATAGGTAATCAGACAATCTTCATCTAGATGTTTCCTTGTTTTTTCTCTAATCTAGGAAGTCTATTGCAGAACATTCGACTATTTTGGTCTCTATAAGTAAAATCCTGCGGAATTAAAATAGAACCAATCAAGTGCATGTTAAACTAGGCATGGGCTCGCATCTTTAATCAATCGTGAGTGGAATTTTGGGAGAAACGGACCACTAAGAATACCAGGGATAGTCTTGGGTTCCTTAGATTTATCATGACGAATTATAGAATACTACCAAATTACCTGACAGGTATCAGGTAATTTTTACTACTACATGAAGCCGTGTTCAAACGGCGTGCGATATGTCATCATCTAATATATATTTAAATATTCCTAAATCATCCTTCCGAATCTCTACTGATGAAAGTCAATTTTGAGTTTGAAATTTTAGGGTAACGCTATCGCAGGCCCCTAAAACTCAAACTCAAAATCAACTTTATCCATTAATGGTACGGGTAATTATTAAATAATTTTAATAACATATCGTACGCCATTTGAACACGGCTAAAACATCCAATGATTCTAGTCTTGAGAAATGACAAGCTGTAACACTAGTTAGGTATGAAGGGTCAACGAACGCGCGTGTAAAAATAAAGAGCTCCCTAAATATGGCGGCGAGATCGAGGGAATGAGTGAACGAGCCCACGCATACTCTTGCAATCAACGCTACCGCGCAGCTCTAAACGAAATACGTGAAAATATACTGTCAATCACCGTGAGGGTAATATTGAAAAAAAAAAAACTTTGTCATTTAATGTCGATCTCCAGCGATGTGGATTGAATTGTGGAGTTTGGTATCGATCGAGAGCGGTGCGGATTTGATCTGTCTACTAGAATCTTACTCTGGCTGTCTAATTTTTACTTCCCTCACGCTGATATCAGACTGACATTATTTTCATAGCAATTAATGTCAAATGATTATTACTCAAAATTCCCATCTACCTACGGTTAAGAATACGAGCTTATAATATGATAAAAAGCGATAGAAAGTGTAAAATCAAACAACGAAAAGAGCCATTTCTTGTAACCAACTAGAGTTTTCTGTTTAATTTATTTTGTTATTAATTTATTGTACTAATATTATAATGTAATGTTAACTAACTAATTGTGAGGATGTTTGAAGTTCAATCACGCTCCGTAACGGCTCAACCGATTATCTACAAAATCATATAGGCTAATTTTTATCTAGGTAACATGCGAGCAAAGCCGCGGGCCAAAGCTAGTAACTTATAAACTTTGGTCGCGAGGAACAGGCATAGCTTCACCTAGTTTCTAAGACGCGACGTTTCAAAGTGATCCTAGTGATTTTATTGAAATAAACGCCTTTTGACTTTGACTTTAAAAGGGTTATTTATAACACGCTACCTGTGGTACCTACATGAATAGTAGCCTATATGCTATTCTAGGTATTCTTTAGGTATTATATTCCAAGTTTCAACGGCGTGATTGAACAACAAACATCCTCACAAACTTTCGTATTTAAAATATTAGTAGGATTATTATAATAATCGACTGGTTCTTTTACTATCGGACATAAGCATGAACAAAGAAGACTAAATTCCTGAAATTATTTTTATTACTCTATATAATATCCAGTGCATTACGGGTAGCATACGTAAGAAAAAACTCTCTCTTCAGAATGCATCTCTCTATGTGATATATCTAAATAAAAAAATAGGCTTACAAATGCATGACTGACTGCTGTATGGATCAGTATGGTTTATATTTTGTCTCTGGGCGCTGCGATTCTTGAAGATGTCTAAGAGGGGTAGTCAGAGGCACATCTAAAAATTACATTTGGAAAACGCCAAAATTTTGTTCAGTAGTTAGCATTTTATACTCGCGGTTTGTCAGCCCATCGCCGCGTATAGAATAACAGCGGCTTCGCTCGCTTCCAGGCTATTTAGGCATACAAATACGAATCAAATTTCATTCCAATCCGTTCAGCGGTTGCGGCGTGCATTTATAATATTAGTGGGATTCACTATTATGTTTTCCTGCGCTAAGCACTAAGGCACACACCAATTTTTGGGTTAGAAAAATACATTAGTGCACGGCCGGGTTTTGAGCCCTAGACACTGTCGGATAGAAAGTCGAGCCCACTATGCCCTAGTGGCACGGCTCTAAGGTATCATTAAAGGTGTTTTGTTTGTTAAGGCCTTGACCGAAAAAAAGTTAACAAGCAAGCATTACAGTTACGTACGGAAAATATTTCAACGAATAATGTGGTCGGTTTACAAGACTGGTTCTTCAATCGTCGGTAAGTATGCGGTCCACGTTGCTTGGATTGATTTGCAAACAATGCATTCTGCAAAGTCCTTTTCATAAAAGCAGATTTAGGACCAGAAAAGGGTTGCGCACTGAACGAACCTTTGTCACCAGGGGAGCAGAGCGTGCAAGGAGTTGTTTTATGCGCGCACGTCGCCCTTGCTACGTCACAGCAGACAGACGTCAAATGCATTGGGTCATTGCACATGTACAGTCGAGGCTAGCAGTGTTAAAAGTGCTAAATGTGAACCAATGAATTAAAAAAAATTACATTATATATGGACTAATTTTTATCAGTCCTCTAACCTAATTTTTTTCTTTTACCTTAGCTGTATTTTAACTAGGTAGTTACTGCCTGAGGATGAGAAATGACATAGGTAAATGTTATTAAGGGTAGAAGTATATCGACAAGTTTATATTACGAGTATTGTATGAATGTATGATTGAGTAATTATTTTATGAAAAATGCGACCCTAAAATTACTATTCAGTGGCACCCAAACCCTTGCCTTTTATTTGCCTTGACGAGTTTGATTATTCCCCCCCCCCCCCACATATTAGTATGAGCACATTAAATGTACGATTAAATGTTTTTAATGCATTATGTATGCAACTGCACTTGATAAATGAGTACAAGTGCATTTCGCACGTCACTATTGCAAACAGATGCACAGTATAGAGTCGTCTTTGTCGCACTCGCTGTTATAACGCTCACGAACTGCATAAGAATGCATCGCACCATTTTCTTGGCACGTGCAATCTCCTCGCGGGCTCAGCTGCCCTGGTAGAATGCAACCAAACTTATCAGTTCAATATTATTGTTCTTGAACCTGTTCAGTGATTTCATAATAATTGCAACTTAGAGCCATTTTACTTACCTAGTTTTTTTTTATATCACGATCGGGCAACTATTATTAAAAATCATTTGCCATATTTTCCACTAGGTAACAACTCCTAAGGATTTAAAGTTTTTAAGTTCGAGTTCTTAATATTGAAACAAACTTTTTAAATATGCTAAGCTTTGATAATTTCTTATAATTATATTTTAAAAAGGTCCCTTTTAACTTCTTCGAAGTATACTATAATTATAACGTAGGGGTATAATACGTTGTAGGTCTGGGAGAATATGGCATAACGTCCTCTACCATTGCTGTCAGTACATTGATAACATTCAGAACTGATTGTGACGCACGCAGAGCGGTGCGCGGGCGTCGCGAAATGCACTTTAGTGCAACCAACTACCAGGCGTTTATGACAGCGCAGGAGATTGGACTGCACATTTTACTTGCATTACATTTTCTTGTTATTTACTTTCAAAGTACTTAGCTCAAGTTTACCTAAGGAACCTGTTAAGTAAAAGTTGAATAAAGGCTATTATTAGTTCGCCAGATCTAATAGTATGATAGAAATAGTTATGACAGACTAAAATGAAAATTTCCAAAAAGTATAATGTTAGAATTTAATATTAACTATTTTTAAAATGTGCAACTAGCCCTTTAATATGAAACCCCTCATTTATGTAAGTACCTGATATATTTATTCATCCCTTTTGCCCCAGATCTTTAAAACCATTCCAGTTATTCGAAAACGCCCGCAAAATCAAATTTTATTTGTGTTATTTCTACACATTTTAAATTTCATGAAGATCGGTTTACCCTTTCGAAAAGTCACACACATGCAATGCCGATTCGTCCAACTTGACTTGAATAATGACTGAAGAACAAAAAGGCTAATGAAAATATTAATACGGGCTTTTTGTTATCCTTTATCTTATCTACATTGTATCGTCAACTGTTCGTTGTAACAATCAACGCAACTTGCACTTGTTTTGAAAACACCGACTATAAATAGCGCCCGACACAACCCAATTTGGACGAGAAGTCATAACAGTCTCCCGTACAAATGTTTTAATAAGTATTAATTGTTATTGAGCCGTCTTTGACATGAGAAAGCCTGTGAACTACTACGCGTATGTCAATGGATAATCACTTTTTGGTGTTGTATACCTACTTGTTAGTTTTATTAGTATTTACTGTACAACTTGTAAGTAGGTACAAGTGCAATATATAAATATTCCGGACATATAACACACGGTCAACTGATCCCAAACTAGGCATAGCCTGTACTATGCGTACAGGAGACTGATATACATAATAGATAAATATTTAACACCCAGACACAGAACAAACATCTGTGCTAATCACAGAAATATTTGTCTAGTGCGGGAATCGAACCCGCGACCTCTGGCGCAGAAGGCAGAGTTACTACCAACTGAGCTATGAGGCCAGTCCAGTCTAAAATATGAAGGTAATGTTGCATTGAATAGCCATTGCTCTCACTTTTTAGTGGAAGTTGCGAGTGGTTGAGCATTAGAAGTAATAGGTGTTGCTTTCTAAGCAGTGAAGGTGAGGTGCACGCTTGCGTCGGTGCATTGCCGTCAGTTCAAGTTTAGTTGCGCGGGCGCAGCGATAATTGCAGAGATCGTTGCACTTCTAACGCCCTCCATAGGGGCAACGAACGCATGCAGCTGCCCGGGAAATAGATCCCGTCCCGACTATTTCAGAGCACGCTTGCTTGTACAGATACCGAGACTCCTGTGTAGCTTTTAACTAAAGATTTACCTGTAATGTGAGAAGCTGCCACGAAAAAAAACATTGCGTGGTCCGGCTTGTACTAACATAATATTAATGATATGAATGGGTATGTTCCTATAGTATCGTTTGATGCATGTGTAGAGCGAGTTTTCGCACCTGAAATACGTAAAACGAATACCCAGCATAACTAACGAAAAAACTTTTCTATCCGATAAACAGATAACTAAGGAGTGCAATACTGTCAGTACTTTCATAACGTTATGTCTTATTGAATTTTGTTGTGATTTTGTGGGGAGTGCTGCAGGGTTAAACACCCACCGTATTTGGTTTTTCAGAAGAGGGCTGTAAAAGCAATTTATAACATGGGCCCTAGAGAATCCCTTCAATTCTCCCTTCGTAATAAGTTTAATGAAATAAATAAAATGTGTTTACCGAAAAACAATAATTTATATTTATGCTTGTAATTTTTTAAACTTCTTCTTCTTCTGGTCTTGTCACTGATTCTTTCTTAGTCATTCTGTATTAGGTCAGTGACCAGGTTGAGGTATGGTGGCCCTGAAAAGGACCTATGACCGTCGATGAAAAAATCTGTGTCGTGAAAGGATTAAAGTGCGCCATAGAGGCTCTTTTCGTGCATATGTCTCATGTCTTTGAATTTTTAGGTTCTAGCCTAGGATATGCCGGTTTTCTAACGATGTTTTCCTTCACCGTTTGAGAGCACTAGCATAGCGCACATAAATTTTTCGAATGGAATATCCATTGGTGCACGATATGTTTCGAGCCCACGACCTGTAGAAGGACGGAAGGCATGGCGGGGCCACTACCACCCCTCCAGTCCAGTGTTGTAAATACTAGAAACAAAAATAAACACCCTGTGTCCACCGATTAGGCTCACTAAGTTAGTAAATCTTATAAGCATCAATTACAAAAAATCAAGCATCTAACTCAATGCGTTAAAAAAATATAGCAATGAGTGTCTAATATTTGTATGAAACTGGTTAAAATGAAAATCTCTAATTCCAGTAATCTCACAATTATAAAATTCGGAATGCTAACTTCTGGTCTAAAATTGATGAAATTCGACTATTTCAACCCTAAAATGGGATAGTTTAAGAAAAACTGTTTAAAAAAAAAGACTGTGGCGATTTCGAAACCATTTACGGATTAGAGGTTTTTGCGGTTAAATTATGAGACAACTTATACATATTTGCGGTTACTATCATAAAATGAACTAGATGAGTGACCACAAAATATAAATTTGTGACTTCCACACTTGGGAGATCGACTTTCCCGTGTATTGGTACAGGAGCCCCAGGGTCAAGTCATACTTGACTTAATTGGTTTTCTACTCTACTCTAATAATCAGATGAGCACTTTTGGAGATAAAGACTAATAAACGCATATTATTTATAACCATGCTGCATCCAAACGGCTAGATCGATTTTTATGTTTATTAGTAACAAGAAACAACTGAGTCGATTCTCGTCGAGTCGAGTCAAGAAGTAGAAGACTGAGTCGATTTATTGATATTGTTTATTTTGTAACACTGTCGCATATAGTGGTCAAGAGGATTGTATTTTAAACATGAAAATACATATGGCAGTTAAGGGAATTAAAAATAAAAATATTACTACTTTTAAATAATTTTGACTGGCCTCATAGCTCAGTTGGTAGTAACTCTGCCTTCTGCGCTAGAGGTCGCGGGTTCGATTCCCGCACTGGACAAACATTTGTGACTAACACAGATGTTTGTTCTGTGTCTGGGTGTTAAATATATATCTATTATGTATATCAGTCTCTGGTACCCATAGTACAGGCTATGCCTAGTTTGGGATCAGTTGACCGTGTGTCATATCACACACGGTCAACTGATATTCCGGAATATTTATTTATTTATTATTTATTTTATTTATTAATATAACCACGTGAAACTACATTTAAATATAGTAATTAAGTAATTATTATTAATTCAACTAAAGTTCATTTCACAACACAATAGTTTAAGAGATAAGATAAGATAAGATAAGATAACGTTTATTGAAATATACAATTTGTACAAAATTTCTTAGTAGGTAGGTAGGATTTAACACATTTAGGTCTGTAGGTTTATCTGCAGTTATTTGTAGGCAAAGGTAAGTACGAACATAGCTTTAACCCCACACTAGGGAACCCCTGTGTCGTGGGTGTCGAAACTACATAGGCACCTACCTCACCGCCTACCTCAGTTTAATATGATATAATCGATATCAAATCACATACAGCGCAACATTAATTTACTTTCATATCATGTGTGCGTGTAAATATAGTGCGTCCCACGAAGTAGCGCGAAGTTCACCAGGCCGTTGCACTTTCGATGCGAATCGGCTGCGCTCGCGCAACCACGCGAAAGTGATTCATAGCGTGTTTACATAGAATACATGTTAGTACTTAACGTTTCACTCCAACAGAAGTTTCACTCCAACTACACATATTACAACTACATCAATATCTACGGCACGCACCTATATTGTGGCAAATTAGAGTCAAATAGAACTTAAATACAGTTCATTTTCAGCCGAAGGGTGATTTATTCTGGCACTGGCTGCAAGTGTTGGTGCAGCGTACTATGCTATCGTTGATGGTGCCTTTTGTCCGAACAGTGGTTTCACAAATAATCTTGCCATGCATATGTCTGAGGCAGCAATGTTGCACTTGCACTACAAATACAGTTCAACGATTTAAACTTTTCGATTTGGGTTTGTGTAACGTTTACGTTTTAATATTTTATTTATTTATCTAATATAGGTGAAATTTGATTAGAAAATGTATTAGTTCATATCTGGAAGAACAACAAGGTCTGTCTAACAGCATTCAGGAAGCTACTTGCAATTAACTTAAGATTCCCAGGTTTTACGTATCGAAACGCATAAATATCACTTCTTAGTTATTTTTATCATAAAAGCTCACATCGCAGCCTATTATAAAGTCGCCTTGCAAAAGTAGATATCTAGTTACATTATAAAAGTTGGTTGAACGTACCGAGCTGGGAATGTCGGTAATAGGAAAAAAAGTTGCAATGTTAGAAGTATCTAACTAAGCTAGTTGGGTGCAGTGGCCGGGTAGTGCCAGTGACCCGCAAGCGAGCAACGCTCGTAGAGCGCGCTAAAACTCGTAGCACGCTGCTACGAAATCGCTACGAGGATAAAAAAGCGTGTTCACGTAAACTTGTTTTATATTTCTCATTCAAGAATAAGGTTAATAACCTTGCAAATAAAGGTTAGGATTCTCAGAGCATTCTTAATGGGGCATGAGAATCCCATGCGGTTAGTAGCGGGTTAAGTAATTGTATGGACATGATGAGTGCGAGCTTGTAGCGAATGATTTTAAAGAGTACGAAGTAGCTTTTTTATTTATTTATTTTTATTTCTTAGGAAAACAAACAGTCATAAAAAACTACTTATTAATCCTAAACTAAAACTAAAGACCATTTAAAACTTATATCTTATGCATTCAAGTGTTGTTTTTATAAATTGTGATGACTAAGAACGGAAAAACCCCAAATTTTCGTGAGGGGTTACTAAGTAAACAGCCCTATGGTGCCTCTTTTATGAGAAACAATTCGTTGAAAATCATTCCCACTTTCCAGGATAAGGATGAATCATAGTATTTTCATCGCGTCGCCCGGGAAATTACGTGTAGGTATGTATGTTTTATGAAATCCTTGTCGATGACTCATTGTGTTGATTCAGCGAAATTTCTCTATGAAAAATTTACTGATAGATTTTATTACGTTCTCTAAGAGATTCGAGTGGAGACTACGCACCGGAAAGCGAAACGTATCTAGGCCAGCACCTTAGTAAGTCTGATATAACGATGACGATAATTATAGAAATGCGTTAATTACCTATCTAAAAATAACGTCTGTAGGTGCATACAAAAATAATCTATTCTCATATCCTTAAAAAATAGATAGCCTCCGAATTGATAAGATCCTAATTTTTCGGAGGTGGCTGAAAATCTTATCCTGTATGTATTAATTAAATTAATAAAAATTGACACATTTGAAAATATTAATTAATTTATTTTCAAATGTGTAAATTTTTATAACATAAAAGGGCATTATCGAACACAATAAAAGAAAAAAAAAAGAATGACTAATTAAATGATAACTAAGCTAAATTAATAACAAGTACAAAACAGAGTTCAGATCACCAACCAATTTTATTTCCCGCATACTGAATAGTAGTCTGAGGCTCGTATTCAGAGACAAGACTCGAGCATTGATCTGTACTTAAATATCGATTTGAGGCGAGATTCTAATTCTTGAACAGTATTTATGTATAGCTTCAATGATCACAGTTCACCTGAGTAAATGCTTATTCTGAAACGTCAATCAGACGAAATCGGTGCTTGAGTTTAGATTTGATTAGACATTAATCAAATGACATTTTCGTTCCGTTACACGTACTTTGATGCATATTTATACTTCACTTTATAGTTCTGTTCTATTTCCACCCTGGCTGTTTGAATTTCTGCATAAAACGGATCGAAAATTATAAATAAATCAAAATGTAAACGAGAACATTTGAGTACATATTTGAGACTCGATTCAGCTGAGAGTAGTTTAAGCACCGTTCTTGAATAAAAGCTATGTTTGAGAAGAGATTCAATACTTAAATTGAGTTCAGCTGATCTGTGATTAAATCTATGCTTGAGTCGTGTCTCTGAATACGAGCCTGAAACTGACTAGTTTTGAAAAGTGACATATTAGGTAAAGTTACTAGTCAAGCAAACAAGTGACGGGTTGCACTCCGTACCGCATTGTAGAAAGTCAATCCTGTCAAAATATAGTCCTGTTGGATTTCCATGATTCGAAGTTCAGTCTCTCCTTTTTCAAGCTTGATATAATTGAAAGGATTGGAACAAAAAAATATATGTTCGAGGTTACAAGATTTTATTCAGAAAAATCTCAATTCCAAATGAGATTCACCAGGCACTATAAGAAGTATTCATGTATACATCTGACTCGAAATGAGAGTGATTTGCGATGCAGTGACCGCCGGCATCGGCTTCGAGACGATGTCAACTTGAGGACAACCATCTACAACGACCTACGATTCCATGTATTCGCTTGACATGATGTCCGAATGACATGTGAATTATATTACGGTAGGTCGCTTTGACGTAGTCTATTAAAAACTAAATTTAAAACATTTTCACGTACGCGTAGGGAGCGTTCAGATTGGCAAATGTGCCGCGACTGCGCAACTCGCGCGCAGTCACTGTAACAGCTCGCGAGCATCACGCGCGCGGTGTGCGAGCCTCTTTACCAATAGGTTGTATTACATTTTTATACAACTAAGTTGGCAAACAAGCCTAGGGCCCACCTTTTGGTAAGCGGTTACCGTAGCCTATGAGCGATTGCAATACCAGAGGCATCATGCACACGTTGCCGACCCCGAACCCCCTAAACCCACCCCTAAAGAGCTCTGGCAACCTTACTAACCACAGGAAAACAACACTATTTGAAACAAATAATGTTATTTGGCTGCAATCTTCTGTAAGGCGGAGGTACCTCCCCAGGCGGGCTGCTCCAATTTCGAAACTCCTCCTAGAAATTTACAAAAAGCCACCGTGTAACTGGCGAGATATTGCAGTGACTGCGCGTAGTTGACGTCCTAAGGCTGTATAAGTTCTGTTATACTACCTATATTAAAGTTCTAAGTTTGCACTGGGAGTCACTAATACCACATTAATTTGACATATAAGTTTATTCTATTTTCAGAATACGTACACACTCAATTTGTATCACTTAGTATCTCCCAGTGCAAACTTAGAACTTAAATATAGGTAGTATAACAGAACTTATAATTGGTGACCCCGACGTGACCGTATTTACCTGAAAGTTACAGAAAATTAGCATTCAAATCAGTTCATGAATCTAGTCATCCAGGTATTTACGGTCTACATATGTACTTCTCGCTTCCAACCAAAACTGATGGCTCAAGTTTCATTCACACTTACAGGGTCCCTACAGCTGCAATGATAATGATGATTTCCAATGGATCGTTAAAATCGAGGGTACTTGAGCTACCAAAATGAGCTAGGAAAACGCAAAATCCGACTCGTTGTCCTTAGTAGTAGCGTAAGGTAAGGAAGTAAACGTCTACGGTTACCGATCGGTATAATATAGGCACCGGGATAGCAAGCTTGTTATGTCTCATCATCATCATCAACAACCTGTAGAAGTCCACTGCTGGACATAGGCCTCCCCCAAAGAGTTCCACGACGAACGGTCTTGAGCCTTTTCCGTCCACCGACTACCCGCAACCTTTACAATGTCATCGGTCCATCGGGTGGGGGGCATTCCAACATTTCGTCGTCCGGTTCGTGGTCGCCATTCGAGAATCTATGTTATTTCTATCTTAAAGCAATGCAGTGCATGGTGGTTGTACAAGTATGTACCTACATTAGAAAGTGCGCCTGTGACTTACGAAGCCGAACGCCGCCGACCTGCGAGTTGCGGGTGAAAATATGGAGTTAAACTCAACTGGTCTCCAATTACTTTTCCGGAAAACCCGCTCCTGTGATTAGCTTTGAACTATTTCCAGCGTTCGAGGGCAATTATAAAACGTTTCACTTTTCACTCGTGGATATGGACAGTGTTATTATTATTGAAAAAGGAACAGAGTTTTGCGAAATTGCGGATTACATGCTTACTTGACAAGTCGGGTTAAATTTATACTAACCCTTGCACTATTTCCAGCGTTCGAGGGCAATTATAAAACGTTTCACTTTTCACTCGTGGATATGGACAGTGTTATTATTATTGAAAAAGGAACAGAGTTTTGCGAAATTGCGGATTACATGCTTACTTGACAAGTTGGGTTAAATTTATACTAACCCTTGAACTATTTCCAGCGTTCGAGGGCAATTATAAAACGTTTCACTTTTCACTCGTGGATATGGACAGTGTTATTATTATTGAAAAAGGAACAGAGTTTTGCGAAATTGCGGATTACATGCTTACTTGACAAGTTGGGTTAAATTTATAGATAGATAGAATTTCTAGATATTTTTTCACTACACTCAAACAGACATCAGGCTGACATTATTTGTAAATAAATTGCTGTCAAATTATTATTTTTTATTTAACCTTTACAATTCCGCTTACGACGAACCTAAACGTGTGTGGTCTTTCATAGGGATTCAACAGTCTCAGCATATAAAAATTATCGTTTATGCCTGGACAAGAAAAAGAATAATTGCACATTGTATGAACAAAAAAAAAATATTTCAAAACAACATCTGTGTAAATGTTGTTGTTGACGTTCGTTGGTCGTATGTATTTATTTCACGTATTTGAAGCGCAGTAAAGATGATAATGGAGTTATATTACGCTATGGATGCAGTGCGGGCCGCTCGGCGCGTAGTTTTTGCCGGCTCTCGGGCGGCGCGGGCGCGCATATAGATGCGATGCGACTGCGCGCGGGTCGCGGTTGACGACCCGCCCCGGGCCGGCGCTTGACCCCGCTGCACCCAGCCAGCCCAGCAAACCCTGCTCCGCCCGATATGCTCACCTTACTAGTTTTCTTTGAAGTTGAAAATGAAAATTTACCTCGAATTATATGACCTTTATATTCAACAGGGTTAAGTTTGCACTTATTTACTATGTAAATAGGTATTTACAGTCCGCTCGGACCTACAAAATCTTCGTTGCAGACTGAGGATAATATGAAAAGAAACATTTTCCTTTTTTGTAGAAAAAAAAAAGTGAATTATAATGATTATTTTTCTCTGTAGTATATAGTTTGTACAATGACTTGCGGTACGGGCCTAATTCCATTTATGTAATTAAATCAAAGCTATCAGCGATATTATTATGATGAATGCTATTCAAAAGCCAGTGAGTCACAGGAACGGTAGAAAGTTATTATCAGGCGGCTCAAGTGGCGAACAATTGGTGGACCATAATCCTCAGACAGTGCAACATCGACCGATTTTGAATTCTTTCTTGGTCATTCTGTAACTCTTTCTTAATCGAAACGGTATCGTGAAATGAGGTTTCGAATATACCCACACATCCACTCGGTACCAGATCGGCATCGCATCTCCTAAGATATCCCGAGGCGAGGCTATGCCAATACAATGCTGCAATGTACGCGTCGACCCTAACGAGCAATGCAATAAAAGTACAAGGTGTAATTTTAACAGATTTTAGTCGGTTCAATTCCCGGGTTTGGCAAGCGAATTTCCGAAAATCTATCAATGCAGTTTTCTTACTTTTCAAAAATAAAGGAATGTTTTCTTTGAGTAAAATTTTCTATCTACAGTATTAAGAGTACAAACTTTCCCTTCAGGTGGCATTTCAAAATTCCACCCTGTATATGTACCAGAGAAAAACTTAGTCCCAACTTAGCTTTTTTTACTTATATGCACCTAAATAGAAATCTATCTTCAACCTATGGGTAATGTGATCAAAAAGACCCGAAGGTTTTTTATCGCGAACGTAACTAGATGGCAGCACTAACAGATTAAAACGCGCTATCGGTGCGTTCTGAAGAAATTGTATGGTGGTTTGGATTTTGCGTTAATAATAATTCAAATCAAAAATTCAAATTCAAATTTATTTATTTATTTATTCAGTTTTTGTAACTGCATTTCAGTACTTGTTACTGTCAGAATGCAGAATATAATATACATAGTATAAGCACAATAGCAAATTCTAAAGTGACTATCCTCATTGTGTAGAATTCAATTCGATGTGTGGGCCTTTGATTAATATTAATTTTGATTTATAGATACTAGCTTCCGTCCGCGGCTTCGCTCACGCGGTTCCTACATAAAAAGTAGCCTCCGTTGAGCTGTTACGGCGTGATTGAACAACAAAAATCCTAACATCCTCACAAACTTTCGCATTTATAATATTAGTAGGATTAATGTATTTTTCAACACACTCGCTCATAAAGTGGCTCTAATTTCACCGCAATTAGGCACATAATGATACCCGTAATCAAACTGTGACTTTTATTCACAAGTGAGTTGGTAGACTTTATTTTATTTTATTGGTTGAGTAACTTAGTTCTTAAAAAAGTTTTGATACAAAAAAAATCGTGCTTAATAGTACAAATAAATTAATGTACCTTTTGCTTGCTCATTTCATGCAACTTTTAAACTAATAAAACTTTCACTCAAATATAACTTTTGTATTCTCTGTAATAAAGAAAACTTGAAATTCCCCATTTTGTACGTGGCTAAAACGCTATCCGCGAAAAGCCAAAAAAAAAGAAACCGCATTCTTTTAGTCTATGGCCGATCGCCATTGTTAGATGCGCCCGCATAGAAAAACGAATTAATTTTTCCCGCCATTGCGAAAAAAAAATCACAACTCGTTTTCACTGTTGTTATTACAGTTATTATTAGTATTATTTTATTTACAAGTGTGTTGAAAAACGTCGTATGATACACGTGTGTATTGATGTAAAGATATGAGATAGGTCTCGTATCTTGAAATTTTGATGGAGAGATTTTTTTTAATTTGTGAAAAATAATTGTTCTCTAAATTGAAGTAGTTTCTGAAATCGACACAGTGGATTCAGATCCTCAGCATGTGAAGTAAAATTATGGTCAGAAGCGTGTATGGTTAACAGAGGAGTGTGACCAAGTATTTCGTTTTTCCATACTTGGATCAAATCACTAAAAAATGTTATTTTCACCATGCAGAGTACAGCCTTGGAAATTATACCCTTAGCTTATACTTGTAACTGCATTGTGTGCTGTGATTACCCAGCGTGTTTTCATGTAGCATACTACACTTGGCTGCAGAAACGAGTTGCGTCGGATTCTCCCGTCTAGCCTCACACCACTACCCACCCCGTCTGTAAGCCTCCCTCACCCGTTGCATCAACCCCCCACCCCTAGATGTAATTCACTCTCACTAACCCACTGCAGCATAGTCAATCATGTATATATTGTCTTCAAGGTGATATAAAGGACCCAATGGTAACCATTAGCATTAACAAGTGGCACGTAGCTAAGATATGGGTGGATTAAATCGTCGACCGTCCGTCAGTCGTCTAAATCAGCAAGTTCTTATAGAGTAAATAATATTTTGATCGACCGAGCGAAGCGATTCTCCTGGTCAAGTTTGACTAATCAGCATATTTTAACAGTTGCAAATGGTTAATCCGATCTTCAGAAAATTGAAAATGTGTAAAGATTTGATCAAACCGAATTTGATTCACGCGGAAGTTTTTTAATAAGTTAGTTAATAAGGGTGAATTTTGAGAAAACGGGGTATTTTTTTTTTTAAATATCACGAGATAGTGTTCCATAAAACACCAGTTCTTTCATACTTGCAAGCTAATTTCTTAGTAGAACGCTTTTGTTAAAATAAAAACGCTAAAATACATGCTTTCAGCATATGCTGTAATTAAGCGTGCATTGCATACTTGTGGGCAGCTTTAAATTCATAAGAGCCATCACCTCGTCGCTTGAAACGCTACGTGAAAACACCTTTTATAATTTTTGATCTCTATTTCCCCAGGTTTTGTGCCCATGTCACACACCGCATCACTTAAAAGCTGGGTGTTCTCTTTTTATAATGTCTGCAAGTCGGTGGTGAAAGCGCCAGGGTACGGGGGGAGCGAGGGCGAGGGGCGAGGACGGTAAAGAGGGGAAGTGCCCCCATGTCTAGACTGGGTCGGTAGTTTTCCGGGATTCAGTCGGCTTTGCCTGCACTCTGCTCACCCACTCACTGCAATATCTACTCACAGATGTACAGTATAGGTATACTTTACACGCACCCGCCCGCGCCGTCTGAGTACACTTGTCGCGTCTGACGCAGTTTCAGCGCTATTTGCTATGTAGGTTTGGTGTGGTATACTGCCAGGGTGGAGAATATAAGCTTATGTCAGTAGGGGAAGTTTGAATTGCAAGATCGATACGGTTGCGTTTTGGGTTTTGGTTTTTATACGCGGTAGGCTTTGCGTGGCTACAATTGACCCATTACTTGATAAGATCAAGGCTAGTGAGGGCGCTTTGGTAGTACATTGAAAATAGTTTTAATTGTTGCTTGTAAGATAAGTATCTGTGAGTTCGTAATATTAGTGGTTTTTAAAGGCATGGTTTTTCCAGAGCTTTTTGTGTTGATAGTAAGTGCCTTCTTTCATTTTGATTACTATTTAACATAAGCCACATTCATTGGATACCATCCGGTGCAATTTCTAGGAGGTGCAGGTTCTAATTACAAGCCAAACAGCTCATTCAAAATGCATAAATAGGAGAGTCTATGAACAACAATAGGCCGTAACGCATTGATTCCTTGTAACGGGGCTTTGTGACACTGAGCTAAAAGTATTGCAAATAGAAACATAGATATTCACTTCGCATAAAATTACACGTGGACTATATATATACAAATAATTCTGAGGAAATAATTATGACGTAAATTTTAAAGAGAAAAAGAAATGCATTTTTGTATTTAAAACTTATTAGCAACATAATGTACAAATTAATCTCAATCCAATCTTTTTCACACTAGGATTTTTTTCCGTCGAAGCCTCGTGCTGTGACGTCAGTATGTACACGTAGCAACAAGGTTCCTAGATTTTTCAATAAAACCACATATTAAATAACAGTTACTACGATACAACTTCATCCATGTTCGACTGTTCTAAATTTAAATTCGTATTTTTTGTACCGGAAGAATGTTCCAGCGGTAGAGAAACGAAGCCGCCTTGAAAAAATGGCAAAACTTTTTGAAATGACAAACAATGTCCAAACTTGCGTCATATACTGCGTTTTAGTAATGTTCCTTTTGATTTTACTGACCTTGTTATTATCGATGTTCGATCTGATGAACCGATGTTCGATTATACTCGTAGAAAGCTAAAGTAAAAGTATCTACTGACGTTTTTCCGTCTAGCGCTTTATTTGTGAATATTGTCACTATTAACTAATCACTCTTACATCGCTCTTTGTAAAGACTTAATGTTTTCGAAGTCAAATAAGACTGAAGCGACCGAGCTTCGGATTACATATTCGGTGTAAGTGCTGCGTCTCGAAAATACTCAAAGTTATTTTATTTTTTTATTTTATTTATTCAGGGACAATAAACAGCTACAATATATAATCTTAGATTTAGGTTATGGTAAATAAGTAGGTAAGTAAGTACCTACTGAATGATGGCAGTATTGTAGCCCACTGCATTATCCTCATTTTAAATCAATTAATTAACAAATGTGCGCCACTAGAGGCATTAATCAAATTAAATGCAAACTAATTAAAATAAATATAAATATTACGGACATATTCACACGGTCAACTGAACAAACATCTGTGTTTATCACACAAATGTTTGTCCAGTGCGGGGATCGAACCCGCGACCTCTAGCGCAGAAGGCAGAGTTACTACTAACTGAGCTATGAGGCCAATTAAAATAAATTGAATTGAATAACATTGATAAATTGTGATTAACGTTGATAAATTATAAAGCTGAAATTGAATTGAATCGAGTTACTCGATCAACCCTTAATAATAAGTATCTACCTTTTTTATACAAATAAGCCGGCAATCAAGCTTACGTCCCACCTGTTGGTAAGTGGTTACCGTAGCTTATGAACTCTTGCAATACAATACAATACAAGCAATACCAGAGGTATCACGCACGTGTTCCCATACAGACATCTTCAAGGATCTGATTGCAGTGTGGTCTTGAGGATGTCTAGTAGGTATGTCTACCATGCTTGGGGATAATAGTTGTGAACCTATTTCTTTCTAATATTTTATTATAAAAATTCATTGGTGAACAATCGAGATTACAACCCAGGATCTTCGGATTGAGAGTCAACGTACCTGTCACTGGGCCAACACTGCTCCTTCGACTATTGTTCTATTTGAAGCGTAGCGGCTCGCATATCTATTCAATTGGGATAAAAATTATATAAAGCAGATGTCGGTGTAGTTACAAAGATAATCATTATGTTTTAAGAGTATAAGAGTAACCCTAATAAGATTTTTCTTCCAGCAAACCTTTGAGGCTAGAGAGAGCTGATAAAAGTAGTAGGGTAACAAGGGAAATATACAAATATATGATAAATTTTTGTAGGAAATTCTGGTTTTCCACTAAGTTTTCCTACACCATTTAAGAGCACTGATATAGCACGCATAGTCAGAATGGGGTAGCGACTCCGCCTTCCGACTCGTCGTGGGTTCGAGTCCCGTTACTGCAACAATTGATGCCTAAGCTGACAAACACTGGCAAACTTCCTCAGTCGAAGCCATTCCAGAGATCGGATGGTTGTTCAGAAATAGTCAGGCTAATTATGTTTCGTAACGCCGTCAGTCTGTAGCGCCGCAGGTACCTATATTTAGCGGGGCTGCGAGGGGAAGGGGGGTGCGGTGACGCGGAAGCGTAGGGCGGGCGGAGGGCGATGACCGTGAACGTGGGGCGGCATCGATCTGGGCAGCCATACCCTCGCGCAACGAAAAGTGTGTGCCATGCTGACTCGATGCTCACTCGATTATAATGCGATGTAGTCAAGATATAGCCTTTTTATTTTTATAGGTTCATTTTTGACTACTGCCAGTTTTAGTTACTAGCATTTATGCTATTCCAAGCCATGAACTGTACTACTTATTCCAAGTTAAATCCAAACTGTTTCAGCCATTATAGGGCGATTGCAACACAAATACACTCAAAACTTTCTCATTTAGCAACCCGAAGAAGTGTTGCCTCTACCGTTAACCCATATAATTATGCCTATACAGAGGCATTTTTAGAAGCGTAAAACATACTTAAGACACTTATTAAACGCAAAAATATTGGTTGCTTTTTTAATGTAAGAGAGCCAGTAAAGTTTCGATCAGATTCAGCCGCAAATAAGGTAAAAATGTTTCGTTTTCGCGAAAGTTAAGATAAAATCATTTTAACGCACGTTTTTTGGACACTGGAAACATTTGCGATGGAGGCAATAAAAAAATGAGTAATTTACATTGTGTAAGTAATTTTTGTCAGTTTGGCATAAAAGAAACTATTTTATCAATCGATTTTGGACAGATTGTTTTCATTATTTGCGCATTTAAAAATAACTCTGTTGTCATAATTGGTGAGCGATTGGAAGGTTGCTTAACTTAAGCACTTAACTGATTTAAGAACTATGAGGTAAACTACGCCACGAAAGCTTCGAAGAAATACGAAGGGTAGCCAAGACGACTCGGGCCCTCTTTTCCTCTTACCCTCGATCCCTTCGATCTAATAACGAAATAAAAGTTAGTAGGGTGCCTGGTCACAGGGGGACGCATTACGTGATATGAATTGCTATAGAGATGTGGGGAAAGCGGTAGGGGACTCGCATCGGGCTCGGAAAAACCAAATGCTGAAGTTGGTGATTGCTACCTATTTATTTTATTACACTGAAGAAGAAGAAGAAGAAGAAAATACATATTTATTTCATTTTTATAGATATCTGGTTATGGTCAATTGCATAAAACCTGTCTTATCATGCTTTTTTCTTAAATCAGCCAGATTCATTGGTTAGTTTTTTAACACCTATTTAAAATAGTAGATTATGCAAAAGGGCTTAAAGTAGTGTATTATGTCTCGGGCGCTATATTCGTACTCAGGATCCCCTCGTACTCAGGATTCTTGAACCATAGAGTCCCTCGTTCTCGGGGTTCAAGATCGCCCAAGACAAATACACATTTAAGCCCGCGATGCATACTCTACTTTTTATACTTTCTGCGAGGCAATTGATAAAAATTACTGTTAAGTAGAAAGAAATGATTTTTCTGGAAGTAAGTTTCCAACTATACCAGAGGCTTCAGATTGTATGCATTCTGGAGTCGAATCAAAATCACTGTCGTCGTCACTTGACATTTTTTAGAAGTTTATTCGAATCGAAACTGAATTTCAGTGTAGATAACAGCACAGCAGTTTGAGCGCTTGGCTTGTAGTGGTCAGTTCGACATTCGAATAAATCCTTTTTCGTGCGCGGGTGAAAATGAATTTCGTAAAAAGTTTTCATTGTCTTTTTTTTTTTATTTGTAGGCAGTGCAAAGAAAATTATAACACACAGCCTAATTAGAATAAAATCTCATTGCACCTAAACATTTTCGAAACCAACCTCGATCAAGCACGACTACATGGGTTGCATTCCAAATTCAAAACACATTATGTCCCATGGGAAATAATGAAATTCAGTACAACATTATGACCCGGCTAGACTGTAGGGCTGTAATGACTTACTTTAAGAAAGGTTTGCATGACACATAATATGCCATTGATAAAGCAGGTAGTATAAAAAATAATTATTGTCACTTCAGCGTGTCACTCATATTTTTCAAAATTGGATAATAGTGGATTTCATGTGTTTGATTATAAATATTTTTTGTTCGTAAGATTACCATCAAAAAACGTTGGTATTAGTTGGTAGGTAACCCCCACTAAGGGAATTTTATAATATGAAAATCATAGGAGGATCATGTCAAAAATAAATAGTGCTGTCGAATAAAATATTTCTTGCTTAATTTTTACCCAACTTATCACTCTGCCCACGTATTTTATCAGATATTCCATAATACTCAATCTAAGGCCCGTATTCTGAAACTGTAATTATATAAACCGAATCGGGATAAAGGCATAGATTCATTCGAAATTACTTAAAATCTATACTTGAGCCACGATTGAGTGTGAACATTCTTGAACACATGACACTTTTCATCTACCACCTCTCTACCACCTACGGAATCATCTAGACGAGACCGGAACAAAATAATAATATTATCAATTAATAAAAAAATGTACCCAAGGGGTTTCCTAATCCTTCTTCTGAGAAAGTAAATAGTACTTGAATATTGCTCATATGTACCATTTTCAGTAAATTTAAGCAATATTCAAGTTATTCATATTATTCAATAATTTTATTCTAATACTCTCTCTACTAATATTATTCAATAATTTTATTCTAATACTCGTCATTCAGAATATCTCTTCAGATATTTCCATTTAAATAACGTTAGGCAGGATTTATGGTAATTGCTTTAATTTTAGCCAGTTTGATAACATGCAGTGGGCTAGTGGGGTGTCATGGGGAGAATGGGGTAGACGGGTAGTTGAATGTCGGGCAAGGGCGTGAGTCACGGTCGATCGATACTGCAGCGGCGCGGGGGAATGCGTGCAGTCTGCCGCCCATTGCATTCTGGATACCCACTGGCTGAACTATCTACTGCGCCAGTGCGCCAGTGCAGCAATGTAGGTTTATGGGGTTGGTCAAAGCAAACATTCATACTTGACTAAAGGCTATACTACTCTACCTAGTATGCTTGGTAGATTTCTGTCTATAAAACACATGTTTAAATATTGTCATAATAATATGGCAACATTATTGCGTTTTAAAAGATAACTTTTACCAACATAATGGTATTGATTCTGTTGTTGAAATTTCCTGAACTAACACTAAGTTAATAAATAAGAAATCGATTGACTTTTTGGGGAGCAAGCAACGGAGTGAAAATTATGTTGGCATGTGTACCCTGGATATGTGCCATTTGGCCGTAAACATTTGTCTACGTTCTTAATACTTACTTACTTCTATGCTTATGGTTTATCAAGATAAATAATTGATAAAGAGGAGTTTATTTTCTCTAAAAAACAATCGACCATCTTGCAAAAATGAATAATAGAAAGTATTTACAGGATAAACATTTTCTAGCGGGGTAGGCATTACTGGAATTGTAGTAAGTGCCTTATAATTTACGATAAGTCTATTCTACCACGATGGTTAGGGACTAGGGGCCTACGTCTTATTATCGTCTTATATTAAAATAATTATCAGCGCTATTTTGTTGCACATTTTTAATAATAAACAAAACCTAAAAGTTGATGATACAGGGTGCTATATCCGATTATTCATGATACCGCTCCCGTTGTACGTCAAATTATAGTTTCTTTACGTCCGCGTCGAAAAGCGAATAGTAGATACATTATGGTATAAGTGTTTTATCTTGGTGGTTACCGCTGTGGCGTCGTTGAGACCCGACGCCATTAGGCGAGGGTCTTAAGAGAGCCCAGGGCGGTAATCATCAATACACACGTGTATTATACGACGTTTTTCAACACACTTGAGAATAAAATAATACAAAAAATAACTGTAAAAGCGAGTTGTGATTTTTTTTCGCAATGGCGGGCAAAATTAGTCAGTTTTCCTATGCGCTCGCATCTTACAATGGCGATCGGCCATAGACTAAAAGAATGAGTTTTTTTACTTTTGCGCACGATCTTTTTTGTATCGAAACTTTTTGAGAACAAAGCAATTCAACCAATAAAATAAAATAACTCACGTTTGTGAATAATAGCAATGAAAAATTCACAATTTGATTACAGGTATCATTATGTGCCTAATTGCGGTGAAATTAGAGCCACTTTATGAGCAAATGTGTTGAAAAGGAATTTTAACGTTAAAAAAAACCTGTCTATTTTTTTGTTTTTGCGACCATTTCTTTCGCCCCCGGACGTGGCTGGGGATGTGTCATAAAAAAAAACAGAAAAATATGACCTTGCTTTTCATATACGATTTCTTTCGATAACATCATCCATATCAAACAGGCACCTAGATTGACATTGAACTTGAACTTGAATATCTTGAGTGGGTAATAAAAATTGTTTATTCATGAGGTAAATATTTTTATAAGACATGACGTGTCAGATGTGCTATTACTGTGATAGTAAAATTTAAACAAATATTCTCAGTACTTTTATCCCCAAGCATGGCTTTCAGATCTCCAGGCGATCATCAGGGCTATTTTAAAACATTGGAAAGATTTCCGATCGGAAACGTCGCGAGCTTTTCCCAAAGCAGTTCTTATGCCATTGAAATATACTATATACATACTATTAAATATACCTAAATATGCCATTGAAATGGTTAATGTTCAAGGGTTTAAGAAAAGCTGATGTTTCCGATCGGAAATCTTTCCGATGTTTTAAAATAGCCTGCTGATCGCTTGGACATCTGTCGTCAAGGTTGTGTACCATGCTTGGGGATAAAAGTCCTGAGCATATCTTTTTATTTTTTATAGATATCAATAAATGCCTCTTTGTTTACATTGCATAGGTAGCTCCTATACAAGCATTCCTAGCATGCAGGTGTCTAAATTTTAGAATTGAGTTTGTCTAACTCATGAAGGGCTCATGGCATCGATATGCCTGCTGATGCCTTAGGGGCATAGTCAGAGGCACATCCAATCATTTTGGCACATGCTCACATTTTGCAGTAGTGAGTATTCTAGGTTGCAAGTCCATCGCCGTTTATAAGAATACTAACAGGTTTCCTCACAATGTTTCCCTCACAGTTTCAAGCACTTGTTAATGCACACTTAAATTTTTGGAACTGAAAAACTCATTTGGTCACGTCAGGGTTCGAACCTACGACCTTCAGATCCTAAGTCGGAGTATCTCCCACTAGGCTAACACGGCTTTTGTTATAATATGAAGGTATAAATCTCAAAATAAATCTCAATAATTATAAACAAATCAAAATAGCTGTACCTCTTTAGGTTTCAACCACACGTGGATTGTAGTCATCGTGAAACTTCAAAAAAAGAAAACGCATTTTCTATTAAAATAATATCAGTCTGATAGGCTTAAATTAGAATCCACATTAACAGTGATGGATTCAGCCTAGGGCCGCTGATTTTAGGGGCGGCAAATTCAGGGACCGGTTTTTTGCCGTCTTTCTGAGGCGGTTAAAAAGGTCATCTTTCCGATGGCTTTTCCCTCTTTCCTTCGATTGATTCAACGGTACCGCAGACTTCTATATTCTATGTTAACACAAATAAAAGGGAGGCAAACATTTTACAGCCCATACTTGAGAAATGTGTAAATCTGCCCCTGCATAAATGAAGAGGGTTAGAAAATTCGTATACCTACTGATGTAGGTATAACTACGTCTGCACCTTCTCAGTACACATACATTTATATGCTCGGCTAGCGCGGGCGTATCGTCATGCTTGCGAGTGTTTTGTGGCATTGAGTACTAATAATAATCGGTGAACTTGACATTGAGAGAGCATCAGAGACTCGTCATCGCACCGAGATTTTCCATCTCGGCTGTACATTACTACCTTGTTCATGCATGAGAAGGATAGTTAATGTTATCTTCCGATGTTCGCAACTGTTTGTAGGTCAGTCAGTCGTGTGTTTGTTCCGGACGTTAGTCCGAAAGTCGGCTGGAGGTTACATTACGTGTTATTTACGTTAGCATAATGTTAGCAAATATAATCAAGTTGGATGGAACTGTTGAAGCAATGCATTAGCGCGCTTCTAGGAATTGTTTTCACATTAAATCTGTTTTATTTTTCTAAAGATACAATATGGCTACAGGTGGTGTAGGTATTTAGGTAGCTTAACTCATAATGTGTTTTGTAACCGTCAGCAAGAAAGGATATATCTGAATAGAATAGAATATGATTTTTTCCTATGTCACACAGAAAATACCATCCAACGATTTTGTCTCCGATTCTGGTTGGATTATTCGTTTTTCCATAAGTCTTTAAACGTAGGTACATAGTAGGTACATCACCGCTTGATTTAAACAATGTGTCGAGATTATATTATATATAATAATAACTAAAGGTACTGGGAAGTTCTAGTTATGGTGAAGTTCTCAACTTTTTCGGAGATATAGAAAGAATTTTCTTAGATATCTGTTTATTATCTAGTTATGAGGGCGTTTAGCGTTAAAAAGGTTTTTGATGTAATGACGATACGATATGGTTTACCTACTACGTCATACCCCCGAGCCCCCCACCCCTTAAAGAGCTCTAGCAACCTTACTCACCGCAGGAACACAACACTATTTGAAACAAATAATGCTATTTGGCTGCGATCTTCTATAAAACCTCTCCAGGCGGGCTGCTAAAGTTTAGGGCGAGACAAACGCGCTGTGCCCTACATCCTCCTTATAATGGTAAAATGACCTCGGAAAATTATTGTCACTTTCCGGTTTATTATGAAACTGGGTTCAGACGAGGCTTAAATAAACCCTGGTTTTGTGACGTGTTATTTCATGCAGTTGCTTTATGTCATAATGTTAAATGTATTAATAAAATATACGTCACAAAACTAGGGCTTAGTTAGTCCTCGTCTAAACCCAGTTTCATAATAACAGGGTTTTTGTTCCAAGCAATGGGTTCACTATTATTATGTCCCTTAGTAGTAGGCATTGCAACTATGCGTTGAGGAAAGCGTACTCTAGTAGCGTTTTTCCGAGCTACGACGAAACTTCTAACGTCGAGCCTGCAAAGCCTACTTTGTTCTAGAAAATTCCACTAGATGGCGCCCGTTGAGAAGGTTGCTAGTAAAGTTGAAAGCTTCAAGTAACTTGTTAGAGATGGCGCTACTTGTTTCAAATATTGTATCTATAAAAAATACTTTTATCATTAGGCGCTGGTTTACCTATTAGTGCTTTTATTTACTTATTTTATTTTATGACTACAGTCATTACATATGAATAATAAGGACAAGAACAAGGAAATGTTTGGTTTTGGTATTATTATTAATTATTCATATTATTATCCATAACACAAATAAGAAAGATTTAAGTTCTTTTGTTGTTACACTTATAAAATTATTACCCACTTTCCACTGAATTTCAAAGCCTTTGTTACGATACTGAGTTTATGCTTATCGATAATCGATAAGATTTGTAAAATGTGTATACCTACGTCAAAACAATGTATGTTGATTCGTCACACGATGCCGCGAGGTCATCGTTCTCTTTCATGATTATATGTATTAGGTAACTCACTGTTTTGATGATTATTATGGGAATTTTTCAGTTTATATTTAGATCTGACAAAATATTCTACTTGAAGTCCATTCATTACAGCGATTGTTTTTTTTTAAATCAAATTAACACAGTTTCTAAAATGATAGGATTAGATTCTCTTGTCGTGTACATTATAAATCTGTGAATTCAGTTCTTCTAAGCTTTTAAACCTATGATTCCTTACAAAAAACTTATTCAGACTTCCCCATTTTTGATAGATCACCCCCTATATTCCTAGTTACGTCGTGATTTAACCAAAAACATCTAAACATATGTACTCAAAAACTTAAGCATTTTGTAATATACTACATAAGTTCGAGCTTTTTTATAAAATAAAATATATATTTTTTTATAAAAAAAGAATTTCAGGTGTCAATATTCAGCTACTAGTCGCTAGATGGCGCTAGACGACAGAATTCAAGAGTTCTTACATGACATAAGTAAGCTTTAAAATTCGATCATGCATTGAAAAAAGTCTGATGGTTTTTGAGCTTGCGTTCAAACTGTAAAATGATGTGATTATGAAATCATTTGGCTTGCAATTTTACGAATAGATTGAACAATTGAAAGCTATGGATTACCTCTACCTAATATAAATTGCTAGCTAACGAAAGCTAAGACTTTTTCAAGAAACATTTGCCACCAAACTAAACTCTTAGTTCTGTGTAGAGTTCTATGCACACAGAACTTCTTTGTAGTCTACATAATCGTAGAACTTCAAAGTAATTGTTTAGTTTCACCTAGTTGCCAAAAAATTTGGAAAATCTGAGTGTAAAATTCCTATATTCATTCTTGGAATAAAACAGTTTTAAACCTTCAGAATTGATATGACGGAATAATAAAACGCTTCGTCGGAGAAGGGCGGGTGGTATCGTAAATGACGTAGATTGTGTATGTATTCAATTTCAATACATTTTCTGAATATTTAATATTTTTTCTCTTCAACTTACATTTTAACTTGCCCATTGACCAAATGAAGAATGACCAAAAGAGAACTAGTGACATGATCAACGAACGATTGCATCAATTAGGTATAATGAAAGTATTTCAGTGTTTTTGAGAAGAAGAGTACCTACGCCTAATTATCCACTAATAATCCACTTGTCGAATCACCTCACGCTTATACTTCCTAGTTAAAGTTAGGTATGACATGTTCAACTATCCTTCATAAAAAAACATGAAATTAATATTTTTTTAAATGTTTGAATCTCTTATATTAACCAAGTATAATTTAAATCATTGCTTAGTGATTATCAGCTGCAATGAAACAATATCAATTTTTTTTCGGTGAAATCTTTTATGTATAAACTTGTTTTGGAAGAGGTAGTAGTGTGTACTAGGACTAACTGTAGCCCGCGAACCAACTACAGCGCAGTCGGTCGCTGTGCAACCTTGCAGAGTTTGTTGCTCCTGCAGACGGAGGGGGCAAGGGGAAGGGGGGGGGGGCTAACCTCCAGTGACATGGTATCTGCACGATACCACGGTATGACGATATCACCTTATATATTATACAGGGTGTAATAAGAAAGCTCCTGAAAACACAACTACATGCACAGCTACCCTTGTGTGTCTAGACGTTGTATCTAACAAGAGTTTAGGATTTTAAGAAGCTGTTTTCTTCTTTATTAAGGCGATATAGCTAAATCCCGAAGGATTTTTAGTCAATGACTGTTACAATATGTGTAAAAAGTGCTAGAGTCTTGGCACTGCTAACACTTAGTTGAAAAAAAATCTGAACTTTATTACACCTATCTTGATCGCGTGGTTCATATTTGAGACGTTTTATTGGAATCCTATTAATTAATGATAAAAACCTTCGTTTTAATAGGTAACTTCTTGTGTCAGTGTGTTTTTGCTGGAAAATTTATTTAGTTACGTAATATTAACTCAGTTTAATCAAGTACAGTGGGATCATTGGCAGAGCGTTATAGCATGAAAGCACTTTGAGTCATCATCATTTCAGCCGTAGGGAGTCCGTGGCCTCCCACAGATATCCGAAAAGAATTACTATTTTGTGGGGGATTTGCCCATACCTGGGCACGCGGGTTGGCGAGCGCAGTATGAGCTATCTTTGTTTAAATATGGGACGCTTCTGCCCATCCCAAGCTTTTTCCCTTAGTCGCCTCTTAAGACATCCACGAGGAGATTTGGAGGAGCCTATTCTTCAGCCGGGGCCACTACGGGTAATATGTACAAAAGCCAAATTTTCTTGGCATTTAGGCGTACAAATAATTTTATCATGAGTACACATAATAGGTCCAATAAACTAAAAAACCTATAAAATAATAGGCTTGGTACCTTCATGCCAACTTTCCAGCGATCAGATGATGTCTAAAACAGGGTAGGTAGTCAGAGTTACGTCCAAGCATTACACTTGGCACGTGCCCACATTTTGCAGTATTCCATACGTAGCTGGGGCGTTATTGTGTAAGCCAAATGGTAATGACGTTCGCAACTTTGAGGATGATTTTAACAATCTAAGCAATGTCAAAAACGCTTAAAAATGTACAAGTAAAATCTTCTCCGTCTCAGCTCCGTTCCCTTCATATTTGAAACCTTTCAGATGATGCTAAGATCGTTAAAATAGCCATCAAAATTGTGAAAGCCATTCCCATTTTGCTTACACAATAGCAATGCAGGTCGGGAAGTAGCAAGCCCATCGCCCCTTATAAGAATACTTACTGAATCCTTGCGATATTTTCCTTTATAGTTTTTAAGCATGTGTTGTAAACACTTGAATTCGAATATTAATACGTATTGGTGCACGACCGGTATTCGAACCCATGACCTTTACGGCCAACCCTGCTCAAGTAACCTAACTGAAAATATGCAAGATCCTATGACGTGACCCCGTTGAAGTCTTTTAAAAGAAGGGTTTTTTATAAATGTTACGGCGTAGCATTGTCCTCATTATTAGTAACCGAGTTATTTGTGTAAAATAAAAAAAAATATATTTAGATGCTGCTATATTTTAAAAGTACTTACAAATGAATTTGCTACTATAACTAGCAGAAGATGTAAATGTGTATTGGTGTCAGCAATATTTAATAGCTTCTGCCAGCGGCTTCACTCGCGGTGCATGGTGTCTAGTTAAAAAGCCCTTATGTAACTCCTAGCTTTATTCGAATCGCTTAATGAAATAGACAAAAACTATTTATAATAATAATAATAAGTCATTTATTTCAGGCAACACAGCAAAGTACATGTACAAATACAGAGCCCATAGATATATATACCTTATAACTAAAACACATAATATTCACACTTAAAAATAATATTAGGGCTTATTGTATTTTGTATATAACCATATAGGGACCTGCCTTCAGTGCATATTGAAGGCAACAACAGGGTTCACTGTATCGCACATTCATAACACATTTTTGCTCTGGCATGCGAGCATCTGTATGCAAATTGGAAGATAAACGCCTATCGACTCGAAAACAGAATGAGATAATTACTAACCTAACTATTGAACAAAATTATCTGGTGTTCTTGATGAAGTTTATTGCCCCAAATACAGGTTGTTTACTCGCGCACCGCTAACATGCATTGTTTCACTGAATTAATATCATTCATAATTTATAATGCACATTAAAATTTGTAATAAACAGGATGTTTAACAAACAATGCGTAATAAAATGTGAGAGTCTTGTTACAGTGATATGATACTAATAAAACATCAAAAAAACCACATTAGTTTGATTACCTACCTAATTTATTTCGTTATAAATTATAATAAAATATGTGGTTATAATATTATTTGAACCTTGACTTTTGATCTTGGTTTACCTCTTTTTACATATTTATTACTTACAAAAATAATTATAAATATATTGACAGAAACTTTTTCGACTTTAAAACGATTTATCTTATACTTTACTTTTAATATATTTATATGGATATATGGAAACAAAAGTGTGATCGCCGCTGGGTGTCCTAGATTTTATACAAATCGTATAGCTTAGTGGAGATTATTCCATCGTCCCAAGTCTAAGCTGTTTACGTATCCATCGCCGTCGGCATGACCTATAAACCACTACAATTGTATTATTCATGAGCTTGTCACTCTGTGCCTTTGTGCTCACTACCTACATAATTGTAGGAACTGTTTAATTAATACATATAATAAAGAATATAAAAATAATGGTGAAGAGTTTTTTAAGATATTTTCCTTAACGAAAATCTTAAGATCTACTTCAGAACATATTTTAAAAGCCGTATGCCAAACCCCCATTTAAATTGGTTAATCCGGTTTGGAGCTAGTTGGCAACAGACATGGTAACATACAATTTATACCCTAAACTATACTGACTTAGTTCCCACCAGGGTAAACAGAAATAGGCACTTGTTACTATAAAACAGCTTGCTACTGTAAAGGAGCTTTATAACTCTATGTTGCCTATATGAGGCTTAAAAACTCGCTAAGTAAACTCAATTAGTCATGGAAATTTTATCTGGAAATTGTTATTTTACTGGCAGAGATAACAATCTCAATTTAATTACAAAACCAACTTCAAAATAATATAATGCTGACATTTATATCATACCCAAAAGTTATTTTGCGCACATTTATTTTTGTTCTGTTTGTGTCGCATATACTGTCGTGCCGCTCACTCCCGCTGACCCAATTGTGGATCTTTGTCAACTTGCGAGATTGAGTTTGTTCAAATAAGATTATAACGTACCTATCTACTCACGTTTTTGTTCCTATTTTGCTATATAGCCTCACACCCATATTATATGAGATGTGCTCATAAAATATGGATGTGAAGCTGTAGACATATTAAGATTGTCCTTCGTTTTAACGTAGGAATGGAAAGTAGTACCCACCTGAAAAAGTAAACGCGGTCACAACAGAGGTACCTATATACAAATTAAAAAAGAAACGAATAAGAAAGGCTCTATTCCAAATCTAAATGGGCCGTATAGAACCCATTCTTTATTGATTGTCTTCTATCTAAGTCCAACTTTTTGAATAGATATTGGAAGGTAACAGCGTGGACCTCGGAATTGCGATAATAGCGAAGGTCGGTCCGCAGCTGGAGTTAGCATCAAACCTAGCTCCTCCATGTAGTATCGCTTGTGAGGTGCTTTGTGACGATATAGCGGCCGTCATACCCCGCAATCTAAACCAGTACGTAACATAACAGAATAAAGTGCAATCTCCATTGACAAATCCTTCGGTCGGTGGCCTTACCTCGTTAGAGTTCATGCACCCGCGCGAAACTAGGGCACGTACCGCGTGCTCCCCCCACCACACTCCGCTGCCCCCTACCATTCCGTTACCTACCACTAGCTTTCAATAAAAAATATTATATTACTTTTGAAAATATTGTTTCATGGTTAAAATGCAAATATACCTATGTCTCTGTTACGTAGTTAATTTTAAAATATTTGATATCTTCATACTATTTTAGACTGGCATGTTCTACGAACAGCATAAAGCATTCTCTGTGGACTTAATTGAGACATGCCAGAATTGTAACTTTAAGGTCGAGTGGTCGTGCAATAAAGCGACTGTTTAGTAGCTACAGTGGATTCTTGAATGATTATATCATGGAAGGCTTAGAGTTGATTGCAATTGAATATGGTTAAAGCCTGGCTTCTGTAAGTAAAATGCCGTCACTATCACCATAGCACGGCGGGTGACTGAACCAGTATTGCGCCGGAGTGGTTGCGCAAGCGCCGACGAGAAAGTGCGAGTAAAAGTTGACGCAACCCACGTCACACCGTTCGCTTCGCCACGACACACACACTCACACACACAAAACAAGCATGTGTGCACTTACTATTATGTGCTCGTATGTGTTATGCATTGACGACACTTGATTTCAATTGATGCGTGTTATTCAATGATTTTAATAATAGACAAAATACCTTATGAAAATGAAAAACAAAAACAATTTTAGCATTATATTATATACTCATGTAGATAGATTATGTAGCATATGTACCAGCAAATAGAAAACTTAAAAAATTTGGATTTTGTGGGTTAGAATAGCTGTTTATTTTAAAATCAAAAGCATGTAAATAATATAGTTGTTTTATTCTTATTTATGAAAACAATATATGAGATAATCTCATAAAGGTTCCGGTGATAAAAATTATCGATAACATCCGTGATATCAATAGATATACATTAATTATTAAAAAACTCCCGACTGCAATGTGAAAAGTATTAAACAATCTATGGAATTAGGATCTTTTGGGCGGTTTTATTTTTCTATATCACTCACGTAGTATATCACAATACAAATTTACATAACAATATATACAATACATTTTTGCATTGAATATATCCATCCACTCTCTCATAATCCCAACACTAGTGGGACAAAGAGGAATCCAATGACACCTAATTTACCAAAATCCATCAATATTACCCTCCTTTTGTGCATTCGGATAAAAAAGTAGATGTAAAAATGTAGTTTTTTCATGCCATTTTATAAATTGCAAACTCTATGTGTACCGTGTCCGTATCATGAACTTACTATTTTATTTAATAAATATTCTTCTCTATGTATGCTCGGAATAAAAACATGAAAATGTAACGATTTCTTTATTATTTTCTTACTAAATGTAAATTCCTGAAATTCAGTGAGGTGGCTGTAAATTGGAGTAAGTAATTTTCAGCGTTGAGGGTTCTAGAGACGGGGAGGGGGGGCACTCTGTGGCGACAGAAATAGGGCGCGGAGGACAGAGCAAGGCTGCCCCGGTTGCCGGCCATCGACCCTCGCCGTAGTCGCCTACAGTTCACGCGGCGCTTATGTGCGCGCCACTAGTCTGTATACACGCTAGTCGCCTGTCTGTGTGCGGCTGACGTACTATACTCAAGCGATAGGGATGCATCGGGGTAATTTACGTTAGGTCGTGGACCCTTGTTCTGTTACGTAACGCTTTTATATTTAAAATAGACTTTTATTTTTAATTATTTACGAACCAGTATGCTATTTTTTTAGAGATCCATCGTCTTACCATTTATTCGGAAGTATCGAATATTCGAAAGTATATAATTACTATTCTTGAAAAGCTAAATTTAAAAGCGCCATCTGTTTGTGGCTAGTGATACTTTTAAAACTGAGAGTCGTTCGGCGCCGCCCCGCCCTCCGCTCCGCGCCCCCCTCGCGATAAGGGCACGGGTTCGTTGCCCCGATAGAGGCTGACCTCAAAAACGAGGACACTGCAAAATTAGGACGATGACAACGTAATGACTCGAGTGCCCGATTGCAGCATACGAATATAGACTTAAGCAACAGTAGCATACGAAACACAGTCGCTTACCGCAACAGATTGAACAACATGTATTTGATCAATTAGGCAAATACGCTGACTCTGAAGTGTTTCACTGTACCTATCTATAATAATAGGTTCAGATTTATACTAGGAATTAGTAAATCTGTGGTATTTGCTCTCCGCCAGATAGGTAGTCCTCGTATTTACAGGTTTACGTTACTAGAACTCGTGAATTAAACAAAGGCAGTAAATCAAAATATTTCTACTTATAGGTAGACTAGATTTAGCAACAGGCACTAGTTTTAGAAGCAATGAAAATTTATAGGATACTTTAGTATGGTTTTGAAATAACCTCAGATCAGATTTTGTAAACCAACAGGATTTATAAACTACTCTAACTTTTACTTAGATTATCGATGTCATTGTACGATTGATTGAGCATTATTACTGTTACTAATTATTCAATAACTTGATATTTTAAACTGTTTTCCTTACTTGAAGAAGTATCAGAATCAAAAGTCACTACATTTTGAGTTCACTCAAAAATGTAGCGACATTTGATTCTGATTCATAGTATTCATACTTACATAAAATGTTATTGATGATTATTTTATATTGTTGCAGGTAAGTCCGGTCGTTAAACTATCGAGCGAGTTACTTCCAACTCGTTATCGATTGGAGACAGGTAAGTCATGTCAATAACCAGACCATGCAATGCAATGGTGAATACTGTGATTATACGTATGTGTAATAAAAGTATTATTAATCAAAGTCATACACAATATACATGAGTTTTTTTCAGAGCCACTTAGGCGAAATCTGAAACCGTGAGATCAATCGAAAAGTGATGTTAAGAGTTACGGGCTCGATTCTGAAAAAAATTAGAGTTGTATAAAAAAGTTGTTTTTTTTTTAGATTTTCACAAAAAAAAAACACATTTATGTTTTTTTATTGCATTTCTGTGTTCTATGTTTGATAATAAATAAATAAATGCAAAATAACAATGTGTATAAAGTTGTTGGAACACCTTCAAAACTGCAAATTTATAAATTAAACAATATTTATTTATCGAAGGTTTATTATTTCGGTCGGAATATTTGCAAGCAATGCAATTAATTAGTAAAAAAATAACCTTCGATACATAAATATTGTTGAATTTAAAAAAATATAAAATTGAAGGTGTTCCAACAACTTGTATACAACAACACATAGTTATCGTACGTTTATTTATTATATTATACATTTTCTGAAAAACTGTAAATAAATTTCAACTTTTTTTAACGCTGATCTTACTTTACTGAAAAAATAATTAAAGGTCTATGGTTAAGCGACGACGGGCTTGCAAGTCTTGCAACCTGTCACGTATGGAATACTCACTATAGCAAAATGCGGGCATCTGCTAAAATGTTGGACATACCCCTGACTACCCCTATTAGGCATCTTCAAGGATCTGATCGCCTGGAGATCTGAGCTGAGAGGTTGTCTTCCATGCTTGGGAATAAAAGTAGTGAGCCTTTTTTTTTTCTATTGCAAAGTCAACGCATACGTAGAGACAATA
The DNA here is from genome assembly GCA_947579855.1 of Anticlea derivata. NCBI lineage: Eukaryota > Metazoa > Arthropoda > Insecta > Lepidoptera > Geometridae > Anticlea > Anticlea derivata. Next base: position 7,925,535 of record OX388260.1, read on the forward strand.
TAAGAGTAGGTAAGTAAGTAAGGTAAGTGAGATTATAAGCGAATTTTATGAAAAATTGTTGTACATCCAAAATCAGCGAACAAATCTTAAGACAATAGAATGTTCTAGACTTTGCTCACGCCTAACGACGAACGCTCGACGCGCCCAAGTCATGAAATAATCGTGCAATTGAGACTTAAGACCGTGCTCCTACATTCCTGTGGTATAATAAGTAAATATTATCGGCTAAAATTTGAACTTGAATACTCCTCTCTATCAAATTATAATAAATCTTATAAATGTTTTGTACAAATTAATTATATGAACACCACAATTATTACTTATATTATAAACGGAAAAGTTTGTGAGGATGTTTGGATGTTTGTTGTTCAATCACGCTTGACGGCGTGACGGCTCAACCGATTTCGTTGAAACTTGGAATATATAGAGTTCTTTACCTAGAATAGCATATGCTACTTTTTATGTAGGTACCACGCGAACGAAGCCGCCGGCGGAAACTAGTATTTTATATAAGTATGAAAAGATCCAAGAGGGAGTATTAATGTGGGTTTTTCTATTAACGGAGTATGTGATAGTGATATATAACGAATGTAAATCGTATGCAGCATGCACCCGGCTCAGCTAAATATAGTCCGGTCGGTGACCGGGAACTAGGGCGCTCCCTCGGGCACCCCCACCCCTTACCTACACGCTACCTCCTATTCGTCTTTCTTTCAGCTTTATTAATCGCTCTGTAATTTAATTTCACAGTAATAAAACATATCTGCCCGGAGCTTTTGCCACCACAAACTTTAGTTCAAAGGTTTACAAGGTTGCTTTTTTCTAATAAGAATCACACAATGTGATATCACAGCCATTTTTAGTAAATAAAGATTATCTGTCTTAAGATATCTAAATAATCACGGAAACATTAACGCTTTCGCTTTGTCATGTCTTGACTGCGCTACACAAAGGATACAAAGATGCCAAGACTGATCTGACTGAAGCCGTGCTCAAACGATGTAAAAAGTAATTTAAAATGGTCCATATGTCTAATAAAGACAATTTTGAGTTTGACTTGCAATATAGCTATGGCGTAGGATCCACCAAAGTCAAACCCAAAATTGACTTTAATAAGTAGAAAGTCTATTTGAAAAAAAAAAACATTTTAGGTGACATATCGCACGCCGTTTGAACACAGATTTATTAATCGAAATCTAATTGAAAGTTGGGAAAGCTCATGAAAGTTACAATAGTTAGGAGTAGCACAATGCATTATCGCATTAAATTGAGTAAGGCCACGTCAGCAACGTGGGTGTTGTTGTTTTCCCCATGGCTGGCTGGCGAGCTGGAGCGGGCGCGGGGCGGGTGTCGCAAGCGGCCACGGTGTAACAACAACAGCGATTCAACTACATATTAGCGTGCCTGACCTATCGCAAGCACAGATAATGCAACCACTTGCACAGAAACTACGAGGTTACCTTACACCTGTTTCAACATTCCCAGCTAGTGATCGTAGGATCGCGTCAAATCTCGTATGCGTTATTGAGTTGTATCTCTGCTTTGCTAGTCGTTGGTTTTCTGTGCCTCGGGTGCATGGCCGGCCGTCGGCACCGCGTCGACCCTGACTGACTTATCTTGCGAACGTGCGCCGAGCGCAAATTCTAATGCTGGCAAATTTAACAAGCCATGGATTATTGTCGAACGTTGTTCATAATGGTCCTCGTCAGTCATAATTCTTCTAGTACTGCGGGCGCGGTGAGGGTTTTTTGGGTGCTTCTTTATTGAAACGTTTCCATCGAAACATTTATTATGCCATCTTACTCGAGAAACTGCACAGATATTTTTCGTATAAAAACTCTTTATGAAGGTCGATACAAAATGTATTTATTTAATGGAAATAAAGAGAAATAGAGAAAGCTTTTACGTTCCACTTTAACTTCTTTCTGCGTTTTTTTTGCAATTGAATGTATAGGAAAGCTAACAATTGTAGGTATTTCTGGATTTTTTCCCTTGTTTACGATTTATGTAACATAAAATTTGCATTTGTTTAAAACAATAGGTTGTGTTAAAAACCAGTACATGAAAACGATTTCTGTTGAGTTCATAAAGTGATCTCAAGAAGTTGAGAGCAACGCCATTATTATTATAAATCAAAGTACCTTTATATATAAATCTACAACCTTGATTGGCGTTCTTTTGTAATATCATTGTTCTGTGCTTGGTATTTCAAGTACCTACGTTCCTTATTGCACTTTATGCAAAATGCCGAAAGCAAGCATAATAGTCGCCTCAAAATGTAAAAAAAAATATCTCAACGGTTTTTTATATCACAGTACCTAAGATTGCATAAGCAAGGTCTTCAATTTAAGACACAAATTACTACAAATTATTTGCCACACCAACAATAATTGATGTGCGCAGTGTTAGACCGATGATGAAAACATCGTAAACACATCAACCTAAAAATTCGAAGACATTGTGTGATGACGGCCGCGCCGGCATGGCGCGCGAGTGCCCGGCTGAGATGCAAGAAGTGCAGGTTGTCCCAGTCATGTGGTACCATGTCGTTTCACGACGCAGGGAATTCTAGTGTGGGGCTAGGACTATGTATATGTGACTGTTGGGTAAAAGTTAGCCTCCATGTGGAGCAACATATTCCTTTCACCACACTGGTTCCTTCACCAACGTTCACTGGCTCAACCTGGTCATCGACCTAAGCAGTGACAGGACAAGCAATTAAAACTGGATATGCTTAATTTTATGATACATTTTTCATCTTTAGTCCTCACTTAAATAGTTTGAAAACCAATTAATTCATTAAGACAGTCATCACGATGAAACCAATGTCAGTTTGAGATGGTTAAAGCATGAGTAACGACTTGGAATACCAGGGTTACTCATGGACTTTTACGCTTTCCTCCAAAAAATGCAATACATATCACTTATTGCACACAATTCCATTAAAAGCCCATATCCTTGGGAACCCAGTACCTATTTTTCACTTTTAAGCCCGAAATAAGGTGTACGGCATACTTGACCGATTTTCCGTTCACGATTTAGGCCTCGGCTGTTGTGTCGTCATTTACAATACCGTTGTATATGGATTCCACATTCAGCGAGAACACGACTGTACTATTTAACGGTAAGTAGTCTGGTATTGCAATCGCTCATAGGCTACGGTAACCGCTTACCAACAGGTGGGCCGTATGATTGTTACCATTACAACAAATGTATAATAAAAAAAAGTATTTTAATAAAACGCTCACGACTTTTATCCCCGAGAATTGTTGATACCATCTCAGATCTCCAGGAGACCAGATCATGAATCAGAGACATGACCCAACATATGGCACATGGCCACATTTTGCAGTAGTGAGTATTCCATACGCGACAGTTGCCCATTGCCGATTTAAGAATACTTTACTGGTTTTCTCACAATGTTTTCTTTCACCGTTTTAAGCACGTTTTAATACGCACTTAAATTTTTCGAAATAAAAAATGTCATTGGTGAACGATCGGGCGCAAACGACCATTGAGTATATTATGTTTATTTTTATGAAAGAAGAGAATTGATTGAATTCATAAGATTCAATAGTTCCACAGATAACATTCTTGGTTTTATTCTATTTAGGTCACATTGTCTCACTTCGCGTATCGCGGATTAATGTAGCCTCGGCCTAATTCTATTAGTAGGTGCGGACACGGTACAAGTATTATTATAACAATTTTTATTTTTTCTGAATCAGATGTATGTCTATAATTGTCTTTGCTTAAACATAAATATAGAGCCCTACCATGACGACTTGTTGCAATTAAAATGCAAGCGTAACAGACTATTTTACACGAATTTAAACCATAAATCTTTGAGATTGTCAACTTACGTCTCGACTAAACAAAATCGCGTAGTTGACAGTACGAGGGAAGATATTTATAATCGACTTCTTATACTCATTATTGAATAACATTCGGTTTGTATTATTTTAATTCATTTTTCAATTTTCAAAACTGTCCCAATGCTACATTCGTGCAAAACTAGTGTAGAATCATAGTCTAAATGCTTCTGAGATACTTAATAATTGTATCTTTGAAAGCCAACGGTGTAGTTTGCTGGTTTCACCTTGGCGTAATGAGTTAGACATAGGTTGTAGGTACTGGCGTGCAGTAAGAGGCGAGCCTAGCCTGGATCTTAAAGGTAGGCAGAGTGGCAGGGAGCGGCCGCGACCGACTCGGACTTTGTAATACATTTGGCCTAGTGAGCGTTCGTTGCCCCGCGTCGACACCCGAGGTCGCTCAGCGCTCAGCACTGCGTTCGGAAAGACTCCACCGAAAGAACACGAATACCCACGAAAATTCACGAATGACTTGGCGCGCTATTCAAAACTTTACATTTGGAAATTCGTCCCATTTCAGGATTTGAGATGTAGGTTTGATTAAATCTGCAAATGAGACGGAATTTGCATATACGGAATCAACATTACTTTTGCTATTTAGTGGAATCAACGGTTTGACCTATTTAAATCAAACGAATGTTCAGTTGATAGGGCTTTCATGCAAGTAATTTTATGCAATTCTACAGATTTATAGTTTCTCTCATTTACTACAGTTACTAACTTTGCATTAAATCATTTTTATTACCCTTATTGTTTATACAGCCTTACGAAGTGAAAATTTTTGTAATTTCCCTAAGCTAATTATATAATCAAGAAAGCGTAGTGACACTTTAACCCAATGCTACTCCGGAGTCGGCTAGTCCAACGCACCCGTCCGGCCATTAGTATGGAGACAGCGCTCACCACTTTCACTCTCGCCAATAACAAGTGTTACGCAAGCGTCGCCGTCACAACTCTCTAACCACCGCCGCCGCGCGCCGTACGGGTGCTCCTCGAAGAAAGCTTCATAACTTCAGAGCACATCTCTCGCAATCATGGTGTAACGAGGCGGTAAGACGCATCCTCGAGCCTAATCGCACTCTCAGAAATGAAAGTGAAGTGTTTCGATTCGTAGTAGGTCAGCGGAGTAGGGCACTGGGGGTCGACGCCCGCGCAGCCTCGCCGGGTGAAAGTGTCCCTCTCCGTAGCGATGGCGGTAAGCGCGTTGAGTTACCTGCGCACGCGCCTGCTTTTTTGCAACTTGGCCATGGAACCTATTACGATAACTGCGAAACAACGATCCAGCGGCAAATGTAAATGCATGGCCTTTATTTGTGCTCAATCACACGGCGGCGTGCCTGTGTAGGCCATTCTCTTACATACCTTACCAGTATTTCCATTATTTGAAAAGTATACAAACAGTAAACATTTGATTTCCTTGGAGAACTTTTTCACTAGTATAAACATACTTTGAAATGATATCTGATCTCTTGTAATGGCTTTTTACCGCAAAAAATGCGTAAATGAACTACAACACTGGAGATGAGAATTTGAATTAATCTTGGGAAACGTTATGCTAAGTATGTAAGCCATTAATAATACATTTGACAAAAGAATATTAAAAAAAAATTGTCTAGCAATCTCTGTTGGTTGGTGATCTGAACTCTCTTTATTACTTCTAGTAGTAGAAAACAGAGTTCATTCTTAGAATTAATTTAGCTTCGTTGTCATTATCTTTCTTCTATTATTGTGTTTGATAATGTCCTTTTAAATGAATAAATAAAGTATGATCTCAGCAATAAATTGTTTAAATTTATAGTAGAGCTCTGTAGAGCTTCCTCGTAGCATGTCGTAGCACCACTACGCGCTGCTACGAAATGTTTGAAAATCGCATGTTTGGTTTATCTATTAAAAGTTCTAGTACTTGAATGTATCATTCCTGGAATTCTAGGGGATAAAATCACTTCAGCATATTTATATATGTGGATCCGGGATGTTTCATGTATAAAAAACAGCACTTTCACAATAAATTGACTTTTATTTTCACCCAACCATAACCATTACATTTCTCCGCTTACTTCTATCTAGCCGCCCGCCATCTTATATCTGACTCCCATCCTCTGACCTATGTCTCACTCCCTCACTCATTACGTTCCCTTCCTACATATATTTAACTATATCCACAGTATTATTCATAATATCTTGTTTACTACCATTACTACGTCCAACAGTACTCATGTTTGCATATTTAGTCCTCATGTAAAAATAAAATTTTCCTTGAAATGACATCATCAACACAATGTAGTTCAGTAGGAACAATGGCTCGTTTATAGCTTGTAAAGAATAGAAACGTTTTATGTAACCGGCAGACGGTAGTGATTGAATAGGCCTCATCTTACGTAAAATGTAGCATACTTGCGCACATATTAAGTGCGATTTATGTAACGTTTCAGTGTTTTCGCTTGACACATATTTGAGTTCAGTCCCCTTTGCTACCTACTATAGAATTCCAATTCGCTTTCTCATCCGCGTAAGTATTGCAAAACAAGCGCGAATAAAATGTATTTTCATTTGATTTGCTTGCATATAAACATAATCTATGGTTTGATAAGGTATTTATTATCTTTCTTGTTACATTTCACTTAAAATACTTCTATTACATTAATGGTTGATTTAATTTAGGATGAGTCTAGTAATTTCGATATAATCTATTCAAATCATTAATCAGTAAATGATAATCATTTTACCAATTTCGTACCGAAGTTGAATAACTTAGCAATTAATGTTTCTGTCGCTATAAATTACATAATAAATAATGATTCGTAAAACCATAGTGCTTAGAGAAATTACCAGCACGAAAGACTTTCACTCTTACCTCACAGTATGATGAACCCACCTCGCAGGTCATTCCGTAAACTCATAAGTCAAGAAAAGTATATGAATGAATCAGAGGGAATACCTATATAAAATGGAGAAGAATGGAAGCTATCCTCACAGATATGCAGACGATGATACCCTTGAAGATTTCTAAGGGTGGAATTCAGAGACACGTCCAGTAGTTAGTATTCCTTTCGTGACAGGTCGCAAGCCGATCGCTTAACAGAAACTAAACCGTTTCCTAACATATTTTTTTCGGTTAAAATTATTCCCTAGCGCATGACAGGACCCTTCGGATCGAAATTCGAAGTACCTACATCTCACTAGGCCAACATGGCTCACTTGTATGATGAAGAATTCTTAAAAATATCTACATAAAAATATACTTAGTAAGGTGTAGATGAAGAATTTGATAATTCATTTTAGAATTTCTGAAAAGCACAATGCGTGTAATAGGTGAACTCATATGAACAACTAACATATTGATATGTATTAAATGCGGCCATAGTAGGTAGGTTCCTTACGTAGGTACAGTGATTGTGATTCAGATGAGTGAAGGCTTAATAGAATGATCCGAGGCTGAAGCGGACCCAGAGTTGCGACAGGCGAACAAAGAAAGCGGTTGCGGGCCGGCCTTGTTGAGTTCATCGACCGACTTTTGCAGGTCGCAAGGTTTCGCCAATCGGGCTTCTCTGGCTCCAGGATATTGCCAATTCAGTGCGATCAAGGCTGCGCGCCACCGAAGCCTCTTACTTTTGGTTTGTATTGCGAGGAAAAATTGTCCACGCATTGCATTGCATTGTTTGTCACACTAGTTAGTGTTATGTTTGCTTTTAGTTGACAATGAAGTTAGCAAGGTTTTCTTTCCTGTTTTTCTCTAGAAAAATTACAAACCAATATTATTTCAATGAATATTAGCACTTTTGTTATTGGCTTTAATTTAGTGACGACTTCACAACTAGAAGTCGCACAGGGAAAATTACACTGAATTTCGTAATTGATTACGGAATCGGTGCGTGAGTTTAACTCACACTTAGCCAGTTTTTATTATATTTGATTATTCAGGTGTTAATACGATGAGATTTGTTAGCAGTCTGTCTTGAAACACATGTGAGACACAGGTGCTGAAATCTCATGCATTCCTGTAAAATTAAATATCTTGTTTTTACGTTCACAATCATATTGCTTTCGAGGTCGCCCACTTCCCTGATACCAATAACATCTGGCTGTACTTTCAGTTCAACAAATTATTTATTATTCCATGTGCACTATTCAATGTTCCTTTTATATAAGGTTACGTACAATGGGACGGCATGGCCGTGATTGTTTACAGTTTGTTATAATTCTTATCGCACTCGCCGATACCTACCTACAAACTGTAGATATAAGCATTTAAGTGACCTTCGATCGCCCCGTTATAAATAGTTTATACTATGTTCGACGTTATGAAATAACCATGAAACTACTGAACGGGTTGTACGTACGGTTATTAAGCGGTTATTATATTTAATTTCACAGCTGACTGTGAAATTCACACTGATGTGGCGAGGCTGATAAACACCAAAGAGTAGGTTGCGCTGGCGCCCTCTTTACGTTTTGACATAGTTGTACAATTCAGGCAACTAGACCCACAAAGATACGTGCTCAAAACCTAGATCCTCATCGCAACACGGTTAGCATTATCTGCGGCGATCGAATCCATTGCCTAGGGGCACATGCGTGCCCGCTATCGGTTCATAAGTATTGCGATATTTTTGATGTGTGAAATATTTAAACCACTACAAAATCAAATAATTTGGCCAGTTGTGAGGCTAACTCACGTGCGAGGGTTCCTTAAACTAGTAGTTGGGAATTCATAGTATATTTCATGACAGGCCTCATAGCTCAGTTAGTAGTAACTCTGCCTTCTGCGCTAGAGGTCGCGGGTTCGAACCCCGCACTGGACAAACATTTGTGTGATAAACACAGATGTTTGTTCTGTGTCTGGGTGTTAAATATTTATCTATTATATATATCAGTCTCTGGTCACCATAGTACAGGCTATGCCTAGTTTGGGATCAGTTGGCCGTGTGAATATGTCCGGAATATTTATTTATGTAGCAATATTTAGTTTTGAATCGGAACTAAATTACCTGCTAGAAAAAATAAATGTACTAATGGACGTCCTAGACGGCTTAGCGGGCGAGTGCCCGATGAGATGCAAGGGGCGTGGGTTCGATTCCCGCTGCGGGACAAATGAAAATCTAAAAGCCATTTAATGATATATCATTCAACCTGCTTCACTTTGATAATTTACAATCCGTTTCCGGACCCAACTTCGGATAAAGTAATTGACGTTCTCTACTCTTGTGCCAAATTTTAAGTCGATAGCACTGGTGGATAAAGTAGTCACAACATAAGGGTTTTCCGTTGTACATTTTGGTAACGGAATCTAAAAACAAATGACAGTGTACGAAAATATCACTGTTTTTATATGGCTGTATTTATGTTAGCTCTGTACTTTATATTGTTGGTATATATAAAATTACTTTATTTGAAATATATGATGTCCCAATAACTGTCTTATGCTTCTGATTGTTGCTAAGTCCCGTTACAAGTGATAAAAGACGGCCATACTGCTATGTGGCACAGTTTAAATCATTTCCTGTGTCACGTGAGAACAATGCAGTATGTTGGTAGGAACTTACAAAATTAAATCCTATGTTATACGTTATATTGAAGCCAATGTTTTTTCTTTTTTTCTAGCTATAGTGTTATTGGTTGATTTGGAGGAGGTAGGGCACAGGGAGATTTTCTCGCTCTAAATTGGAGCAGCTCGCCTGGGAGGTACCTCGGCCTTACAGAAGATCGCAGCCAAATAAAATTATTTTTTCAAATAGTGTTGTGTTCCCGCGGTTAGTGAGGTTACCAGAGCTCATTAGGGGGGGAGGGGTTCGGCACCACTTACCATCAGACTGTTTGCCTCAGTATAACATAAAAAAAATTTGGCAGGTTTGTGTATTTTTAACTTTTCTTATGGTAATTAAGTAGGTAATAAGGTAGTTATAGATTATCATGTGATTCAGTAGCTAGTTATTATAAAACGAACAAAGAATTGTCTGTGTTATGCTCAATACTAGAACCTTATTTACTATGATTCATAAAATTAATTGGATACTGTTCGTCGCTTATAGTGTTAGAAATAGTAGGCTATTAGTCATTTTATTCAAGACAACAAAAATAAAATATGTATAAACAATTTTGCAAGGTGATTCATAGTATGTTACTATCCCAAAAGGGATTTCTACACCCAATCGGCAACAAAGTTTGTTCTACCACTTTTGGAAACTCAAAATTTTTCATTGAAAAAACACTATCAAAAATATGCTGTTTTGGGGTCAGCCCACTTCAAACTAAGCTGTTTTCGGCACCAGTCTTGATGTCAAACTTCTCGTAAGTTTAATAAACTTGGTAAAGACCAAAAGCAGTGGAATTGAAAATGTTCCCGAACTTTTTCTTAATATTTTCTTTTTCGAGACCTTTTCAATACAGTATATTGGTTACGGAACAATTTTTTTTATAAATCAACCTTACATCGGTTTCATACCAAACAAATCATAGAACTTTCGAGAGAACCGAACACATCAATCAATCTTTTTGAGCGATATCTTTTCATAAGAAAGTAGGGTAGTAAGATGATGTTTAGCAGTCATCAGTCACACTGCGATCACAATGCAATTAGAAAGCGAATTGCACAAGCGCCGTTCGCACTTCTCAGAAGAAAGCGCGTCCAACGTAGGAAAGTTGAATCGAGGGGGGTAGAGGGGGGACTGCGCGCACGCAGCAACTAAAGTGGTACACTTTCGATCTCAACTCGCGTTGGTGAGAGTTGTGCGAAAATGAAAGTGATGGTGTCATTATGGTCCACTTTCCACGGAGGGGTCAAGAACCTAGCCAGTTCTAAGCCTGTTTGATGACTATTGGACCTTACGTATTTTTCTTGTATACTCGTATATGCTGCAATGTTTGGTTTGACGATGGTATTGACTTGTCAGGTAATCGTATACCCATACTTGCCTGTTTGCCTCCGTATAACATTAAAAAAAAACTTGTTGAACATTATTTACATTTATTTACATATTTATGACAAACAAAGCTATAACTATTATAAGTATAGTGCAGATATGCAGCGTAAGGTGGAACTATTTACTCACTTACAGGACGCTGTAGTGTCTGGGATATGTTGAGATGGAGTAGGCTTGCCCAGTACCTATATCATCTTCTCAGCCTAGCCGGCCTTATCCACAGGAAAGACATGGCCAATACGTGCCGACTGCGCCACGGTTTCCTAACAATGTTTTCCTTCACCGTTTTAAGCACGTGTGCACATACATTTTTCTATCAAAAAATCTATTGGTGCTCGTCCGGGACTCAAACCGATGACCTTCGGATCGAAAGTCTAGGTGTATCCCACTAAGCCAGCACGGCATAGAAGGTTCATAAGAACATAAATTGTATAAGAATGAAGTAGGACGTTATATTACAATATCACTAATCATAAGATGAAGATGGGTCTAATAGAACTATGTAGTACAATTTTATTAAGCTAAAGTAAATTTTATCAGAATCTAGTCAAGAAAATAGTATGCATCCAATGGACACATTGGTTCTGGAACTAGAAAGCTCGTAGCCAGGAAGGAGGGGTATAAGATATTTTTTTAAAATTAAAAAAGCTAAAAGTAACTATAGATAAATAAATAACATCCAACAGTCACAAACACAGTCCAGACCCCACGCAAGGTTTCCCTGTGTCGTGGGTATTAGAAACTACAAGTACAATGTACCATAACACCCAGACCTAGAACAAATATTTGCAGATCATAAAAACATTTGTCACGCAGCGGGAATCGAACCCAAACCCCTTGCATCTCAGGCGGGCACACGCCCGCTGCGCCACCGAGGTCGTCGAATATAAAAAGTAGAGTTAATTAATAGGCAGAGCTTCAATAGACCGCAATCTCCATCCATAGATATGTACGTAGTCAACATCCTTGAAAAATTATGAGTTAGGAGTTGGGAGTCTGACCCCTTTTCTCGCATGCATTCGGCCCTGGGCACCAGATCGAGATGTGGAACAAGGTGTGGGGAGGTGAACGACCCTTGCTGACGTCAGCACGACCTGATGCTGGCCTGGCCGAAGCTTAACCCGAACTATGACCTCAGCAACTGTATACCAATGCAGATATGCGGTGCTAACATTATTGTTCGTACCTAAGTAATTTAGTTGATGTAAATCATAGACATAGACATAGACAAACATTTATTCACAAACTTGGCACACAATACACGTCACAATAAAAGCAAGACACAGAGAGCGAAAATATGAAACAAAGACAGAAAGGTAACACACAAAAACTTATTAAAAAGAACACTTGAAATCAACAAACTTAACAAAATATAAGGGAGCGTTTATATTGGCAAATGCGCCGCTCGCGCGTATTTTCTCAGCATTTGCAATGTCAGGACGCTCTTTTAGGACACATACAAAGATAATGTCAGTTTTTCGAAAAGTAAAAAATTATTAATCCTCTTTGACGTTAGAATCATTTTGCCTACACTTAATCAAATCCGTAATAAGTCTATAACTTCATGCACCAATGAATTCATAATAACTATGAACAACATTTTTGATCCATGTAAGGCATTTCTATCTGTGAAAAATTTAATTGATATGACTATTAGATATTAAGTTTAAATGATAGCCAAAATTTTCGAACCAGTGGAATTTGAATCCGCATCTTCGCCTTGATTGCCGCAGGTTCGAAATTTTTTGGGTATCATTTAAATTTAAAATCCTTGTGTTATATACCTACTTCCACTTGAAAAACTTTAAAAGAATAAATAATTTTAAATGACTGATCATTTTGTCTCGTAATCCAATGCACGTAGGTACGTGCCTACGTACGATCGTTATAGCCAACGAGTAGGTAATGCCTAGTGTAATAATTAGAGATAATCTGTGACGCGCCGTAAAAACGCATTATTTACAGCTTGGCGATAATGTTCGGAACGGGCTACAGCTTGGTCGCCTTGGCCTATAAACTTCTCCGCTCACCGCCTGATTCACCAATTCTAGATTTAGGTTTTCAGTTCACTGGGTTGAGCTGGACGCTTCCGATTTAGTCCAAATAATCGTTTTAAGTGGGCAGCGGTAACCTTAACCAGCATTATTGATTTAGTGAGATTATTGTGTTCAGAAATGAGGAAAAAATTATCTTATTTTGAGACACTCTGTCTAAGAACGAATGCTAATTATTGAATAATTCAAAGAAGAAAAATCACTCATTCGTACACCGATGGTTTTCAATATAATTTTCCCCAAAATCACCGCTACTGCACATTAACCGAATAAATCTTTTTGGATGGAATAAGAATAGCGCAGGATCATCATCATCATCATCATCATCAGCCTGTAGAAGTCCACTGCTGGACATAGGCCTCCCCCAAAGAGTTCCATGACGAACGGTCTTGAGCCTTCTCCATCCACCGACTTCCCGCAACCTTCACAATGTCGTCGGTCCATCGGGTGGGGGGCCTTCCAACACTGCGTCGCCCGGTTCGTGGTCGCCATTAGAGAACCTTTACTCCCCAACGGTTGTCGGTTCTGCGAGCTATATGGCCTTCCCACTGCCACTTCAACTTGCTAATTCTGAGACTGAGACAATAACTGAGACTTGGTCGTTAAGCGCAGGATCGTGATGAATCAAATACACAAAGGGAAGCCCATGCCCAGCAGTGGGTGAAGTCGGGCTGTAGATGACGATGATCATTCGGAAGTAATGCGCTACCTATTATCTATTGTATATCTCGCAGTAAATAAGAAATAAATCCAATCGCACAATGACAGCACGGTGGCCTGTGAGTATTGGTCATACGAAATGACTAACTTTTATATTGCGATGGTTTTTGTATGTATATTCATCATTTCAGCCGTATCACGTTCACTGCTGAACATGGCCTCCCTCACAGACAGAGCAAATTCCTTATCATGTGGGGGGGTTTTGCCCATACTCACCACGCTGGGCATGCGGGTTGGCGAGCGCAGTTATAGCTATCGTTTTTAAAATAAGGGACGCTGCTGCCCATCCCCTAGCCTTTTTCCCTTAGTCGCCTCTTACGACATCCGCGGATAGAGATATGGAGGGGCCTATTCTTTAGCCGGGGCCACCACGGCCATGTATGTATATTGACATAGGACAATTGACCTAAAAATACATTGTGTTGCAAACCCATTGACCCGAAGCTCTGGAATAAAGCGTTTAGTTGCTAAGGGGAGACGTGACCTAAAATGTACATTACACTGCGTACACATTAACACGTGTCGTAAAAAAATAGTTCATAACACACCTTTTTGCACTTTGCGCCATCATCCCATTTACACGTGTGTTTAGTTAGAGCGCTGTTGATCTTCTAAATATATTTAACTCTTCCGTTACTGATTGGCTGACTGACGATCAACGCACAGCCTAAACCGTTCTAGAAGCATGAAAATTTGAAGATATCTTCCTTTTATAGTCTAAGGACGCACTAAGAACTTGGTACAAATACTGACCTAAGCAAATAATGAAAAACGTACGCGTAGTTTAGGGTTTTTCACTAATACTCCTGCCTGTCAAAGATTCTACGGCGGATGTCCATTTTTGCTACGTCACATAATTTTAGAGTTTTTTTAATTACGCAGAAGTCGCGGGTTGGAGCTAGTATTCCATACAAATCAGGCTTTTTGGTACACAATTAAGGCGTGATGTGAAAATGAAGCGATGTAGTGTGTAGGGTCCAACCTTTAGATCAACTGCAAGCTGGAAAGGTTCCGGGTTTGACTTCCGCGTTGGGTTAATGACTTTAATCTTTAAGATATTTAGGTTGTAGGTGCCATAAACATAGAGATTGCGTAATCTACAGTGAGCGTCTGAGAACAATAAATTTCATTTTGACTGTACTATAAATGTTTGTCCTTGAGCGTATAGTGTAAGTGGGTAATTAGTAGAAGCATTGGGAGTGCCTATTTTCAGAAGATCAAAAATATTATAGTTAATAATATATTTGAGAGTATATAAAAAATGGAAAGGGTTGTAAGGAGTTAGGGGCGGGCGGCGCGTAGACCTCGGGCTACGAGCACGCGGGCGGCGTAGCTGGCGGGCGCGCGCCATTCGCGCTGACGCCGCCGCCGGCCGCACGCGCCCTTCTCGCGCGGTTCTTATGCGTCTCCCGAACGACATGACTGTGACAGAGTGCCACCACCTGGACCCCAATGATGCTGCCGAAACTACCCCCAACGACGCCGAAGTCCTCCTCGGCCGAGTCCTGGCAGGTGAGACCGATCAGCTGATTCTGACAGCTATATCCATTGTTTACTCTGTGAATGGCGGTTCACTAACCTTATTTGAACTTCCTAATTTTGTTGTAATGCATAAAATGTAATTATCAATGCACTCAGAATCGCAAGCTAGGGAGTTCTAACACGTGTTTGTTCATCCGCTGTTGTGACAACGACGTGCTGAATATGTAGTGAGTGATGTTCATTCGATATTTCGGTTTTCATCGATGATGTGTCGTATGGTTGGATAATAGCCTACGGTTTTAAGAATGTCCTTTTCACTTTCTTGCGATTAGGTGATTGCTCGCAGCGTTCGGGGGAGAGGTGGGGAAGGCGGGGGGCACGAGCTGATCTAGGTCAAGCGGAGTTCGTTGCCCTCGGCCTTCCCAGCTATATTCGACGTCGCTAATCACCACCGCCGCCCGCAGCCCGCGCGCGCGCCGCGCTCGCCTCGCAATACAGAGGCGGACTTAGGGATCTTAGGGTCTTGATACTTTTATCATTTTAAAGTACCTATCAACACTTATTCGCTTACCTATAGGTAATAAGAATATTAAATC
The DNA here is from genome assembly GCA_947579855.1 of Anticlea derivata. Taxonomy (NCBI): domain Eukaryota; kingdom Metazoa; phylum Arthropoda; class Insecta; order Lepidoptera; family Geometridae; genus Anticlea; species Anticlea derivata. The sequence continues at coordinate 7,941,179 of OX388260.1, forward strand.
AACAGCAGCCCGAAATTTTATATCGTTTTCTAATTCATCTTAAATTTTTCAATAAAGTAGTTACTAATGATAGTTTTTTTTTTTTTTAAAGTCGGGTTTAACTAATAATTAACCTAACAATAATTAATCAGGGAAACATACAATACTAACATTACCTAGAAGAGTTGGTCCCACAATTTCCTTTAAGAAACCACTGGGTGACCTATTCTATGTTATTACTCAATATAAATCGATTACCAATGCAATCAATTAAGTGACTTATTCTTTTATTTGCAATCGCAAAGAGGAGCGAGTGAGTCTCTGCGCTCAACATCATGGTCGAGTCGTGTTTCGCAAGCGGAGCCCATCGCTGAATGCCATTTTATTTTGGAGGCCGTTCGCGCAGTCGGAGGGCCCGCGGTCATCGGCCCCGCGCGTTATCTAGGTCGACTCAGAATAACCTAGCGCCGATACTCTAATAATAATTCGCGTGAAGCCTTGGAACATACTGTCGTCCTGCTCTAACTGGCGACTCTTGTGCGCCCGCTAACGGCGACAACAGATAATTTCGCAATCTACTTCATTTAGTATGCGAAGCAGCTCACTAGGTTTAGATAGTCTTCTCTTTTACTCCCTACTGAAAATCCAGGCGGATTAAGCAAGTAAGATAGATGTTTTTATGCAATTTGTTTTCAGGTGATGACCTGTTTATCCTTAAAGTTTACATAACACCTGACTTGATTATGCGTTAACAGGTTAAAAGTGATATCTAACGGATCTTTAATCGTATCTTTAATTTAACAATAAAGCCTATTTATTCAAATTAGGCTAAATAAAATACGAAAAGAAGTTATTAAAGAATATAATTTTTGCTTATCATAAATTCCATACCTAAGTGTATTAGTAAAACAAAAACTTTTTCTGAATTCAATCAGCTAACAATGTATTACCTATACCTATGCAAATCAGTCACTGAATCGATTTGCGATTGTGGCTACTTACAAATTGAGAATTATGTTTTTATGAGGCGTGAAGTCTAAGGAAAATATTGTAATATATTGCGTTTCGTGCGTTGCGATGCAGAATAAACTATAGTAGGTATGTTGGTTGATTGCGGTGACGTACGGCGCGGCGCGGTCGCGGCGAGTGGGGAGCGCGCAGTATTGCGATCAAGGCCTCGAGTTCGTTCACCCGCCGACAATTGGGTCACGCTTGCCAGTTGCCCCGCTCCGCGCACCCCACACACACACACATAACTGTTTAAATCACACTAAATCCGTGCCTGTAACGTCACGGTAGGTATGTAGGTAACCTTAATTTGTTATTTTGAGGAAAACAGGTAGTCTGTTTAAAGCTTCTCTGTGTTGAAAAAGACAAGATAATAATGATAGCATGGTAAAGGAAATATATCACGTTCTTCAGATTAAAATGTAAGTTAACTATCACGTCCATGTGTGCTTCCATGACTGTCTATCAAAATTGGTTACTATCACTTACTCGTATCTATCACCGATCAGCGAATATTATTAGAAACCACTTTCGTTTTTATTATATCAGTTCTAAATCATTATGTATGACGGGCTACAACTTGGGCTTAGCTTGCAAAAAAATGAAGGAAATCGCCTATAAATAATAAAATAAACCTCTTGTATAATTAGGACCACGTTCTAATATTTGACCACGATTGCGAGCAGAGAATAATAAAACATATTTTAGATAAATATCACCTTTAATGAATAGGCACCTACATCATTTATAAGTATATTTTTCATAAAACTTCAAAGTTTTCTCATACGAACCTACACTTATGATACGTTCAATTAAAGTTTCTTTACGAATGTCCTTACTGCATTTAGTAATAAGGGTAGGTGGGGTAAGTAGTGCTTGGAATAAGGGGTAAACAGGCGGTATGGAGGGGGGGTGGTAGGTACAGCGACTGCAAGAGGCTGGCAGGTCGACGCCCGCGCCGCCCTGACCCCAATTCGCTCTGCGCTCGCGTCACACCGCGGACTCTCGTCCGGGCAACTTAGCGGAAAATACCCATTTCGTTACAACACGATCATACATTTAATATGAAACTCTGAATACGTGCTTGCATTATTATTTATATTATCTTGATAAATGACGCTTAGGTACCGTTATTGATTGAGTCCCTTCTTTGATTAAAAATAAGACAATCCAATCGGTGTTAACCCAAGTCAACTAGGTCAGTCCTCATATCATTTTAAAGCACGGAACCAGAAAGTTAGGCACTTCTGCAACTGGTATCGCTGTGACCCCACTACAGCAGGATCAGTACTGTCACTGTAACAAAGAACTTGTACGTTGTAGGCTATTTTAATAATTTGAACCAATATAAACAGTTCTCATCCAAAGATTTTGACCTTTCGTTTTTTTATTAATTCACGTGATATATTTCCAATAGCCTGATAACCTGACAAGTCCTTTTCATAGCACCAGTATGCCTTACCTCATTTTTTACAGTTCTTAATTCGATTGCTCAGTTTTTTGTGCACAGGTCATGACTTGGTTTGTTGAGCTACTGACCAGGTTAATAGTGCTTTCAATTTTTTTGGCGATATAATGAGGATGTTTTATAATCAGTAAAAAAGTCGGCATCTAAAATTTTTATAACTGTATGTATTTTCAGGGATATATTATTATCGCGCTAAAATGTGGCCTTTTTGCTTATCTTCGATTTAAAATAAAGTGTTTGTTATTTTTACTAAGTTCTTCTTCTTGTCGTGTCACTGATTCTTTCTTGGTCATCCCGTATTAGGTCGGTGACCAGGTTGAGGTATGGTGGCCCTGAAAAGGGCCTATGACCGTCGGTGAAAGAATCAGATATACTACACTGATTCTTTCTTTCACTAAGTTAATAAGCACCCAGTGGCTGGCTTGCATACGACCGCTTATAGGGTTTTAACCCAAGCACGGTATTTACCAGGGATTGCCCAGTGCCCATATTATGTCGGTAAGCAACATACGACGTTGTTGACTAAAACTTACAAGGCTACTCGTACTTTTGCACTGCTCTACTTTATAAATACTTTATCAGGATATATTTTTTATTCAAGATGGGTTAGCTCTTGACCTAAATCCTACAATAATATGATAAATGGAAAAGTTTGTTAGGATGTGAAGATGTTTGTTAATCTTTCACACCGCAACTACTGAACGGATTGTAATGCAATTTGTCATACATGTAGTAAATTTAATAGCCTCGAATAACATAAAGGCTTCTTCTTAACAGGCTACCACGCCATTGAATCCGCGGGTGGAAGCTAGTGAATAATAAAGACAGAATACCTAATTATAGAAACTAAAATGAATTTCAATGTGTATGAAATATTATAATACTTATGTATAAAATTGATATAAGTTATTTTATATTCAAAAGTCAAGGAATTGTAATAATTTTTTATTTTGCTTAAAAATGAACAATGTCGTCAATGTATTATTGGACTGAAAAAACATTAAAATAATTTAATTATCATTTATGTATTTACTTGACCATGATGTTCATTATATGACAATGATATTGTGACACTAATGACATTAACAACACCTTGAATCCTAACCGATGGAAGCATTGGACTGTTTCTTATAACAAGCTTAACCAATGCCAAATTTTAATACTCTAGATTGTGTAGATGAGGTGTATGTACTATGCAAAAACGGTAGGAGAGGACGAACGGAGACAGGTAGGAGTGAGACCAAAACATTCTTTAATACTTGATAATAATAATAAATTACTAGTCCAAGAGAACTACTGGATTATGGGGCAGTTAAATGCTCACATCAATGGGGACTCTATTAAACAAAAATATTATTTTGTAAAGCTCTGATCTAGGGAATACAAAAATATGATACATTAAGTTGGGTTCATTCTGAATAAAATCGCCCTTATAAATAATATAGGAATTGTAATGTATGGGACTATGCGTGCGGCGCCGGCGCGGTTAGTTAGTTCATTATTTCAATACGTCATACATTTTCAAATGTCGCTTCAGTCTTGACTCGAAGGTTATGTTTATAACGCCAGTTAAAAGTATGTTATTATATCACCACGACCTCGTAAAAATAGGACGAGATTTTTACAACATAGACATTTGAATATGTGTTGGTAATCGCTCACTAAGCGTAAGTTGATGATTAAGCGTAGTGGGTCATGTCATGAGTCAGTGTTGACCCAGATGTGGTAGGCTGTATCGGTACTTGCTCTAAATAACCAGAGTAGGTTAGGGAGCGGGGTCGACGACCTCAGCGTGCCTACCCTTCCGAACTTTCCGGGTCATCCGGCGCTTGGGTAGAAATCACTCGAATTTTGTATTATAACAAATAGGTTTGTAGATTTTTTCTATAGTTAATTTGCAAGTAATTGGGTATAATAATTTTTCTGTAAATTACGATAAATAACATTTTTATTTGGGATTCGAATAGGTATTCTAAAAGGTATTTTCATTATTTTCGTTTATTTGAACCTGTTTATAAAGGAATTCGTTGTCTACAAAAACAAAAATAGTCTTTACTTGAATTATATTTTCTCATCGAAATTATTGTCAATTTCTTTCATCAATAATAATAAATCTCGTAGAACCATGCTACAAAAAGGCTACGGGAGTAAGCGCCATCTGACGTCGAGTAGCTAGTATGCGGAGCATTCGATAGATGTCGCTCGTAAGCGCTTTCTGACGTCGTAACGACTATTAGCTCTACAAAAGTTGGCTTATTTTCTATGATTGACGTAAATATCTTCATTTATTAATCTGCTAAGCTATTATTTTCCTTGAGTTTTTCTTTGTCTATATATTGTAGGTACTTACGGTACCTATGTAAAACAGAAGCTAGAGATCAAAACCAGTACTATTTTCTCAAATTACTAGATTTTGCGTGACACGTGGCTAACACTGAAAAGTAATAAATCATTTTGGATTAGGCAGTAAAAAGGTATTTCTAGTTTACCATCGAACTCCTAGATGGAGCTTGTTGCCGGTTAAAAATAGAAGCAGGCTTGGGGCGAGCAAGGGTGGCAGGGTGGCGGGCGTCGGCCGTGAACTCACTTAACCCCACCGCCTACACACAGCGAAGATTTCCCTAACAATAAGCTCGGTGACATTTTGTTTAGCATTATAAGATGGGCACCTCTAGAGTTTCAGTGGATTGCTGATAACCTCATTTGCTTTTTTTTGACGTGTATTTTTTTGCCACTTTTTCTTACTGTCTTGTTGTTTGTGTGTTGTTGTTTTTTTTTGTTTTACAAAGAATAAAAAAACACTCGGAAAAAGTGTCAACGTCGATAAGATGTTGTCATTACTAGTTAGTGCTAGTTAGCTCTTAAATTTATTAATAAATCCAAGTTAAAGACTAGAAAGGTCTAATTAATTAAATAAAATATCTGAGTTCAAGACTGGAAAGTCAAAGGTTATTTTAAAGAACAGTAATTATTTTAGTGTGGGTGAAGGGGTTAGTTGGTGGGTAGTCCATTGACGTCACAGGGGCGCATGCGCCGTGGCCACCCCACGCACTCGCTCCACGCTCTCAGTCGGTTTCGCGCCAAAGCCATCCTAGTCGCGCGCCGGTCATAACCTCATTTTACGAGTCTTGTGTAATATTTTGATGCGTGAGTTCCGATCATGATAGAACCAGCCAGCCAACTTGTCCCGCCAACGGAAGTTGCAGGTGAGAAACAATATTATTGGAACATCAACCAACTCGAATAGAAAAGCTTTTATCCTACTTTCTACTAAAGTTAATAATATTTAATTATATTTTTACTTTAACTATATATCAATTTATTTTAAACTCTAACTTTACTGACTGACTGACAATCAAAATACAGCCTAAACCAGAAGTCCTAGGAATTTATGATTTGGAGTGTAGCTTCTTGTTGTGCGCACTTAGAAACCCCAAATTATGTTAAGATGTATACCTATGTTATTTATGATGTTTATATATTTGTTACTTAATCAAGCCGTAACTACTAATCTTTGCCGTGTATGTAGTAAATAGTCTGGAATAACATAGGTATAGGCTACCTTTTATCCGCGTTTCAGTCGAGCTAAGCCGAGGGCCGAAGCTACTCAATTATGAACTTGAATGCCTTCAGCGATCACTGAACATTTCCCTATTGTTTTCAATAGGTAGTTAATAATTCAGGTATATTATGAACTAGCGTACACCAGCGGATTCACCCAGGATATTTACTACATACATTCCAAATTTCATTCCAATCCGTTCAGTGGTGGCGGCGTGAACGGGTAACAAACATCCTCACATCATCATATACTCCCATTTTATAATATAAGTGGGATAGTGGGATACATGCCTTATTCGTTATGATGATTCATTATTAAAATAAAAGTATTTATTAGAATAAATTATAACCACATTCAAATCAATTAAATGCAGTATCGCTAACAAGTTGCCTATAACAGTAGTGCATCTGAACAAATAGAAATGTTTTATAATTTATTTCATTCATATTCCATGATTTACGATTACGATTCAGTCTTTATATTAATAGTGGTAAGTAGTGTAGTGAATACTTTGCATTTGCTATGAAAGGGATTCAAAACTATTAGCAGTCCCTGAAATGAATAATTTCTGATTATCTGAAAATACAATAGCAATTCATACATGGATGCAACTTTTACTTTGAACTATATCCTACGTAAGGTCGGACTCAATGTAAGTAGGTAGTTGTTTATTCTTGATTCAACAATGAATCGCAAGTATTCGCCTCAATTTATCGGCTAATGGCCAACAGATGCATTTATCCGTTTGTCCAATTAAATAAAAAGTAAAGTGAACTCTGTCTGGGTCGGGCGGCGGCGGCGGCCGGTGACTCAGGCGCATTCAGACCGGAACCGCGCTTGCACCCTGCACGGTCACCCCGCTTCACTGCACCCGTGCATAATCTATACAATCCATATCCGTTCCACTTTTTCGTACCGAGCTTATTAATTGATAGCTTTGCATATTATGTCACTGTTTTCATCGTGTAGTTTTTTTTAATGTTATGCGGAGGCAAGCAGGCTTACAGCCCTTCTGATGGTAAGTGGTTACAGCCGCCTATTGACATCAGCAACACCTGGAGCATTGCAAATTCTTTGCCTGCCGAACCCCTCCCCCCCCCGTAAAGAGCTCTGGCAACCTTAGTCACCGCAGGAACACAACACTATTTGAAACAAATAATGTTATTAGGCTGCGTTCTTCTGTAAGGCGGAGGTGGGCTGCTCCAATTTAGAGCGAGAAAATCTCGCTGTGCCCTACCTCCTCCAAAAAGGAGTAGTTGTTAAAACATGGCATTATTGCCCCCATTCATGATTACATACTCGTGTATAGTAAGCTCTTCTCTTAAATTTTATATTACATCCTACTCGGCTCGGTTTACTTCTGGAATCATCAGATACAAGACTAATAACAACTTATGCAATAATTACGAAGAAAGCCGCGATGTAACTACATGAAGTAATCAATGTTACAAGAGCGCCTTAAAGATACCAAGGAACCGAGGACTCTTTGCATTAATCCTCGTAGGAATTCATAGCGCATTTCAATCTCTTTAGTCTCTGAAAGAATTCTTTTCAAGTAAACTTTTTGTAAAGCCCTATACAAGCATAGGAAAATAGGTGTGCGCCTTAGTGTGCGTGGAGTACGCGGCATTACGAGCATGTACTTGGAGTGCATCGCTCCCGGGCGCCGGTGTCGTCGCACCGCATATAGGCCAGTGCACGCGAATGCCCGGACCCCTCCCTCTCCTCCGCCTGCCCTGCCTCCCCCCGATGCACTTCGCGATTTTCCATTTCCATCGTGGCCGCTCGCTAATTCCAGCGGTGGGTTGTTGGCTCGGCGCGACCCGATGTCGTAACGCGGGAAACTCAGGCCTTTCTCCGCGATGACGTCTTCCGGCAAAGGGCGTTCACACCCCATTCAGATTAAACACTAGTACCTACTAGTATGTTATACGGCACGATAACTTCCAGCTTGATGCAGCTCTGGCTACTATTCAAATGGAGATTATGTTACGTCTAAGCTTTTATGGTCGGGCTCTACGGCATAATCCGATGCAGCTCAAATGATAAAATTTTACTACAATTGATTTGCATTGCCAAATCAATGTCAATAATATTAACTCATTGTTTTTGGCAGTTCTTTATCTATTTTTACGTATAAAACATGTTGTATCGAATGTTTTTATAGGTATTGTATTTATAAAGCTCTCACCAGTACCATTCTAACCTTCGATTAGAACAAAGTTACCTATTTCAGTTAATATTATTGATCATTAAGAACCGGTTCTATCAGATAAGCGAACCAATTTGTATGATGCCCTATAACGCGGAAGCCTATCAGTATTGCGAAGAACGCTTGTGTCCCGAGTGCGGGTTCAAAGCGCTCGGTAGCCGGTGCGCGGCGGCAAAACGCACTAACTCCACGGTTTGTGTAGGCTCGGTTACGTCGTTTTGCCTGTAAGCTCACGGATGTAGTTACAAGTTCTCGCGGTCGTTGCCCGCTCGATGTGCGCGACTCCCCTACATTATATCGGTTAACTGTGGCGCGAAAACTTAGCCCCTTTTACACGTTGACATATGCTTTCGTCTAGCTTTACCATTCTAGTTGGAATTATTATCATTATTTTTATTACGTGTATTATACAATTTACATTGGGAAACTTTGAGGGGAAATAAGCTTTTTCTTTCTGCTAACTACGAAATATTCAACGTGTTACTGTTGGCCATAGCATGAAAATAAGCTCGAAGTCAATGATGTAAGTCAGTTGGGTGCTCCAATTGTTTTTACTGTGCAACATTACAGATAGCTTATTATTTGAATTACCGTGAAAGGTCGATAATAAGTAGGTATATACAAAGGAGTTATAAATAAATGCGTTAACGCGGAAACGGGCGGGTGCCGTTAGTTCAGTAACTGTATGGGTCTAGTCTAGAACAATCCTTCGCAGGCTATACGCCGATAGGATCGGACGACACGTCCTGAATTGATGAGCAAAGGCTTAATGCTAGATAACATCATTTATAAACTTTTCCATAAATGTCGTGGTCGTGATGAAATAAAAATTAGATTCGTGCTCTGAATCAATAATCACTATCATAATGACTATCAGTTATATTAATTCTTACGTAATTCTAGATAGCGCACGGTAGTAAAATATTAAAAAAATCGTTGTCTGTGAATTTCTCGTTATTTTACTTTCTTCATTCTTTATTCCTAAGGAGGGTTCTCATTGTTTTATCGATTTGATAAATTGTGTTTATAAATACGCTTTGCAAACCAAACCTCACCTGTTACCGACAACCTTTTAACTGTTGGATCCCACATTTATATTTGTTGTATTGACTGCATGTTTGATAAATAGATATACAAACTAAATTTTAATTGGTATGTTCGATTGTCAAATCCAATTTCGAGTTAGGTAGGTACTCAATAATCAGTTTTTTTAAGTTAGATTTATCCTGATAGGAAATACATAGTAACTTGAAATTTGTGTAAGATTTAGCTACTACCAAATCAAATAAGGCTAAATCATCTCTGTCTTCAAATTGTGAGACCTTTAGTTCGTGTTGAGAAAATGCCATGAATGCGAGGGTTGTGTAGGGGTGAATGAGGGTGGAGTGAGGTGAACGACCGCGTGCTGTCGCGATGTCGTGCCAGTTATGTCGGCTGATGACGCTGAACTCTGCTTGCACATTGCACGCGATTACGTTCTAGTCTATATCTACTCTATTTGTATTCTTAGTCGTATAATAAAGCAATCGGATTTTTAAACCGTCTCAAAGTTCTAATTCAAAGAGGTCGTGTACCTAATAGAAATCCCTTACCTACAAACATGTTTTATCATTCTTGGTAATTCCAGTATAATTTTGTATTTTGTGCTCATTCTGCCTTTACAAAAACTAGGTAATATTCCTACAGTTAAGTTTACAATGATAAAAAAACATCCGGTACTTTTTACCCCTCATGCCTAGCCCCGATAAAACTAAATTAACCGAACCACATTGTAGTCCAGTGTTTTAAATTCCAGCGACCTGGTTCATAAAGCGACTTTATTCGAATAAAAATAGAGGTAAAAATCATTTGATCATACTTTCGTAGAAAACCGGGGAGTGACGCAAGCGACGCCGGCGTCCTTGAAGCGAATCTACAAACACAATTGTACAAATATCTGCTGCGAGTAGGTCAGTCACCCTCGACATGCGAGCTTCAATTCGGCGCTCCGGCACAGGGCTGCCACCCACGCGATTTTTCTTACCACGCTTCGGTAAACATTGTTACCAAAACACAAAACAAACAATTGCCTACATTCTATTAACATTTCTACAATCTTTACTGGAGAACTATCCTTAATACCTAGTATTCAAAAACTACAAAAAACTATTGAGATTTTTGGTGGATTGTTTTGCAATACTAATCTTTTTTTTGTATTGTTCGTTAGTTTTTATTCTCTGTAAGCAGCAACCTTATTTTAACGCCACGTAGGTTTAATCAAATAAAAATACAGTACATTGTTTGGCTACATTGAGTCGGTGAAGCCAGTATGGCGCTTGGGCTGCTAGAGAGGGCTCGCGTAGATGACAAAAAATTATGTTTCAAATCAGTCATAAAAACCACATTACATCTACATTATTTTAATTAACGATGACATAATTGTCATATAATTACTTTGTTCCACGTAACCGAAGATGACTGATGGGTATATTTATAAATTGCTTTATGTTTTTTGCGATCACAGAATCAATAGATTATTTACGATTAAAATTAAATATTTGTTTATCTATACGCAATTTAAGAAACGGTTATGAACGGACTATAATGACTTATTTTGAATTCAAGGTCAGAATCGTGCAAGGCATTCACCTTTCTAGATAAGATAGGTAGGTACCTATTTCTTATGAAGCGAATGTTACAACACGTGACTAGTTCCTGATAGGTACCTATAGCCAAACGAATTTGATGCTTTGAAACATCAATGTTGAGAAAAAATATGTTAATAATGTTGGTGTTGACGAACATTGAGACACAAACAATCTTATTTGAGAAAAAAACATTGTATAAAATGACTTACCAATTAGATTATTTTATGCACCTTTTTTAAAACGTAGTTAGAACTAATATGTCTGAGTATTTTTTACTTCACTTGCTTAAGTTTTATTTACATTCAGTAGTATTGTTTCTATAAAAATATATCGAACATACGTTACATTTTTAAAAAAATTCATTGCTTCTTTAGTTTAACAAATAGTTTTTGCTTTGCATGTCCGTTGGCTGCTATATTATATGATGCCTTACCTACTATAAATATTTTTACAGAATAATTAAATTCATAGGCATACATTTTAATTATTTTCATCGATGGTTCGCTTAGTTCTTCATTAGTTACTGTGAAATTTGTTGATTGCCGTCAACTACTGAGTAGTGCATTGACACCCGGCAAGTACAGTCGCTCGCAAGCTCTACTTAGCCGAAATGGCGTTTTGGTAAATCTATTTAGAAAGTACCTAACCTAGATTTCTAATTTGATTACAGTTTTCAACCTCGCTTTGCACTTGCATGTAACTGAAAACAAGAACGAGTACCAGTAGTTGCTTAGTAAATGTATTTTTATAAAGGTCTTAGTAAATAGCACATAGTATTTGCTCTGCTGAGTATATTATTTACATATCTACATAAAATTACCTGTTAGTACTAGAAACGCTGGTTTAGCTAGAAGATAACATCTTAAATTAAGGTAAGGATTACACGGTAATCTCAACGTTTTAGTAACTATGGTACCTATTATTGCTCGTAGAACTTTAGAGAATGTTACGTGGTTTTCTTCGAGCAAACTAAGGAATAATCTACATTGTACTATCAGTGACATACATAGTCCACTCGATAGCAGCAAGGAGATAAGCCCGAACAAAACATCGCCTCGGTACATTGACCCAGAATTACTTTTATAAAAATGTCCTCGAATTTGATAACGTTGGTTGTGACAATGACATTTCATGACGGCGGCCTCGTGATATAATTGCTGTGTATTTTATTATTATTTGTTCAAGGAATACGATAGCGAATAATAATATTTATGTCCTTTTTCATGACCGGGTTCCTCCACATTAGGTCAAATCATGTTAACCTACCGTAGAAGTTCAGTTTTTATGTTCGTTTGTTAGATAGCACGAATACCCAAATATTTTAGTGCCTACTTTGATCAAAAAACGTGACACAATCGCTCATTTAGGTTCAAGTTCATGTTTTGAAGATAGCGAGAAAGGGAGCTCTTGTGTAAAATGCGAGGCACTTGCACCATGCTAATAGGGTTACATCGCAGACCAGTCCATTGACTCTTTATCCGAGGTTGCTGGATCGGCCGGATGTCAACTTTCTCGCGGTTACGTAACGAGAAAATTTTGATGTGAGTACTAGAACGTTCGCGCTCGGAGTCATCGACCACGGCCGCTTACGAAACCACAATCTTTGGCTGGTAACCCGGACGTTCCCCATGAGATATAAAATTATCGAACTATTACTTTTTGTAATGCTGTATTGAGCCAACTAGTGAGTGCAGCAAAAGTATTTAGTATGAATTGTACCTAATCATTCATCATTCATCATTCATTCATCCTACTAATATTATAAATGCGAAAGTTTGTGGGGATGTTTGTTGTTCAATGACGCAGTAACGGCTCTACCGATTTCATTGAAACTTGGAATAGATAAAGTTCTTCACATAGCATATCTTATAGGCTCATCTATGTGAAGTAGTATCTTTTTATCTAGTCTCCACGAGAGTGAAGCCGCGGGAGCCAGGTAATGATTCATAAATCATTAGTTATTTAGCATGTCGGTATAAACATTAATAAATAATTCACTTTTAAAAAATGAAATAAAATACTCGTTTATGCGTTAATAATACGAAAGCTCCAGAAGGAGTCCAATGTCCAGTGTGGAAACAATGAGTTTATTGATTCATATGCGGTTGGAGACGGAATAAAAATGGCTGATCTGCAACAGGCTCAGTGTAACATAGAGCTGCTAATAAAAGACAGGTCTATTTGATGTATCGTGGGTATTAGCTGTGCTGAGCGGTTGGCAATGGAGTGGTGGGTCGACGCTCGCGACTCGAGGTCATCGCCGCGGCGCCGCCCGCCTGCTTTCACGATATAGATGCCTTACTCCCACTTACTGCACACCAGGGTTAGCATTAGCATTATTAGCTTACTTTAAGTGTGTATAGGCAAATATCCACTAAGCTCTATGTAGTATATGCTAACAGCGGTTGATTTACATGCTACGTATGTTTTAATAATCCAACTTTTACAAGGAATAAATGGCGAACTCGGTAGCGTGGTGAAACCACGCTACCGAGTTCATTTCTTCATTTTTTAGGGCTCCGTGCCTCATTTGGAAAAACGGAACCCTTATAGGACCACTTTGTTGTCCGTCTGTCTGTCTGTCTGTCCGTCTGTCAAGACCCTTTTTCTCAGAAACGGCTGAACGTATCAACTTGAAATTTATACCACCTATTTAAGTCTGTGAGCTTATGGTGCCGTATAAAAATCAAAGCTAGCTTAATGCATTAAAAAGATATAGCAATGAATGTATATTTTTGTATGGAAATGGCTAAATGAAAAACTCTAGGGTACTTCCAGTTACCTCACAATTCTGAAATTTGAAATGCTAGGAGCTTTTGTAACACAATTAAAGGGAAAAGTGAAATTGAGGAATTTCGAAGTTTTTTAGGAAACATAGTTATATTTGCGGTCAATGTGTCATACAATGACTACGTGAACGACCGCAAATATAAGTTTGTCAATTCCTACACTTAGAATTTTTATTTTCTGACCATGACCACTGGTGCACGACTGGGATTCGAAACCACGACCGACTCACGTACGGAACCCTCAGGGCGCGAGGACCCTCATTCTCGCACTTGACCGTCTTTATTATAAAAAGTTACAATATCGCTTCCATGGACAGCTTCGAACGATAACTTCCATACAATATAGACCATGTCATATTTCGATAGCTTATGTCAGTTCCATACGGTTTTGGTCTTTTCTATAAAGCGTCATCGCTAATCTTCTCCTTCTTGTCGTGTCTCTGATTATTTCTTGGTCATCCTGTATTAGGTCAGTGACCAGGTTGAGATATGGTGTCCCTGAAAAGGACCTATGACCGTCGTTAAAAGAATGAATCAATAGAAAGTTACTTTTCATAGCCCCTCATAATGGTGCTATCTCAAATGGAAAGTTTTGGTTTTAAATTTGTCTATATCAAAACAATACAAGTATTTATTTGTAAATAAATTATTTATTGTCTCTATCTCTTTATTTTCTTTGTTATCTATTTTGTGGGTCACTAGGACCGTAAATATTTGACTGTTTACCCTTCAAACTATCACCGTATTATCTCTAAACACTAACGACAAGATATATTACAAAATCATGTTAAATAGTTTAGGTTGAATACCTATTGAAAATTAAAAAAATACGCATAAACTCGCAACGTTACGTTTCCTAAGGCACCAGTTGAGAATTGTATTTGTTGCCAGACGAAAGTCTATTCGTATTCATAAAACGTATCTATCATAATTTAGGATCTGGAGACTTACCATTACGTCTTATTGCCATTATAATTCAAGCGTTTCAGCACTATTACAGGTGGGCCGTTTGCTTGTATGCCACCTCAGTTGTAAAAAAATACTATTTTATACGAATTTGAACCTTAAATCTATCGCCTAAACAAACTTTGGTGGTACGGGGGCTGGTCTTTAAAGAAAAACAGCCTTTATAATTCAATGACAGTATTCGGAAATCGAAAACAATATTACTTGCAGATTAATGGACTAGATACACATTCAATACGGCCGGCCAATTTCGAGTAGGTATATTATGCATAAAACATGTCTGACTGACTATTTTTCCAAATTTAAAAGTCAGAAGACTATCGATACTCTACAAACGAACTTCCTGATATTTTTGCTTGTTTATTAAACACACATTTAACTCGTTACGTAAGTTGCATTGAAGGGTGTGGACGCTCATGACACGTCCACAATTATAAGCGTGGTGTGGAGGCGTCATTGAACCCAGGCTATTGCGAAACAGCGGAAACCAGTCCAGCGCGGCCCCCACCTGCCGCGAATTCTTAAAATCCTAGATTATAGTTGACATGCGGCCAGCCAGTTCCCGCAAAACGTGATTGGCACATTGTGTGCTCAGGGTTACATCACACACTATCCGATGCAGTTTAAAATAATATTAATTTTATTACTTTTTGCTGTACTAACATACTCGTAATATTTATTTATTTAGAATACAGTATAACATCATAACAGGCTTTTTTTATCCCTAAGGCGATGCCATATGTTATTAGTAGGTACATTATAAAATTGAAAAGATTTTTTCATCTAGATTGTAGAACAAAAACAATCATTTTTAAATTGTTAGTTACTATGTCAGCTATTATGACCGGTAATATTCTTTTTTACTGAACATTCAAAACATGTTGATCGATAATTTGAATCACAATCAGCAGTAAGTTCTAGTTTCTTGTTTACAAATAAAGTGCGTCAGTTGCCTCATACAGGTAAAATTATTATATCTTGCGTCATAAAAAGTTCATCGCACTTTGGGTCATTCTAATTTCAAGTTTAAGTAAACAACTGTCTTCCAAGAAGAGAAATCAGTTTTTAAAACCTTTTCCTCATAATACATTTTGGATCAGGCTGTCGTTGCTGTCCGTACATTGCCTAGCAGCGACCTATAAAGATACGTGCTTGATAGCAGTGCAGTCAGGGACAACGGCCGAGCTGCCTCATTCGCAAGAATCGCAGGTAGGCTAAGGGGTTAAAGAACTCTGGTGCACTATATCAAATACCAGTGAACTCACTCCATCCCGCTCACTCGCTGCATTCACTGCACTCTTCACCGTGCGAATCCTGCCTGTCTGATTACGCGCTACGCATGCGTATGACATTATCTACGAGCAGCTAACTATGGAACACGTAAACCGGTATAAGTGCGTTACATAGACCTATGCGACACGATGCAAGAATTATAATGAGCAGGAAAACATAGGCAATGCAAAAGTGCATTGGATAGGTTAGGTTACTGCAGGTCATTGATTCAGAATCCTGTGCAGTGGGAAATCCGTTTAGATATTTTACGTTAACAACACCTTACAAAAACTTACTTTTTGTCAAACGGATTATTTCCTTAGTTATTTTTTAACACAAAGTGATTTTATACAAACTAAGATAAAAAAAACATTTATCTTAATGTAGTTGGGATTTAAACAGATAGCTAGAGCCAGTAACTCGATCCACCTGTTACATAATCGCGTGTAAGCGCTCAACATTGCCGATGATCAAGTTTAACGAGTGGAAAGTTCACGGAGGGCAACGGCATCAAACAACACGCTGCTGGCGGCACTTTGTCGCTCACTCGATGGAAAATCGCGTTACCTGATCGCGTCTTGTCGCGCGCGTATCTGCTGATGGGTTCTTGAACCAGGAAGAGAGCTAGATTTTATCTATGAAACATTCGTTCAGTGGCTCGGCTTTTTTATTTCAACGCACTGTGCCTTATGGGTTGCGCTGCCTCGCTTGCTTGCCTCGGATTTACTGGACAAGAGCGGCTGTAATTAGTCATGGTGCATTGGCTGGAAAATCGTATCATCGCATCTTGTCGCATCACTAGCTGTATTTTCTTCAACCAGGAAAACATTTTGTAATCTACATATAGAACTTAATCTGAGCCTTATTCTTCCTAGGTACGCGCCATATGTGACGCGATCTTTAAATAAGTACTAGATAGGTAATTATGTCGCAACAGAGTGATATAATATAAGAAAAAACACGAGTACCTACGTACGTCTCTTGTATTATGACTTATATATTATATTGACTGGCCTCATAGCTCAGTTGGTAGTAACTCTGCCTTCTGCGCTAGAGGTAGCGGGTTCGATTCCCGCACTGGACAAACATTTGTGACTAACACAGATGTTTGTTTTGTGTCTGGGTGTTAAATATATATCTATTAAGTATATCAGTCTCTGGTACCCATAGTACAGGCTATGCCTAGTTTGGGATCAGTTGACCGTGTGTGATATGTTCGAAATATTTATTTATTTATTTTTATTTTATTATCACCCTACTATATTGAATGCGAAAGTTTTTCAGAATGTTTTTTTCAATTACGCCGTAATAGATGAACCGATTTGGTTGAACCTTGGAAGAGATGTAATAGTAAATATAGGCTACTTTTGATCCGGGTGACACACGAGCATAGCTGCAGCAGCCATTTCATATTTGAAACAAAAATTAAAATTCTAAAGGAACTGTTTTTTTGAAAATTAGTACTATGTATGCCATAATAAATGCAAATGGTTTTAAATATTTGTATCGCCCTAGCGTTTATTCATTACTTTCTTCATATCCCAAAAAACGTGCCCGATAATAACGTGAGCGTGATTGCGCTTATCAAAATTATTATTTTAGCCACTTCAATTATTTTGCAGACAACAGCGATAAATTCAAGGAAAGAGATAAAATGTCATTCAACTTGACATCCCACTGGATTTTATTCTAACTTAAGTATAAAACTAAAACGTAAAAAACACTTATTATGAAAACATTTTAAATACTACTTTTAATTTAACGAATGTGTTCATAAAATACAGTCGTGATCAAATATTTCGCTCCGAGCAGAGGCCGTATCGTGCGGCTCTATAGCTGCTGGACCATTTCCCCAAATCGTGCGTTCGCCTTTCCCACAGACCTCGGCTCGGCTCTACTAGTCTACTACACTGCTACACTGGCTCACTGACCGCTCGAACACTAGAACTAGCAACTGCTTATTCTGTGTGATCGCCCTCAATATTGTAGCAGCGTAGCATTTTCGTAGCGCCTCGTAGCCATTCCTCCTGCAACTGAACGTAAAACATATTTTTTCACTGAGCTTTTTGTTTCTTATGCTCCATGACTTCATTTGTTTAAGTACGTTGTACTGAAAGGAATTCGTAATGATTAGCATGCTTGTTTAAATTTAATATGATTTTATACCATAATGCATAGAAAATCTGTATATTTTTTTCATAAGACTCGAGTAAATTGTTTCTATACCACTGAACGTTGTTTTGCTAGATGGCCCTGCATGGCAGAGAGGTATGATTTACATTAAGTATCGAGTTTTTGGTGTTCTAACTTATTTTAAATTCAAGGATAGTCAACGATCAACCATTTTTTGCGTCTTCGTTATATATTTCTGTACTTACTGAGACATACTGCTTTATATTGATACTAGTGGAACGCCTGTGATGTTTTCATTTAAACTGATAACTTCGTTGCTCTAGGAACGCAAATATACAGATTTAGGGATCCATTTTAAGAAATTGATCCCTAAATCTGTATATATGCACAATGTCATCAATATCGCACTTTTCGTTTATACAGCTGTGCGTTGATAATAATTCAGTCACTAATGATTATTTTTTTATGTTGTTCGTTTTTGTAAAATAAAAGTAGAGCTTACGTACTCTACAATCACACAGAATGTCAGGGTGGGGTCGGTACTTACATTTGTAAGAACTTTCTATAAATCGATAAGTACTCATACAAATGTTGGAATAAGTGAAGAATAAGTTTCAATGCCATTTAGTTCCTATTACCAAATGTATGACTTATGATGTTAACACAACACCCCTTACATAAACACAACCGTTGCCAATCAGGTGATTAATGATCACACTACAAATTATATCAGTATTTTACTGGTGCGGTGAATATAATTTTTAGGGCTCATGCTAGAAAGTCATTATCATTTTTATATTCAGTTAGGGTCGCCGTCATCGAAATCGATGAAGAGTACTTTACCTACTCTTTTCAGTTATTACAATCATAAAATAAGTATTGTTGTTTTTCATACACGTTCAGTTACAAAAATCAATTTCAGTGTCAAATTCAGTGTTAAATCATAACCATTTAATCAACTTCATTTAATATCGAGTGGCATATTAGTCTAGGTGTTGCGATGGATTTATTTTAAACTAGCTCCCACCTACGGCTTTGTTCGCGTGATACATAGCCTATATGCCTTCTAGGTAAAGGTCTATTCCAAGTTTCATCGAAATTGGCTGAGCCTTTATCTTTAGCCACAAACATCCAAAAATCCTCACAAACATTCGCATTTATAATATTATAGAAGGAAGAAGGATATCGAATGGTTAATTATTATGACAATCGTCCATAGTTATACATTTCTTATGTTTATATCAATTATTTTATGATATAAACAGTTCGGCGTTGAAACAAGCTATGATGATCAGTATAGCTGAAAGGTAAGAGAGTTATAATAGACGTATACAAATGTTGAATTTGTTAGCAAGTTAATTGAATTATCTATTCTGTTCTAATGGAATACTCTATGATAGGTAAGTTCAAAGATAGAATGTGAGTAGAACTATCTGCGTCGTAGACGCTTGTTTACCGCGAGCGCAGACCTTGAGATTCGGCAGCGGTCACTGGCCCTGACGATGGCGGCCCGAGGCCTTGCGTACATAACATCAATCTAAATATATAAAATCGTAGCATTTCTGACTGACTGAAAATTAACGCTTAAGCTTAATTTTCAGTCAGTCTTACTTACGCTGCAGATTAAGTAGCGTGGCCGTTGTCAAATTGCAAGAACTTACAAGTCCTAGAAACTTAAGCGATCCCCGAATTCGACCACTAAGGGCAGCAAGTGATTGAAGTTTGTAGGGAAAAACTCCCGGGAAACACCTCCTCTAGCCTTATTATAAGGGTGATTCCACATCGAATCAATATAACATAAACACCTAAATTGTTGGGTTTATATAGCTAGAATATATTTAACACATATATTTTTTGCTTACTGAAAATGGTAAACAATTTTTTTACAACAAGTACAATTAAATTCATATTTATTTTTTCATTGCATATAACATTATATATTAATAAACAATAAACGGGTAATTATTCATTTTTGAAGTATACCTCAGGGTCCTTTATCAGCTTTAGTGTTTGTAGATCGAAAATGAGTTATCGATGGATTTATTTAGACAACAGTGTGCAAAATTTGGTCTTCTTATTATTTTTACGTTCAAATTTCACATCTTGGTCCATTGACTTCAATTTACGTGTGTTGGTAACAAAATTCTGTAACAGGCGACATTAGTGTGAGTTAGCTTTCATGAGCTGAGCTTTATAGGGTTGTGTGTGTGCTTATTACTCCTCGTAAGACAGAGTTTCACATCTGTGTTAGTGACTGCTACCTCTAGTTTTTTACGTTCGAAATTCACATCTTGGTACGTTGACTTCAACTAACGTGTGTTGGTAACAAATTTCTATGCAACAAGCAACATTAGTGTGTGTCATTAGCTTTCATGAGCTGAGCTTTATAGGGTTGTGTGTGTGCTTATTACTCCTCGTAAGACAGAGTTACACATCTGTGTTAGTGATTGGCGATTTTCGTGGCGGTTTCAAGGACATCCAGCTCAGGTTCAGTAGCCACCTTCAACAGTGAACGACACCATTTCGAGCGTTGACCCGCCCATTTCCTGTGCCAACTGAAAGAACAGTCAATGGATTGAATTTAAGTTCCATTTAAAATGGGTAATTTATGCGCACCATATAATCGACTTTGACTTCGAGACAATACTTGCGTTTGCATATAGAGTGATTAGTAAAGTGTTACCGGCCTCATTGTTTACTGAGCCGATGAATTTGAGCTACCAATTGTATTATAGTCTTTATCTTGAATTACCTACCGAGGAATTAAAGATGAATTTTAAAATGGCATCTTTATTTGTTACAGGTAAGTGTCACCAGATCTCACATCTGGCGCCACCATCGAGGGCGAAGCGAGTAGCATCGGTAATATTTGTTGGCGAGCTCGTTATGATTGCACGTAATGCTGTGTTCTCGTTAGAGCACAATGCACCAGGTTGCAATGGTAGAGTCAGTCACCTCGTCCTAACGGGGCTCGCCCTATGCCCGCTCGCGGCTGCCGATGCCGTCATCGTCGCACCGCCACACTGCTACGGTTGCATTCCCCGATGCAACTGCAAATAACAACCATAATATTGTAATAAAAATCAATACAATCTGTGTACAAAGAATAGAAGGTGAGAACTTTCTCGTAAAATAAATGAGTCAGTTTTGTAGAACCATTAATACTGTCCGAGCCCCCGTTGCGCACTGGGCTATTTACACTAGCCATGCCGCAGAAAAATGCTCCGAACAATAATGGTAACCGCTTTAAATCGTAATGACTGAATACTTGGACATAAGACGCATTCATTCCAGGAAACAAGGGTTTTAGGGCTTAGTACTAAACGGAGAGATGGACTCAAGGAGATTATTTTAAACTGCTACCTCGAGTTTGTATGGAAAATGTTCTACGCAAAATTCTATATTTTTTCCTGCTACAGACTGTCTTTCTGTACTTGCGTTTTCCATATTATTATTGCATTCATCCAAAACCAACACCATTTGCTCAAAAAATTTCAAATAATAAAAAAGCCAGCTGATTTATTAGTAAATTTTATTATAGCAGGAGATATGATATTAAGATCAAAATTGAATATACCTTAATTATATATATAGATACAATATTGTGAAAATATTGCGCGGCATCCTGCTGATATTTTATCATTAAGTCGAAGATTTGAAAGGGCATCCCTTCGTCTTTATCATTTAGCGAAGACACAATGCATCGCATATCTGGGAATGTCGGTTACGAATTCGTCGAACAAAAGGATGTTAAAAAACAAATCCATAAAAACTTTCCTATAATCCGTCCATTTTTTATGATCGAAAAGGTTCATTTAAACAATAATTTTGCACTTTTTCACAAGTTCACAGAAAAGTTTGATATTGCGATGTACAAAGATCCACATTCGACAAAAAGTTGGACATTTACCTGTTCGTGAAATCTGATATGAAAAGAAAGGGTAGGTCGAATCGCATCGTTTTTTGTCAATCATGAAGCTGGGGTTTACCTGCTTTTACACAAAAAATGTTGAACTCCTAAATCTTTGCTCAAAGGGCAGTCATCTTAAGGGTTAGTAGATTTCTTTGGTCTATTGTTATTTTATTCGGTAGCAAGGGTATAAAATTTGCTAGTTGCTCCCTGATCTCACGACAATGTAGGTCACGACTCCCGACCAGTCTGACATAACAATATCCCTTAACCCACATCAGATATTCGGACAAGGACATAAAGTCCTCTTTATTTAATGTACTATTGTTCCACATTTCTTTCTGTGGCAAACAATTGTTATCGCTTTTAGTAATGAAACAAAGACTCCGTAAATGCCATTTCCATAGAAATTGTTATTACTTATAATGCCTGTAATAAATCTTTAAAAATCATTTGTTTAAGAATGAACAGCTACGGACACCACAATTTTTTTTATATTTCTGACTCTTGTTGTTATTAGCGCTGAATTAAATTTTTTAATTCTCACAAGTTTGTACTTTGGCGTCACATTTTTAATTTATCGGTGCGAGAGCGTAACCTTGTTTTTTTTTGTTTTTGTTTTTATGTTTTACCGAGGCAAACAGGCTTACGTTCCTCCTGATGGTAAGTGGTTACCGTCGCCTATTGACATCAGCAACACCTGGAGCATTGCTAATGCGTTGCTTGTTGGTGCACCGTTACACGCGTTCGCGGAGTTGAGTGCACGCACGAGCGGTCGCCGACTCCGCCATTCCTGACCCACGTCCCATGCTCCACACCATGCAAAACACTAAGCACTAAGTTGATATTCTAATAAAAAAGAGCCCAGCCTGCACGCGAACACCTTCGGTCCTTTCAAGGCAACTTCCTCAACGACGGGTGGCACGAGGCAGAGCGCGCGATTGGCATGCGTGCGCCTCCCATTTCACGTAAAAAAGTACCACAAAGCCTCAAAACTATGTAAATGTCGATTTCTCCACCAATTCACTTTTTATTAATAACAAGGTGCAGTCTGGTGCCGCGTTTCTCCGGCAGCTGGATAATCAGGAAGTGAGCGCACAATGGCCAAGACGCAAATTGCTTGTAATGCCAAAAAATCGACAGCTCCAATACTGCGGTTACCTACTTTTTTATAATCAAAACGGTCAAGTGCAAGTATGACTCGCACCCTGAGGCTTCCGTATCTCTTTATACAGGGTTTTTTTTCTTTTTTTGTTCACAAACGCTCCTAGCAGTTTATTTCAGAACTGTGAAGTTACTGGAAGTATCCTAGAGGTTTTTCATTTTTGCCATTTCCATACACAAATTAGACTACCATTGCCAGATATTTGTAATAAATTAGAAACTTGATTTGGTACTATATGCTCACAGAGCTTTATATATTTGGTATAAATTTCAAGTTGATACCTTTATCCGATCGCTTCGTGAGAATAAGGCCTTGACAGTGAGACAGACACACGATAGCAAAGTGATCCTATAAGGGTTCCGTTTTTGTGTAATTGATTACAGAACCCTAAAAACGAAGAAAATTTTGCGGCACACGTAACCACCTTTACTAATAGCTACACGTATTCCAAGTTGAACGACTGCTTTATTGTTATTTTTTATCAGCAAAGAGGTCAGTGTGCGCGATAATCCATCTTATATCCCGCTATCGTAGCCCAAATTAGAAGGTATTACGTAGCAACGTAGTATTCTCTGCTATGTTACATCGTGTTCCGTAACAAGTATACTATGCTGAACGGGGCCAATTCTATCAACAAAAAGGAAAAATACAAAATCCAAAGTTATTATTTTCTCAGATTTTTCCCGAACTTTCCCAACTTCAACTCAAATTAGTGGTTTTTTGGTATTTTCATCATCTTATTAAACTTTCGAGAAATTAGTAATCAGGATTGTTTATAAAATAGCTGAATAATGAAGTTTGTAGTGATTTGACCCATAGACAGCAGATTTTTGCATTGTGTTTTTTCAATTAAAATGTCGAATTTCCAAACTTTATTTATAACTAGCTGTCCCGCTCGCGACTTCGTCCGCTTTTGTATAAACCTACGTTTCTATTATGCTTAGCAAAGTACTAACACTTATTATGCCGCTATTTACCTACTTCTACATACCATCACCGTCACCGTCCCGTAACCGTTACCGTCATCGTCCCGTCACCGTCGCTGTATTTGTCACCGTCACCATCCCGTTACCATCACCGTCCCGTCACCGTCACCATCATGGTCACATCTTATTTTTTTTTTCATTACATTTTTGAAAAGCAGGGCTTGAAGGTTTACAACCTCAAGGCCTGCTTTTCATAAAACCCATATATATACCTACGGATATCTTATTACTTAAAACCATTAACCAGAATCCCAATATTCATGTCTCTAACTTGAAAAACATGGAACTTTCATACATCCTTTCAACCCCCGTTTCATCCCCTTTGGGGTGAATTTTCGTAAATATTTCCTAACAATAAATGTTTACTCTCCTTAAGGAAAGGAACCTGCGTGCCAAATTTCAATTTTAAAATTATATTAGTATTTTATTATTTTGAACTATCTACCTGAGAACCGATTTTGATGTCTCCAACTTCAAAAACATGGGACTTTCATACAACCTTTCAACCCCTATTTCACCCCTTTAGGAGTAGAATTTTGCAAAATCCGTTCTTAGTGCGCGCTTACACCCCTTAAAGAATGCCTGTGCCAAATTTCAGACTCCTCGGCCTAGTAGTTTCCGAGCTTTCGTAATGAATCAATAAGTGAGCGAGTGGACTACTCCTTTATATATATAGATTGGGCTTAGAAGAAGCCCATTTCGTGTTAATATACATGTAAATGTATATGGGTTCTATTTTTTTCCTGTTGTACAGAACCCTTAAAAGCACAAGATTGAGATACGTCGTAACAAAATGCTATAAAGAAAATGAGTATCTTTAATAAATTACACGGATCGATAGAGGGACAACAATTTGTAGCAAGAATTTGCCGGTTAAAACCGGTTATTATCAAACCTAAGTTTGTTGTTATTGATAGTAAGCTCATCACTTTCTCTATGAGCTACCTACACGAGTAAGTAAAGTACTTAGGTAGGTTCTTGAGTTGTTCGTAAGAAATCATCATACCTATATTACGTGTCATGATTACGTATACGTAGTGTAAGATTGCGTTTTCTCGTCAGTACTCCAGACAGCAATTAAAACTGTTTCATTCAATAACCTACAAAGATTTAAGGATGAAAATTTTTATTATAAAATCCGTTAATCGTTCGACTATTGCAACGCCTCCTGTTTATAAAATAACTCTTTAAAATCTTAAACAATTGTTAAATCGCAGCGCCCGCTACTGATCTAGGACACAAAGTATATGAGAAACTACACTGGAATAAAGCTTTTATAAAGAAGTTGTCTATAGTAAATATTTATTATAACCATTATAGTGTAAACTACCAACCTTCAATTTCAACGGTCGTGTTGGCATAGAGTGACGGACTTACAGAAGCGTATTGCCGTGAATACATATTTTCTACCTAACCGCTGGTTGGAGCGACAGACGGTTGATGGAGTGGGTGATTTAAATAAAGTCAAGGGGATCATTCGAGTTGCGAACGACGGGGTCAGTAGACTCGGGCACTGCCGAAATTATCGCGCCGCGTACACGAGTCGCTGCGGCCAACGAACGAGCCAAGGCCAACTCCCCGCGCCTCTCCGCCTAAAGCCTTGCCACGAAATCGATTACCACCCTTTTGTATTTTCTGTATCAATATACTTTATATACTGACCGTTCGGTTGCTACGTTGCTGCTACAGCGTAGCAGGCTCTACGCAAAATCGACCAATTGTTTATTTGTCGTGTCACTGGTTCTTACTTAGTCATCAAGGCAAGGTAAGACAAGGACCAAGTTGAGGTTTGGTGACCCTGAAAAGGGCAATGACTGTTAGTGAAAGAACCAGTGTGGTAAAAGCATAAAGTTGCGCCTCGTAGAGGATCTTTTCGAATTAGTAATTGAGGATTATCGTAAGTTGGAGTGGGCGTCATAAAATTCACCATGAAATAATTTAAAATAACGAATTCTTACGATCAATATCATTAGAAAATGACATATTTGTTAGTTTACGATAGTCACGATGTTTTTCTCGAGACTAGTAACAAAAGCAGTGAATCATATGTTAACACACTCGTAATATCGTAAGGTAAAAGACATAATGCTCGTAATTGGTGTTCGATAATAAGGAATAACATTTGGATGATGCGATGACGTGTGGGCGGCAGCGGTGAGAAGGCAGAGCGGAAGACTGTGCCTCTGAGCTGGCACTATAGTACAATGCTACCAGTATCGCAATTATTGATGTGGGTTGTAATGCTTTATCAATACTGTAAAAAAAATGGTTTTCAGAGAAAACATACATTACCCAAAAAAACTTTAAACCAACAACCAACCAAAACTTTTTTCCATGTTTCTCCAAAGTAATTTTTTTACGGGACGAACTCTATGACGAAAACCCTAACCTGAATTCTGTACCTAAGTGTCATCATACCATCATGAACCAAAACAGTTTCATATTAAATGTAATGCATAGAATTCAACCACTGATTCTGTCAGTACATGGTCAGAGTTGGAGTGAGGCGCGGGACGGCGGCAGGTGGTAGCGTCAATGTGCGGCCGTGAACTTTCTACGGACACGTTTTCAGGAGCAAATGCTGCGCAATATTCTGCGATGGGGCCCCATTCCCCTCTCGTCCTCGCCTCCATCTGTCCTCCAAACGCTTTTCCAATCGAGCATTCGTGACTGTGACAAATCGTATCAAATTCGAGAGAAACAAAAATAGTTCACGATATTTTGCTTACCAATTTTGGGTTTTCTACCACATGTGACCTGAATTTAGATTAGTAATTGTCATACTTTTTCCTTAGTTTTGAGTGGAATTCATAACAGATAATAAATGATCGCTTTACATAACCTATTAAATTGTTATTCTCTCTTTAGGTTTACCTTCATCATTTCTATTAAAATGTATTTGGTTCGAGTTCAAACGGGCTAGGTTATCGCATATGCATGGAAAAACAGAATACGTAGAATGATTTTGTGATATTTTTAAATGAGGCCAACTTTTTTATATTTCCGTGGAAGTAATGACGCTCTTGTGTTATTGAAAGTAGGCAAATAGGTATTTTACTGAGATCATAAATCTATCTACTGCGAGGACGATTAAAATGTAACAAGGAAATGTTTGCAGTGCTTCCTCATTCTTGCGCGCGCAGTGTAGGTGAGTAGAGTAGTGCAACATTACGCTGGAGTTGCGCGTGCGCAAAACACTCGCGGAGATTATACAACCGGTGCATCATCGCCCCGCGAGGGACACCGCGTTGCTCTGATTACCAGACCCACAATGCAATACATCCACTTCACGTTGTAGACACTATACGCGATAATATAACGTATTTTAGCCGATGCTTGGTCTATACTTGGCTTGGCCTTGTTGTTTCTTTCATGATGATGAACACGCCATATAGCTTCTTATTTTTTATTTTATCAGAGGTGATGGAACAAATTTCTCATAAATTGTCATTTTTTGCAAGTTGCAGTACCTAGGTGTCCTCTATCAGGTGCAGGAAGTCTTCGATATAAATATCAAGGTTAAGTGAACTTAAGGAGAAAGGATCCCCTTCATATGTCCTATTAAATACAGCATACAATTTCGTCAGAATAAAAAAATGCTAAATAAACGTCGTAAATAAAAAGCAGTCATTTGAAAAGTAAATCAATCTGGTGTGCGAATCCGAAATACTTGAAAAGGCTACCTGGCCGCAAATATTGTTGATAACACATGATAGGGTTGAAATTAGCTTGTTCTATTATTATTTTTGTTCCCTTTTAAACAAAACCTAGAATTTTGAATCGAAATATATCAACTTAACCAGTAGATAACTCAATTTATTCTCTGTTTCTGAGCACTACATACCTGTAAATATCATAAAACAGTAAACTTTTTTTTTACATCATTCAAATAATAATAAAATCTCTAGGTTACTTACAACTGGCACTATTTTGCGAAGCCTAGTGTTTAGTATTATTAGAGTCGTTTAACAGTTCGGTTTCCTCGTGGCTTCACCTTGAGGCTGACATTGCGGCTAATTCAGCACTTTGACATTGACATGTTCCGATATATGAACGAGGAAGTTCTACTGGTTTATTCGGCGGGGCCACAAGCGATATTCAATTAATTTTATTTCCAAATTCAATAATGCTAGACCGTGTTAGTTCATTTTTGTTAAAAAGTATATCTTTGACGACCTGGATGGCAGAGCGGGATTGCCCGAATGAAACGCAAGGAGTCCGGGTTTGATTCCCGCCGCGGGAAAAATATTTGCATGATCTGCAGATATTTGTTACGGGTCTGTGTGTTTTACCATAGTAGGTACTCGTAGTTTCTGATACTCACGACACATAGAGTCCTAGTGTTGGGTCAGGACTATGTATGTGACTATTGGGTGTTATTTATATCAGTAAAAAAATTGTTCATCATAAATAGCATATTTCTAAACCTTCTATGTATTGAATCACACAGCCCGGGGTCATTGTATGGTTAATAATTTATGCTGGGAGTCGAAGGTCAGATTGCGTCATGTTGTTTGACGGTTTAACAAACTGGATGGACTGAATTACTAGGAAATAAAAAAAAATGTCTAAAGTATTACTGTTTCAAGGTTCTTAAAGATGAACATCGCGGTAAACATCACTGTAGGAAGCATACAACGTAAACTGAAAATGTACAATAAATGCTTTGATTACATCTACATATATATTTATTTATCCTTGGTATCCCAGTGTTGGAAGGCCCCCCACCCGATGGACCGATGACATTGTGAGGGTTGTGAGAAGTCGGTGGATGGAGAAGGCTCAAGACCGTTCATCGTGGCACTCTTTGGGGGAGACCTATGTTCAGCAGTGGACTTCATCAGGCTGATGATGATGATGATGATCCTTGGTATAATAATACCAAGACTCATAATTTCCATTAATAATATTATAAACACATTTTGTTATTTTCCCAAAGCAACAAGATCTACAAAGACTAGTAAAAAAATGGTGGTGGATGGCCAACTAGTTCCTAACGATTTCTTGCCAACTGTCAATGTCACTGATGTCATGACAGGGGGCCCCAGAAGCAGGCGTCAGCGGCTGTAGAGGCATTAATTGGACGTACCCGACGTCGACCTTGGCCTTGGCACGGGTTGCCGAATCAGCCGAGGTCGACCGCGATTGAGAGCGTCCGGATCACACGGATCGCATGTCATAGTCACTAATTCGCGACATGTTAAAATATTTAATTAGAAAGAGATTCAAACATGTATTTCTATTGTTGTTGAGCCTCTAAGAGGTGAACTTTTCACTACACTGATTCTTTCACCGACGGCCATAGGCCCTTTTCAGGGCCACCTATGAGGCCACCAAACCTCCACCTGGTCACTGATATAATACGGGACGACCAAGAAATAATCAGTGATACGACAAGCAAGCAAGCATTGTTGCGGTCCGCACCTTGTCAGGGAATACATACAAACAAGCGAACCCATTTAAAATTACTATATTGATATTTACTTTACAATTATAAAACATTCATAAACTCAGATTGAGAACTTATTCACTCAGAAATGCCACATATTTCGGTGACTGTACAGATATTATTGATACTAACAACATCTCGAATGATCAATTCCAGGAACATCTTAAATGGATCTTCTAGGAAATGTACGGATGTATCTTTGTTCGTATAACAAAATGGTTGTGTTAGCAACATTTTTTTAAAGAACAAGTACCGAAATTTTATTAATCTAAAATATACACAATTTAAAATGTAAGAATCATTTATTTACAGAAATAAACTTAAAACTAATACAAGTTAATATTTACAAAATACACATGAAACAGTTGAGCCATCTAAAGACCGTTACAAACGATCTATAGATAGCTCAACTGATCCAGATCACTTCCAGTCGGAAGCGTCCCCAAGACGCTGGCGGAATTGCCACGCTAATGTAAGTGTAGTTATAATATATATAATATCCCCGAAAACGTTTTAATATTACAAGCTAGGTTAAAAAACATGAGTAGGAAAAGCAGCACGCTAGCATAATGTCTTCAATGACGACTCCGACTCCGCAGCAACCGCGGGGTAATTGACTCAGGCTGACCTCGCACTGCTTCGGAAAAACTCGCCCGGCCTCGGTACTCTTCGCAACTCCCCAGCGCTTGCGCATTTTTTGATATTATAGTCTTGTTATGCTCTCCTCACCTGAAACAGAATAATTGGTGACCTCGGTGGCTGGTGGTAAATATTTGTTCCGGGTCTGGGTGTTGCGGTACCATGGCACTCGTAGTTTATGATACCCACGCCACGCGGAATCCTACGGTGGGGTCAGGACTCCGAGTATGTATGTGACTGTTGGGGGTTATTTAAAAACATGTATCAAAATGTTAATGTTATTTGAAAATAACGTTGCGCAAACTTATTTGCCTACATAGTATTAGCAAATTATCCGTATCAAATAACTTTGAAAATTTGCCGTAATGGATGCATTATAATGTTTGATGCTACCTACCTACTACAATAAAAATCAACATCAGTGTCTTGTTACAAGTATTCCAAGAACGATGCGGATGCCCAAAGTGAACGTGTTAAACAATTATGTCAGGTTACTGAGACTAATGTGGTCGAATATGGTTAGCAATAACAATTCGTCAGGTCGAATTTCAGATGCGCGGCTCCGTTTGCTCAGCAAGGCCTTGACCGCTGCCGTTGTCTGCATTCGGGTTTCGCACAACCACAGTTTACTGCAAGAGTCAAATCGCAAGTTAATTAATAACCAACGTTACAATCTCTTAACTTAATATCGTGGAAATTTTTGAGTCCCATGATAATTTAGGGCTCTACAGTGGGTGCTGAAGGAAACAAAACATGTGGACGTTCTTTTTGTCCACATTAACATTAAAATGTATCAAAGTACAAAGTGTCTGTCAGTAACCTTGACTTACATTTTCCCCACTAGTATGTAGTGGGGTGTCATCACAATTTTTGATGAGTAAACAGAGTGTCATTAATCACTCGCATAACCTTCAGAAATATAATCTACGTATCCACACGTATTAGTAAATACCTCATAATTTTGTTACTGTTAAAGCTAACATTTTAAGAATACCTAGTCACTAATAAAATCTCCTAAAAATTAAGTTTAATGTAAACGATGTCGAATGTTTACTTGACGTCCAATTCACCTAGCCGAGGCCGAGAGTTCCGTAAACAATAAGGCACGGAATTCAATCCAATTTTCCTGTGGTAGCATCTAGTTTGTAGTCTTGTTTCTGAACTATATAACGGACAGAACTCTGTTATTTGTTTGAATTTTACTAGGAAGCGTACAAAATCCTCTATTCGTACAGGCCCGTACTTTTAATCATCATGAGTGGAAGTATGAAACGAAGTCTCCGAAAAAAAATTACAGGACTTTCTGTGAAAATAGCGTTGTGGATGTCAGTGTGGGTGGAGTGAATACTATTACAGGATTAAACTATCGAGTGAAACTTTGGTTAAAATAACAAGTCGATAGCACTGGTAGTTGCTTAGAAACCAAAAGAGAGGGCATTCTGATAAAGGATTCTGTTATACCTTTAGGTAACGGAACCC
The DNA here is from genome assembly GCA_947579855.1 of Anticlea derivata. NCBI lineage: Eukaryota > Metazoa > Arthropoda > Insecta > Lepidoptera > Geometridae > Anticlea > Anticlea derivata. The sequence goes on from OX388260.1 coordinate 7,972,823, forward strand.
TAAAATTTGTTGGGATGAAATAATATTATTTTTGCGGTTTCATCAATATTAACTCGTACTTAATGGATCAAGTTCTCCAGCTTAAATTAATTTAAGAACATTTAAATGATTTGTATCTATTTTTGCTAAAAATATTAACAACAACTTAATTGTTAGTTAAAAATAATAACTAAAAAAATTTCCGAATTACAATCGAATAAAATCTGAGCTCTAAGATTTATAAATACTTATTTCAATGTAGTTATTATATACCTATTGAAAAAATACACAAATAAAAGCTTATTAGGCGCATTCTTCAACAATGTAGTTTGCGGTCAACAATGGTGAATAGGGGGTCCTTGACCATGTTCCCTGAATAGAAAGTCGTAAACGTTTTTACGATGGTTATAATGGCTTCGTAGTTAATAAGTGCTAAGTCCCGTTTAGCTAAAGACCCTGGCCGCACGCCCCGCGGCCGCCGCCGGCCCTATTGTCCCATCCTCCCCGTGTCCTTCGGCTGACGTGAGAAGGCTGACCACTCACTCCATTGAACTTCTATTTTTTTTGTTCATGATATCTATTATATTTCAGCGTGACTTTTGAAGGCTAGTTCTGCATTTGTTGTGCATTTGTTCATCTTTATTGCCATTTTAATGCAGTTTGTGTTCGAGGTTTTACGTGATATTATTTGACATATGTACTTAATTTTATTTTGCATCCCGACTCCTGGCTATTTGCTTTTCATATGCTGTTCCGATAAAGCCGTGAGTTTCGGTAAAAAATCGTCCTTTTAGGTACTGTAAAAACTATTATCCGGAAGCATAAAAAATGGAAACCATAAATTGCAAACAATATGCTTGCCGCCATCTACTTTTTAATTGAAAAAAAACGCGATCTATCGGCTTCATCAGAAGTGAGTTGATCTCATCGGCTGCGGTCACAATGAACAATGCACTATACATGTGGCTACCGACTGACGAATGTCGCTACCCGCTCTGGACTTTTTATATATCGACCATGTCAAACGAATATCTACCATATCTAGAAAGGATAAGGTATCATGCGATATTTCAAAAGTTGATGTTCAAACTGGCTATGAAATTTGATATTCGCACCCCGACATTAAAGCGAGGGCAGCGGAAGGAAGTAAAAAAGTGGGTTCCTATTCACTTTCATGTTTTAATCGATGTGCACACATGTCGTTTAACTTTTTAAGGTTCCGTAGTCCAGAAAAAATAGGTAAACCTTAAAATGGTCATACGGACTAAAGGAGTATTCTGCACTTTATAAAAGTTTTTTCTTTTTTTGTAGTGACGCTAGCCTATGTTAGCAGTCATGATTAAACATGGTCCGATAAACAGTATTCTACTTATTTATTTGTTTCATTATTTAACATAGGTAATATATGTTTAGATCAGATTATCTATTCTATCACCACTAAGGATAATAATAGAAGGATAATTGCAAACGGGTCCCTAAAGTCTTAGCATTATTATCATCAACCCAATCATCTTTAACCCAACATAAAAAATGCTACTACTATTTTAAAAACGAAATTGCATAAAAAAATCCTTGTGCAATGTGCACGTGTGGGAGGATATTTGCGAATCCTTTTCAAAAACTTCCCTTTGTGCTAAAGGGAAAGTATTGAAGCGAAATAATTCTGACAAAAAGTGTAAATATAGGATGTCAGATGTTTGTGCAACCCTTTGCTTAAATTTATTTTAAATTTTTTGCCATTGTTACTTACCTAACCGGAATGTGAAATCGGTGCATCTGTCTTTTGATGTAACATCATCAAATCGTAAAATAAAACAATTAAATAAAATCAAAAACCCGGCTAAATATGAACTAAAAGTATGTTAGAAAACTTGTTGTGCCTGTGAAAGCCATAACCCTTCCTCCTGCTTAGTCGGGTGAAAACAAATATAAAGAGATGTGCTTTGTGTTCTTCCGAAAAAAAATTGGTACTTGATTGACTTATGGTGATAAATCTTATGTTATTATAATTCTAACAGTTATTGGTCATTAATGACTGACGTCTGCATGAGTAGGTATCTAGGCTCCATAAAACGTTTTTAAGCCCTAAGTATATAATCTACTTTATTTTAAATGCGTTGCTCTACCTTATAATAAATACCAACGACTCTTTCTACATTTCAAACGAGGCTAGGCTATCCTTGAATTGAGGTAGAGTTAAACTTGTTTTAAATATCTAAAATAGTGACTCTTGACGATTCATAATATGATTTGCCTTCTTTCAGTTCCTTTATAATTCATAGCAGTTATAAATACCCACAGTTTTCTAAAGAGATCCGTAAAATAGCTAACGAAATAGAAATTGCTTAATACAAAAAAACTCTCAAACAGATGAATTGCATAATATGCAAATCATATTATGAATTCCAAAAAATGATCATTTAAGAACCTCTGGTCTACACGTTGACACAGAGAAACAGAAGTAGGCTCTATTTTATATTATTCCTAAGCGCCTGCGCGCCAGTGGCCTTGACCGGCCTGCGCCAAAATTTCCAGGTCGTTCACCCACCGCGACGCCCACCACCACTCGTTTTATCTCGCATAAATAGCATTTGGACCGAACGACTCTACACTCTTTCTTCTTTGGCATTAGACTCAAAATAATTTGACGCTCACGTGGGCCGATGATGTTATATAAAGTCGTGTTTATGTGCCTACCTATTGTTAAAAGAAACTTGTTTATCAATAACAAGTTGGTTCTACGTTCTACATACAGCAATTATGTAAAGTTATTGCACTACAAATATAAAAAGTATAAAAAAAATGTTTTCTATTTATTATATATTTTCTTTACCAGGACTAACTACAAATTACCAATGATATATCATATCGGACAAATAGTAAAGAATTACAGAGGGAATACACACTACATAACAATAAATAATTGCAACAACTTCCTGTCACCAACTTGGTAGACCCTGCAATAGCACATTCGATGTTGTAGTAAATATCTTATACTCTTATGTTATTTCCCGGAGTCAAGTGCCTGTTAATCGAAGGCAGTGTGTATTTACATGGCAATACCGGAAGTATTCGCTAGGAGGGTACCGTGCCGCGGCGGCGCGGGTCACTCTGGCACACGGCGACCTACACACCAGGGCGACAGCTCGCCATCCATTAGCTCGATTTCGTGTTCAAGTTCACTCGCGCGCGTTCCATCACCAAAAATATTTTGGTAGTGTGACGCAACCGAGAGTGGCTACGTCCCACTCGAACGCTCGGACGGCTCTCCATCGGTGCTGCTCTCGCGCGACCTTGGCCGCGGTGAGCCGCAAGGTTCGGGTCTTCGAACTCCAGCTTGCGCGCGGGCCGCGGGGCACGGGGCGCGGGTACGCTACTCCTCCAATCGCTCGCCGCGCACGGCTGAGCGTGCTCGCGATTGGTCCTCCGTCAGCGCGGCAATGACCTCGGAGACCGGAGTTCGAAGCGCGCCGATCCTCGCCTCGAAGCGCAGACCGTCAGGCTTCGCCGGCCGATAGAGGCGATATTCGCTCGACGAGGCGGGCTCCGTCGTCGAACCGATTGTATCGCACTGAGCGCTGATCTTTTTGCAGACTTTCACTCTTAAGGGGAGGCTCGCGCGGCTCGGAGCAGGAGCGCGCGCGGCGCTCGCTCAGTTCGTCGATCGAGCTCGAGCGAGTAGCACGCGGCGCGTGCAGCGACAGTGTAGCTATCGCGCGACCTTCATCCCTCGCGACGTGCCGGCCACTGTGCACTCCTGCCCTATTTATTCAGTGTTAGAGTGCGCAGGACGATTTATGTTCGGAAGCCAACGTGCATCGATGTGAGATCTTACGGTGTTGTGCAGTGAGAGAAAAAAACAATTGAATAGTTTTAAGGATATACAAATGACTTCAGTGATGTCTCCTGATAGCAGCTACGGGCGCTATGATACGCCTACGCCGGTGGACCACAGTCTTATGAGTCCGGCGCATAAGGAGCGAGAACCAGAGCTGCATATAGGTAGCTGTACTAACATGTCATGTTTTTCTCTTTCTCAGCTGTTTCATGCCGAATTTGTTACATCTGTCAAATATTTTAAATATAATAAAACACCTATATAACTCTCTTAAATATACTTCCATGCGAAGATTACGCAATTGTTTTTAAAAAAAGACAAGGTATCAAACGATAATGCACACTTTTAAGGTCATTGGCACATTTTCCATTGTAGGTATTAATTACTAAGAAGTACTAATTTCAGCGACAGTTAGAAAACATAAAGAGCCGTATTAACACAGGAATTACGTATACCCTATTGGTGCTGCAATTTTTTATTTAGTCTATATATAGGATATGACTAAATTAAAGTTTTACAATTTGACAATTTCCTCTAAAACTATTTTACGTGATACATGTAATCAAGTACAGAAAAAATAGCCTTCGTATACTCATTGGAAGACAATTAAATACTATTTCCCTTCAGTCTACCGAAGCGTCAAATTATATAGAAAGTCAGTAAATACGTTTATTACAATTTTTATAAACTAAATAAGGTTCCCAAGCTATTAAAAAGTAAATATAACTTAGAACGTTACAGTAGCTAATATTTTTCACGCTAACTTTGTCCGCATTCACTTTTTCTTGATTAATGATGAAAATCCTTCTAATCGTTACTGCAACGGTAAAGGGTACAATGCTTACCCGTCTGCAGAACGAATATTTGATCGATGGATTATTGTATATTTCCGCTCGGAAGGGCTTGCCGAAAAACAATTAAAATAGCTTTGTGCAAAATATGAACACTCCAGCGCTTAATCGATGAAATCCCCCGTGCAAATCGATGGGGCTCAAAGAAGCCCTAACTGCAGGGAGCCGTTATTGACTAACGTTCGATTCTTAATGATCTTATCGCCTTCTCCCGTGAAATTTGAACCCAAATTAACAAAAGAGTTACCGTTGGTACCCCTTCTAAAATAAAAATTAATGATTGTTGACAAACGCTTGAAAAATTATGTAAGAATAGCAATAATGTTGTTGATATCTCGAGGAACTGATTCAACGTGGCGTCAGCTGTCGTCTCCCACTAGACTGCCACCACACTACTTTTACTTTTCTCTCAACGCACGACGCGCGCTGTCCCACCAGTTGAATGAACTGCTCAGACTGCAGACTAAAAAGTTAGACGATGTACTCACAGCATTAGTTATGGTGTGGTACCTTATTGAAACAAATCGTTACCAACTTGTTAAGTAACAAGAAATGTTTATCTTAACAACACAGCCTTTAAAAACCATAAACAGAAAACCTCAATCGTTACCAATTCTCTATAAATTATAGGTAACTTACCTATCGATGTTTTCAAGAAAATTAACAAGGAAGTAACAAAAGACGTGCTCCTCATCAAGGAAACAGATAACGATACGTGATATAAGAGATAATTATTTGCAAACAAACATCGCCGTGACACAGATCTACAGCTGGAATGGCCGCGTCGTCAGGTTCTGCACGGTCGCCGATACCCGCGCCATAGTGTTACGTGGGCTAGAGACTTTCTCGCACACTTTCCTCGCCACTTAATTGACGTAACGAACTAGCGACTCTCACACGCGCCGGTGAAAAAACGCGTGTTGCATCACACGGAGAAATGGCTGCACGCTACTGACTCTGTTGCAACTGCACCAGTTACGTCTCGCGCTTTCTCTGATCTATTGTGATCCCCCACTGCTTGATCCACCCACGTTACTCGAGATGTGACCGAATCACTTCGAGGGCCATACCGCATCGCATATGCCTTTAGAGAAAAGAAAGTAAGCATAGAAAGCGGCGGGTCCGTGCGTCGACCCGCCTTGAGTGCTCGCCAGAAATAGAAAGTTTCTTCCAAAAGGCCCGGCCTGCTCCCTTAACAAATAAACAAATGGATCAGGAAAGTGAGAGCAGTCGGGGGCGCACGAACCAGTTCCAGGAACGAGACGAACGCTCCCGCGCTCGCCCGCGGCCGACACCTCTAATACAACACAACACCTGTTGTTACCGAGGGGACTCTACATATCACTGACCCACTAACAAAATTACTTAGCTCATTACGTATCAGACCATGTTTGACGATAAAACCAAAATGTGGTTTCATATCCAATTATGAGTAATTTATTTATATCGTCAAACCAAACAAAGTCTGACCTTTGTATCGCATCACTGGCCACAATTTGGTAGCTGATAACCGATTTAACTATTCAACTGCCTTTTTGTCGGTAACAAGGGGTCGTTGACTCTACCAATGTAGAGTAGAGAGACTCGGCACTTTCTAAAATAACTATTCAGTGTCACCTTGACGCACGCAACCCGAGGTTGCGTCACTGATTTCATTAGTAGATTGTTTTGTTTAGCGCTTTATTTAATGAAATAATGAAGCTCTTTCTCTGAAAGAATGGCATAGGCTTCTATGCTTGCATTGCGATATATCTACATTATATATATCTACATTGTTAGCATGGCTCGTCATCATGAACGATAAATACCTAAGTGAAAGCTCACATGAGCAGTAGTGTAGGTTTTTATTTTGTTTTCTGTCTATAGCATGAGGCTAATTACCATATTTTACAAGGCGTCTTATTGGATATCTACACCACCAGCAACTTAGTGCCTAATGTGGCAGTTTGTGATCTTTATTACAAAATTCACTACCTAGTTTCATTATTAGCGGGCTATATTTTCATAAGGTATTGGCAAGGTTACCATATAGCTGAAATCACGTGTACGAACAAGATTGTTTGTTATACATACTCGTTCACAACCACAACCCAGGATGTTTGGCACGCGCGAACACCGTAGGTAATCTTGCAAGCTCCATAAAATAGGTGATTTGTTTACGAACATTACGGTGTAAACTCATGGTGCATTTCTTTTGTTGCAGAGTTTGACGGCACCACGGTGCTATGCCGTGTATGTGGTGACAAAGCCAGTGGCTTTCACTATGGCGTACATTCCTGTGAGGGCTGCAAGGTAAATATGCCAACTACTTAATACTAATTTTCAATATTCAATGTTTCTATAATCTGTCATATTTACAAGTTCACCAGCACCTAACGTTTAATAAATGCCACCGTACCACTCTTCTCGTTATACGATTTATACCTAAATAGGAAACGTCTGAACACGATTGTTATTAAATTGATGCCTAATTGAGTCACGTATGCGGGTAGTCTCGGATCTGAAGTAGGAAGCAGAGCTGCGGGTGACAAGGATCCCTCTGCCCCCATCGAGCTGCTCTGAGGTGCCGGTCTACCGGTTCTAGTGCCAAGGCCGAGACACGCGGAAGACAATCTCTGTGCATTCAGACCAGATGACCTTATTTACTAAATGTAAATCTGATGTCTGCATTGCCGCCGTACGTACCGTATGTTGTACAAACTAGACAAAAAATATCGTGTGAACTTGTTGCTTCAAAAGCGGTTTTTGGGTCGTCCGATACCTGCTGGTCTCGACCGGCCGGGCGGTCAGACCCATGCCTGCCCCTATTTTAATATTTTTTTTGAACCTGTCCCGGAACAATCTCACAGAAACGCCGTGTCATATCATAGTTCGAGTGAAGACATACTTGCATTGTAGTAACGTGCCGGGTTCGGGGTCAATTTGAATGCGTTAAGGTTAAATGGTACAGTTCCGTCCCCTTCCCTGTCTTGTCTATTTTCGTTTAAAATTTCTACTTCGTATGCAGCTCGTGTCTATAAATTCTGTTATAAATATAAACAATCTTATTATGCCGCATGGAACAAGAAACCTGATATTACATACACACATATACTCGTACATACACTTTTCGACGTATCTTTATGCAAGATCGATTACACTAATCACACTAATATTGTAAAAGCTATAAGTAACTCCTGTCTTACTTACCGCATCTATGTATGTCTGTTTGAAAAGTTTTCACGAGTAAAAGGCTGGACAAATCTTGATGAAATTTTGTATGGAGTTAGTCTTCCCTGAGTAATATGCTACTTTCTAACCGAGCACCGCGCGAGCATACCCGCGGCCACAAGTGATCGATGATCTACTGAGCAATATGGGTTATGCCTGTCTGAACCCACACATGCGAAACATTCCTAAAATACCTGTCGGATTCTAAAAAACAATTCGCTGTTAGCTCATTGATACCTTAAATTATTGAATTGTACAATCCAGACATTTTTTGGCAACTAGCTAATTCTAGACGACTTTTACCTACTAAACACCTAAAATATATCTTACGGGTTATTACGATGATGTAAAAAAAACTATTGTTACTTTCATCGATGGTAATTTTAACATCAATAAAATAATTAAAATAGGTTCAGATTGTATTATAAAATGAAATTACTTTTCATACCAAAACTTTATTCCTTTGACCTGACGGGTATTCAAAATAATATTTGTGGGTTCTGATGCAACAAGTATTCAGTGGGATCGGATGATGATGATTATCAGCTCAATAAAAATGCAACTACGTAATAGGTACTTAGGTCGTTTAGAATATAAAGTCCTGACAAACATGTCTGTGTGTTTGATAAAGTTAAATACGTGATCTTAATGTTCAAAAGCAACTCAAAGACTTCATAATAAGTTATTCTTTACAGGCTTTTATAGTCTTCTCACTTACCTACTTCACTTTTCTTTGAAAGACTCTTCATATTTTGATGTACTCTATCAGCTTTAACAAAGTCGTATTTGGCTGTGGCAAACGAACACAAAAGCCGTATTTATATACATTAAAGCGATGCGAGCATGTCTGGGATAGAAGTGCAATGCAAGTATACCGACAGTAAACTGGTTTGGACTTCAAGTTCGACGGGACTCTGCGGGACAAAGCGTGTCCTTCAGGCGCGGATGTCTGGTGCATTGTGCAGCGGAATGAGACGACTTTCAGACAATAATAACTCAAAGATTGGCCCCTATCTCACCCCTGCCGCCAGGTCGTCGCCTCTTTTCTTTTCGACTTTTATCATTTAAATTTGCCCAAATCGAGTCTCTGATACTTTTGATGCAAAATAGTTTATGTATAACCAAACTAAAAAAAAACTGTTACTTTAGACTACTTGCTAGATAGTACTTTAAACACTCGTTATTATCTACAAAAATAAAATTTCTTTCGATGAGATGGAGTAACTTTTAAATTCAATAAGGCAAAAACTTTTATTTACTCAATCGCGACCAACAGAACCATCTAGCGACATTAAGGCAAAACATGTTACATAAGTTCAGCCACTCCGCGGTAGGTGGCGCTGCGGTAATCGTATGGCGACGGTGCTGCCACTACGCGTAACGGCTACGAACCGAAGCTGCCTTCAATGAATGACGACGAAGCGTGTAATTTTATAGCTCGATATGAGATGTGGGGCGTTCCAGCGTACGCATCGATGTCAACGAACTGTGCTTACAACTTTTTAATTAAATAGACATTAATTTGTAGAATGAAAATGCGGATTTTAGAACTTTGTTGTTTATAAAACACGAATGAGGTTAATAAATTTCATGTCATCACGACAAATGCGAACGAGGTTAAAGATTTTCAGGATTTGCTGAGCTCAGCCCAGCAGGCCTCGATTTAACAACTCTTATAAATGTATACATAACCTTTCATGCGTAGGCATATCGGCATTTAGGGCAATAATTAGAGCGTAGTGTGATGTAGAGCATCCAGTTGCCACGACAACGGGTTCGGGCTCTTTGTTCCGCGGCCGACATAATTTCTGCGTATTCTAGGTCGCTCACTTTTTCGGCACCAATCTGTGGCAAGGCGCGGGCGATGACCTCACTTGCTAGCGCCGCGCGCCCGCCTTCTCTCGCCGTAAACAACTTTTACGGGCATCGAATGTACGCGCAACGTGAACGTAACCCACATTATTTTTGAACTGTCAGCGCCATGGTTCGTTGACCCCTCGCCGGTCATATTTATTGAGAACATCGTGAGCCGACTGTTGCGGCTACGATTTCCTGTTCCACACAATGCTTATGTGTTTAACGAACTTGACTCTGCCTAATAAAAGGCTAAATAATGATTTTTTGAATTCGATTTACGGTTAAGCTAATAGCATCACTTATTTGGGAATGGTCTAATTTTTCTTGTGTAGCTTTAATGGTTTCGTTAATTGCGTATACAGATTGGTACATTAATTAAACAGAGTTAACGGATCGCTTAGAATCTGATTGTTGGGTAAAGATATTATATTTCTTATCTCTTTCCCAATTTCAAAAAAACTTCTTTGTACAATATTTGGTTGGATTTCAATTGTTTCCTTTTTATTTTCTTACATAGAAGGGGGAAAATATACAGTACAGGAATACTTACTTTTTTATTACCTAATCTTAACAAATGAATTATACTGGCGTAACGTATGTAATTAGCTCTAAAAATATCATGAGTCGTGTATTGGATATGAATCACGCGTGGGTCAGCAGCTTTGTGTGTTATCTGTAGGGCAGGCACGTAGCATTCCGACTACATTTTATTCGACACGTAACATAAAGCCGTATCTAAAAGGCGTACGATATGTCACCTAAAATTTCCTTAAAATGATCCTTACGTCTTTTGATTAAATTTAATTTAGAGTTTGACTTTTAGGTTTGCAATATTTTGAGCTGTATCGCACACTCTCAAATGTCAAAATCAAAATTGAATTTATTCAGTAGAGGGCAGGATCTTTTTGATGACGAATTTTATATGACATATCAAGGATATATCGCATCCCGTTTGAACACGGCTTAATGGCGTATGCCGCAGTTCATGTCGTAGTGATATCATTTTAAAGTTTACACAAAAGGGTGAAAATAAGCGTATCGTTGAGTCTGCAAACTCCAGCCACGATATAGTACTTATAGGTTGTGATGTGGCACAGTGATCTGTTGAGGTCACTTCCTCAGAAGTGTGCGTCAGCTTGCAGTCGTTGTCCGCTGCACCGTTAATCGCGGCGAAGACGGCGACACTTCCCCAAACCTCCATCTCTAGTTAGATAGGTCGGTCTTGTCTTTTAAGATGTTCAAATATTCTTAGAAATTGCAACTAGAAATTATTTATAAGAATACAAGTTGGCGTTTTCGTTGGAAATCTTTCCTAATAAGGGATTGCTCCCATTGACCACTACCAGATCCATTAGTATGACAAAGATTCGAAACTGCAACCCACGGATCGAAATACTAACGCTAGTAGCGGTATAGTACGTCTTCGTGGCTCTAAATAAAGTCATTGTACAGGCAAAAGTATATGATATTCTTTTAGACTTACTGTTGCAGTTTGACTGACACCTAGGAAGTCTTTTTTCATCGGAAACCCGATGGCCCTTATGTGAGAACATATAATGCACTTTTGTGCTACTTGTACCACAAGGCCAATACGTTCTTGCATTGCTAATAAAATGTTACTTACTTCAGCATTAAAAATATCGTAAACAAAATTGTTGAAACAATAACCAAAATCAACAAGCACAAACAACACAACTCAAACTTATGTTGTAAAAGCCGAGTTTAACGACCTAAATCAGAATAAGCCACAATAAAACCCGAGAAGTGTGTCAATGTAACGTTAACGACAAAAAGTGTTGCCGATCGCTTATCGCGAGCTTCGGCAACGCTATGTCGAAAAGTCTAGATGGCGGGTGCGACCCACATAGCACTGACGAAATACTCGCTATGTGTATATTTATGTGCCAGTTTATTTATATACCTGTTCTGTGAGTCACGCGGCTTAGCAAAATGCGTCGCGCGACCTGACAGTTTTGGCCTAGGTATATGTTTGCATCGGTCCAAATGCGTCATTTAAAATCCGTTTTAGAGGAATTTACTCCTCTCATCATCCTAAGTTCTACTCAAGTAATAGCAAGGCCTATGATAACCATTAAAAACAAATATATTGAGTAAAAAAAAAAAAATTAATGCAAATACCCATTTACAACCTTATTTGTAACAAAACAATATCCCTTTGTTTTACCTAGGTATGTATGTACTCCTCTAAATAATAGCTACCTACTTCTCGTTTTATCAAATGACCCAATTCCAAATGAACTACATATAACGGCTAAGTAGAAATTAGGTATGTATCCAATTACGTGTGTAATTCTAATTTTTAGAACTCAAAAGGAAGTCACTGTGTTAGCTAGCGGTCGTTGACCCGTGTTATAATTAATATTATGTTATAAGGAAAATATTGAGTAGGTAGGTACATTACACTGTGGAAGAAGCAAAGTAAATAATTGGGTCCTTGATTAGGTGCAGTAGGTGATTAGGTTACATTTTGAAAAAGTTTATTCTATCTATTTGTTTCACGAAACTCAAACAAAATTTCGTTCGCAAAGTAGAGATGATAAGTGCGGGGCGGGGCGAGGCACTAAAGGACTAAAGGTTTTGTTTTCGCGGCATCAGGTCAACGACCGCACGGTCGGTCAGTGCCCGTTGCGACCAATTATGTGCCACTCGCACAGCGCACAATGGATCGATGGCAGCACGAAATTGGGCCACCGACCCAACCCACCCCGCGCAGCCTCCGCGCTCATAATAACGTTACGAGCTCCTCTACTACCACTAGCATGCCTGTAACCTGAAAACAACTTTTTTAATATACGACTGATTGGTTGTTAATTAGTATAAGATTAGGCCTAATATAGACCTAGTTTCATTTGGGCAATTAACAATATTTTAGTGACATGAAATTAAGGGAAATTTATGGAATATGAAAAGTAAGGAACACGACTGTTATTCCCACTTCAGTCATAGTAGGGATAATTAAATCGACTTAACTCGATTATTGAATTCGACCAAATCAGAAATGTTTACAGTAAATAATCTAATTTAGTAAATATTTACTTCTTGATTACGTGTATACTATGTAATACTTAAAAACTAGAAACTGAACCGTTTCAGTTATTAATTAAATTGGACCACTGCAGCCCCTAGTGTAGCGCGCGCGCATTGAGGTAGGCCGTGACGCATGGATGACGTCATCGGGCGGGTGTTATAGTCGGTCGCCGACCCGATCTGGCTGTGCCCTAGCTCCCGGGAGCTAGAGGGCGAGCGGAAGATCGCGGGGAGTAGGTGCGGTTGTGCAATCGAACGGTCAATGACCCGGGGTAAACGGCCGCGCGCCGCAACGCCCGCCGGGATGCGCCCGGCCTATATCCGGCGCACCGGTGCAGCGGCTGCGGCGCATTCTAGAGCGGCGTGGACCGTTAGGAGCGCGAGCGAGCGCCGCGCGGGGGCCGGGGGCACTCTCACTTTCTCGGTTGGGTCGGCGGCCGGCAAGTAGGTCGCGCGGGTAACTGTGCGCCGAGCAAAGCGGCGCCCGCACAGTTCGCCGTCAGCCGCCATCCGTGTCGGTGCAGCGCGCAAAAGCCTCGTACCAGTAGGTAGTGTGAGATTCGTGACGAGGAGAGTGGTAGTGGTTGTGCTCGCTTGTGAACTGTGCGTGCAATGGCGTGCGGAGCCGAGCTGCGCGAACGGCACTCGGTGCTGGTGAGCATGCTGGAGGGACGGACCGAGTCCAGCGACTCGGGCTGCTCCAGCGATGACAGTTCCGACCACGAGCGAGAATCTAAATGTCGCTGTGATCCCCAGGGTTTCTTCCGACGCTCCATACAACAGAAGATCCAGTACAGACCCTGCACCAAAAATCAGCAGTGCTCCATCCTTAGGATTAACAGAAACAGATGCCAGTACTGCAGACTGAAAAAATGCATCGCCGTCGGTATGAGCAGAGATGGTGAGTTTAAATTCATATATTTTTTAATAATATTTGAAGTGAATTGGATAAGCACAATTTTAAACCTTTTATAATAATTTCAGTCTCAAAAATATGAATATCTTGCATTATATCTATTAATTGTGTCATGGAAAGGCTTAAAATGTTATCCTATTTCCTTCACTACCTACTATATGTTTTGATTTTAAATATAAGGAAATCTAATCATTGTTTTTGAAACTGGAAAAAAATAATACTTAAAATAACATAAACTTCAGCAATAACATGTATGTCACTCCGCTCCTGTTACGTCATTTTGTCTCTATGTTATGTGGCGCTAATTGATTGCGTCACTCATGAGTGTACGCACGATGAGTTGCAATGTGCATACACAATTAGCTCGGGAAGGTCGCGGTATCTCGCAGCAACGCCAAGTCGCTGAGGCTCGCCAGTCGCTCGCCAAGTGGGACGCTCCTGCGCTGCGTTCGCAGATCCTATTTCGCAGCAGTGCGGGCTGCGGTGGGGGAGGGGGGGGGGGTTAATGGAGGGGCGAGCATTGGTCGCCGTGTGGGAGGTCGGTTCGGTTATGCAAGCGCGGGTGAGCGCTCGCTAAGCGGGTCGACGGCCGCATCAGCCCCGCTGCGCCGCGATTGCGACACTCGCTGAGCCGCCGCGCCCGGCCCGCGTCCGCGCTGCTACCGCCACGCTCGGTGAAAGCAGAGAAAGGCATTTCGTAAGTGCGAGAGTGATATTGGTATTTTCACTTTCATTGTGCAGGTTAATGAACCCTTGCCGTGGGATTTGAAAGAAATTTACTTGCATATTATTCAAATAACTTATACATAAAGTTTCATAACTCAGATATGTTATGATAATAATCCCATAAAAGGCTTTTGTTGGGCTTAGCGTGTATTGTAAAAAACATGAAAGCTGATGCCTGTCAAAAATAACAACATAAAATAGCATTCAGTTATCCAATCAAGATCGTATTTCATAAAATCAAATAACCTGCACTTTTATTAGTCGGAGTTTAAATAATTCTTAACAATAATGAAAAACAAAATTTAATATTTAGTGCATAGTAAATTAATACCATATTTTTTCAGTCTCAATAATCTAAAAAAGATATTTATTGTACTCTAAACTACTAATTGTAATACAATCATATTAATGTAACATAAGCGCGCAGCAGTATCGTAGCAGAAACGTAGAGCCGTAGAACCTTCGTAGACCCGTAACATTCTCATCGTTCTGCCACTCGCTAACAGATGGCGCTCAGTGTGAAAAATTTGCAACAGCGCCACGAGCCCGCAGTGACCGACGCTTGAACCTTTTTATTTAGCTACGCATTTTAGGGTTCGCACCGTATTCCAGCAAACATTCACGCGTAAAATAATACTCATCTCAAGCGCCGCATATTTTATGACACTTTTTCATAAATTTGAGTTAAGTTCTAGTTTAGAAACCGAGGATTATGATACCATGGTTTTAAATAAAGAAAAATAGGTAGAAACAGCTATAGTGCCGCTAAAATTAAACGATACAAATTAAAACAGTGTAGTGCAATGGATGGCTTAATCGCTGAATAGCGATATTACCAAAATACATAAAGTTTTCAGCTACAAATAATAAACAGGCAAACAAATACGTTTATAATACTATTAACGATATTTATATAAAAACTTACTGCAAAATTCATCATTATCAAAAGCTATCAACAAAACTACTTACATACTTATATAAATACATCGTTGTTGAAATTTTATATACTTTACCCAATATCTATTAAAACTCGGGATAATTTGGTATAGTATTATACTAATATTAAGATGATACCTCACTATAAAATCTAGGGTGCAAGCAATCAAAAAAATGCTATGCTTCAAGGTGCTACGTCGTAGCATGTGTTTCGTAGTATACAAACCGTAGCTTATAACCGTTCGGTCGGATCATCAAAACTGTATTGCTGTGAAACTATGTAAATAAGATGGAAATCTAAACTAGTAACTCCGAAGAGCAGGAAGAAGCTTTTGTTATACATAAATTGATAACTCAAATCAGCAAGATTATGATGTAGCGCGAATATTGTTCTGGGGAGGGTGGGGGGCAGGGTACTGGCGGGGGCAGAGGCCTGCGCGGAGTTTATTGACGGCGGGGCCCCTCCCCGCGCGCGCGCTTCAAGTTCAAGGTTGGCGCGGCGCGCTGTGCGACGGCGCAGTGCGAGGGAGTCCGGCCCGCGCACCGGTCGTCAGCCCTCATTGCCTCGCTCTGTATCGCGAGCGCTATGACTAGCGAGCCAGTTCGCACACGACACGCGAGCCTCTCTCACGGCAACCGCGCCGCTCTTCGACGCTGAACGCTCACATTGGATTGCGACCGATTCGGATTACAGTGCTTGTGCAAATTGTTCTACGAGTGATATGTGACACTTAGTGAATACTTTTTAATTATTAGTCATAAACTAAACATAAGTTACCAACTTATAGTTATTACCTGTGGCCATTGGCTGTGAACTAGTTGTTAGTGAAAAACTTTGTTATTATCAAATATGGGTGAAGATTTGCCGATTCTCAAGGGGATCCTGAATGGGGTTGTGAAATATCACAATGCGCGTATGTATTTTTGTTAATATACTACGATTATTACAACATTTCTATAATGTTTTCAGTCATAATTTGTTATCTGAGCTGATACTTCGCTTGTACATGTTTTAGTAAAAAATATTTTAGTTTAGGAATCAAGAAGTTTATTCTAATATTATTTAATCATTAACATTGAAGCTGTAAAAGATTATAGGTTATTGGTTTTACAATTATTTAACTAGAAATCAAATGAACATTGCCTCGCAACACAATTTACTTTCAAAAGACATCAACGCGCTTTTTTTAGTATTTGACTAAACATTAAATTACATACAACCATTGGGTTTTGGTAACAAATTACGTTTTCAATTAATACAACTATAAATTTTATGCCATGGTGCACATTTACTGTAAAAAAACTTATAGGTATAATACCAATTTAGAAAAAATCTATGAAATTAACAAAACTTTGCACTTTGATAAATAATAATAAAGCTAATGCTCTATGTAAAGCTTATCGTTTATAACGTTAGCTAGACATATCTGTAAATAGTAATGAAAAAACTTATCTGTAAATAATACTGAAACAAAAATAAAAAAAAAACCTCTATAAAAGGTTTAAAAAAATGTAAATAAACCGAGAAATATAATGACTCGTACGTTCTGTATGGATGTAAACAAAAGCACATGAAAGCATAAAAGAGAGATTATCCATCGATCGCGAACAATGGGATCGCGCATCTGGTGCGGCCCACATTGTGTAGCGAAAGTCGGGAGAAATGGCGAGAGGGCGCTCTCCGCTTTCGTTTTCAACCGTGAGCTGTGCGCTCAAACACTTTCACCGGCGCGCGCGCATGAACGCCGCAAGCGGCGCGCAAACCCCCGGCGCATAATACTTTTCGAACCGTGGTCCGTGGCTACCTAGCGCGAGAAAGTCGTAACACTTTTTAGCATGACCTCGCGGTTCACGCTTTGTCACTCGTCATTCAAACTAGTTCACTTGAAAGCGATGCGTTCGTAGACCCGACGGATTTTGTAAAGGCTCGCCAGACAGGGGTGGGTCGTGACCGGTGCGACGGGCGATGAACTCTACCCTCTCGCCGTCAGCTGCGCGTGCACATGGCACGCCGCGCACCCGCATGCATGCGTACTTAGCGACAGCTGCAATCCTACGACGTATGTTTAGCCGCGACCTTGCACAACATTCCTGTCGTTATTTGCGACCGCTTTGTGTATCGTTTTAATTTTAGAACTTAGGGCCATTATTCTTTTTGTTAAACCGGTTTCTCTTTTGTTGCAGCCGTGCGATTTGGACGCGTACCGAAGCGCGAGAAAGCTCGCATACTTGCAGCGATGCAGCAATCGTCGTCATCTCGCGCACACGAGCAGGCCGCCGCCGCCGAGCTGGACGACGCACCGCGGCTGATGGCCCGTGTTATGCGCGCCCATCTGGACACCTGCGAGTTCACGCGTGAGCGTGTGGCCGCTATGCGAAGCCGCGCCCGCGACTGTCCCACCTATTCACAGCCTACTTTGGTGAGTACTCTGACCGATCACTTGCCATATAAATCATAAACACCTGACATCAAATTAGAAGGTGCTCTGATCTTGCTCGAATTTTACTAATAAAATCTTTCTTTTGTCGTAGGCATGCCCACTCAACCCAGCACCAGAGCTACAATCGGAGAAGGAGTTCTCTCAACGTTTCGCCCACGTAATCCGTGGCGTGATCGATTTCGCCGGATTGATTCCTGGCTTCCAACTCCTGACACAGGATGATAAATTCACCCTGCTCAAAAGCGGTCTTTTCGATGCTTTATTCGTACGGCTAATTTGCATGTTCGATGCGCCGCTCAACAGCATCATCTGTCTAAACGGACAACTCATGAGGAGAGATTCGATACAAAATGGAGCAAACGCCAGATTTCTCGTTGATTCTACTTTCAAATTTGCCGAGCGCATGAACTCCATGGAACTAACCGATGCCGAGATCGGCCTCTTCTGCGCCATTGTCCTCATCACCCCGGACCGGCCCGGCCTTCGCAACATCGAGCTAGTGGAGCGCATGCACGCGCGTCTCAAGGCGTGCCTACAGACCGTCATCAACCAGAATAGACCCGACCGGCCTGGCTTCCTGCGTGAGCTGATGGACACCCTCCCTGATCTCCGTACGCTGAGTACGCTACACACAGAAAAACTCGTAGTTTTTCGAACGGAACACAAAGAGTATCTCAGGCAGCAAATGTGGGGTGACGACGATGGCCCCCACTGGATGGACTCAGGTGCCGACGACTCCGCGCGCAGCCCTATCGGCTCGGTGTCGAGTAGTGAGTCCGGTGAAGCCGCCGGCGACTGTGGCACGCCACTGCTGGCTGCCACACTGGCTGGCTGCCGCCGCCGCCTTGACTCGCGTGGCTCCGTCGATGAGGAGGCCCTTGGAGTGGCGCACCTCGCACATGGAGGTCTCACGGTAACGCCGGTGCGGCCGCCCCCGCGATACCGCAAGTTGGACTCCCCAACCGACTCCGGGATCGAGTCCGGCAATGAGAAACACGAGCGGATAGTGGGCCCCGGCTCCGGTTGCTCCAGCCCACGCTCGTCGCTCGAGGAGCACGCGGACGAGCGGCGGCACCACGTGGCGCCTGCTGACGACATGCCCGTGCTGAAGCGCGTGCTAGAGGCACCCCCCCTTTACGACGCTTCCTCGCTGATGGACGAGGCCTACAAGCCGCACAAGAAGTTCCGTGCGATGCGGCGCGACACTGGCGAGGCGGAAGCGAGGCCCATGCGGCCGACGCCATCACCGCAGCCGCTGCAGCACCCGCACCCAGCGAGCCCGGCGCACCCCGCGCACCCCGCGCACCCGGCACTCTCGCCGCGTCCGATGCGAGCCTCGCTCTCCTCAACGCACTCAGTACTCGCCAAGAGCCTAATGGAGGGCCCGCGCATGACCCCCGAGCAGCTAAAGCGCACCGACATCATCCAGCAGTACATGAGGCGCAGCGAGGGCGGCGCGGGCAGCGCGTCGGAGTGTCCGCTTCGTTCGGGCGCGCTGCTGGCGTGCTACCGTGGCGCTGCCGCTGCCCCCTCCGCCCCCTCACCGCTCGCGCTGCAGGTGGACGTCACGCCGGAGCCACTGAACCTGTCCAAGAAGTCGCCGTCGCCACCGCGCTCCTACATGCCGCAGATGTTGGAGGCGTGAGGCCGGCCCGCGGAGTCGCTCGTCTCCGCCACCCCACCCCGACCTAATTTAAATTAAAAACTTAGGGATAGTAATCGTTCGCAGATCGTTTTAATATATTATATGTGATAATTCGTTTAGGACGCGTGCGAGCGTGGCCGGCGCAGGACGAGGAGAGCGCAATAGACTGAATCAATTAATTTAAGAAACTATATAAGTGTAATTTATAATGCAATGCAGCGCCGGTCGCGGTGTGTTTGTGTGTGTATTGTATGTGCGTATGTGAGCGTGCTCAGTCATTTGTTTGTTAATATAATGACAGGTTGTCGAATTAAAATAAAACAAAATTGTAAAAATTATTTTGGATTTCATTCTATAAGCCCTATAAATCTATAGGTAATGGGTTTAACCCCAGAGAATATAGGTAGGTTCTTCACAAAACTAGGACTTTTAAAAGTCAGACTAAACTGTCTGACTGTTAGGTCATCTAAGTAACTATAACTGTAACGCTCTAGCATAATCTAATACGTGCAGGATTTCAAGAATATTTGAGGTCATTTTCAAAGAAGAGATTTGAATCACAATAATTTAAAATGAACCGTGATTTCAATGCCTTCATTCAGTCAACTCAAAGATTTTTAATATATTCCCTTACAGGCAGGTTAAAATTTGAAAAAAACATACGCAGTTAATTCTCATTTGATGAACAACATGGCATAGAGTATAGTGCTGGAGGGCCAGCACATGACCCACTAGCTACTGACGCACCGACCTCATCCTGTTGGCGTACTTCTACGGCGCGGCCGCTGCTGTTCTGCAATCTCCTATAAACTTGAACATAGAGCTCAATCTCGAATTAGCCAAGTTCCACACACTGATTAGGCATTATTCTGTACCAGCTGATTCGACACAGGCAATTTAACTCACTATAGTAGTGTACCAACCATAGATCCACAGGAAGTAATATTCAAAAAGTTTTCTAGACAGAGAGTTAAGCCTTGATCAAACGGCGTGCGAAATCCCGTCTAAAATATGTTGAAAAATATATTAAAATTTAGATCAGCTTGACATTTGAGGGCGTACGATAATAAGCACGTAGCTCAATGATCGCAAGCCCCTTAAAGTCAATGTAAAAATTCACTTTATTCAGTAAGGACCATTTGTAATAATCTTTTAATGACATAACTTACGCCATTTGAACCGGCTTTATAGTATGTTCGTATGAGCGGTAAAGTTAGTTCGATAATAGTGATTTCTGATAACAGAGTACCGAGGCCGCCTGAAGGCGTCCGTCGTCGGGGCCGACCAATATTAACTTGCCCCCGGAACACGGAAGCGCTACTAGCCGTCACCTCATATATCTACTATAAATATAGATACTAGAGCCAAATTAGATGTGAATTGTTTATAAACCAATCGTCTATACTTAACCTAAAATTCTCTTTCTTGGTGGTTCCATGCTTTTTGGACAGAAATTGCATTTGTGATCAGTCCTTCGAAATAAATTAATAACACTTCTATTTAAAATCAACAACAATTTATAGAATTTTACGTTAAGTGTGGGCGGTTTGTTTAATAATATTTCACATTTTTTGCTGAAGTATATGTAAGTATGAGCACAAAAATCAAAATCAATCACGTATTTCACTTATATCATTGACTTTCGGAGGAGACAATAAGATCCCGCGACGGGAATTAATTTAGCATGACCTTCAAATATTTGCCCTGAGACTGACCATTAAGGTCTCTCAACTCGCAATTTTTGAAACCCACAACACAGAAAATCTATGTAATTAGATCTATGGAAAATAAACAATATATGACGGATGTACGTAATGATTTTAGCGTTGCTTGCTTGCTATGTATCTATTAAATAATTTATCATAATTTTATTAAATATTTTATGCAGATTTAGAATATTCACAAAATTAGAGGTCAAATAAAACTAGGATATAAAAAACAAGAAGGGCGTGCGGTCGTCGACCCAGGCTAGCGCCACCTGCGGCTCTTCCGGCGCGCTACCGCTTCCACCGGTTGACCCTACGCCATAGTACACCGCCTTTCCGCGTTCGTAGCACGCTACGCCGCGCCTGCGCCACCCACCCATCTATTATATCTAAATAATGAGGTGCGTTTAGATAGCGGGTATACCTCGCCGATTCGAATGAAATTTATCCAAGGATTTGGTACATGTGTATCTCTGCGTGCCTTTTAAGATATTGATGCTCAAAAGGCTCACAGAACTGCTGGTTATATGATACCGAAAGATGCCTTATATCAAGCCCGCGGGTGTACTTTGTTTTCAACGTAACTTGTACACATAATACTTTTTAAACAGAGGTACACAGGAGGTAAATCCGTGGTTAAATTTAATTCAAATCAGAGTTACACCCGCTATCTAAACGCACACAAATAATGCTTTGCTTATTTACTAACTGACACGGCCTGGCATTTTTTAATTTTCACTGACAGTAACTTCATAGAAATTAACTGGGTGTTAAATATTTATCTATTATGTATATCAGTCTCTGGTGAAATTAACTTAAATATTTTTCTTCAACATTTTACTTGCGACGATTTCACAACATAAAGCCTTACACAGGAAACAGTTTTGAATTTAGATTTCCATTTAGAATCAAACAAGTCTGGTTTTGTAAAAATGACAAAAAAACAACGAGGTCATAAAAATTACAGGAAATCTTTGCTACGGAAATACAAATCTACAAACAAACAAAATCATTCATATCATAGACGTTATTTCATTGTTTGATGACGTAGGATAAAATGTTCCATTAGGAAGTAAACAAAACACAGATGGCAATAACGATGATATGTGTGGAAATACTGATATTATTATGAGAATGATTGCGTCATGACAAAAAATCAAGGAACTATTTACGTATAAGTAATCATAGCTAAGGCTATGTAGCTTTGATAACTTGAAATAATATTACAATCTTCTCGTAGTATACATTTTTTACTGCCCAGAAATATTCTCTACTATGCCACTGTATACATGTCCTATTATTAATGGTTTATATAATATATAAAACAAAATATACATATAAAATACATAATTTCGTGATTTACCATCTTTGTTACTAATTATTACACGTACAAAAACTTCGACATCAAGATTGATCTACAAAGCAGCTGAATAATTAAGTTTCAATTGAGTTTACCCCGAATTTAGTATAAAGTTTTTTCAATGAAACATAGTCAATAGTCTTAGAACAAACTGTAGGGTTGCCTGATAGGTGTTGAGCTGGCTGGTTCAGTATTTGGATTGGTGATGAATAGAAACAATGCTGAAGAGTTCACATGAATTTATTTTACTTATACGTTTACAAAGGACATCCGTCCCTAATCGGCCATATTGGAAAGATAAAGTATTGCCAACAACAAACTGTAAATCTACACATTAATGTTGGGATGCCAACACAAACGTTATAGCCACTTGGATGTAGAATAGCCCCTTTCGGGATATCAATTACATATCATGAATCATCTTGTATATTAACTCTATCTACGATCTCCGCTCTCCTTCAATCCTAGAAAGAAGAAGAAGAAAGACTAGAAAGGCTCGAATGACCTTTCTGTAGATACTTTCTTGATACTAAATGGGTGGTGTTGTGGTTTGTTCCAAGATACTTCAAAACAAGAAGTTTCCCTCACAATTAAAATCGCTGAATGTTATTTACCCATAGTAAAGTTGATTTGAGCTTGACTATTAACTTGTTTTTTTTTTTTTGTTTATCTGCGATCACTCTTCAGACTTTGAGCAGGTTTTGTGTGGGTATTCGGGTTATTTTTCTTTTTCCTCCACAATGACATCTGTTTCACTAGTGGTATTTAACTTTTACCATGATCGATGCCCTCATTGCTTAGGTACCTACTTAAATAATATGGTTCTAAAGCCGTGTTCAAGATATATAAAATTCGATTCAAAATGATCCTTACCTCTATTGAACAAAGTTAATTTTGAGTTTGATATTTGGGAGCAAGCTCCTCAAATTCAAACTCAATATTTACTTTATTCAGAAGACGTAAGGATCTTTGTTTAAATATTATTAAGATGACATGTTGCATGCCGTTTAAACACGATATACGAGCGCAAGTTCTAAGAGTGGCTGACCGGAAATCTAAAACAAAGAGTACCATGATACCACAACACTCAGACCAGGAAACAAATATTTGCAGATTATGCCGCGGAGATCGAACTCGCGCCTCTTGCGTCTTAGACAGGCACTCGCCCACCACGCCACAGAGATCGTCATGACATTTAAATATTGCGCAGTTGATGAGTGAAGGTTTAATGGCTCCTTTAAAGATGGATCAGGATGTGTTATTGACCGGGTGCGCGCGCACGCGACTCCATGGCCGGCCGTGCACTTGACTCGCTCGGTGCATCGGCCCGCAGTGCCCGTGTACTCGTATAACCTCCCCCACCGCCTACACCACCCATCCTGAACTCCCGTCCTCCACAGCCTCACTTCACCCGGCCGAACCTATGCAACCCCGGTGCATGTATTACGCCAGTAAGGTAAATTCATGGAAGGAAATGTGTAAATTTTTCGGATATGGCTAGTAGGGTTATGAGATTTTTTTAACTTCATTTGCGATTGATCCCTAACTTGGTATAATTACTCTCTACTACAAAAACGAGGTACAAACTTCAGGGGTTTTCCCAAACTACCATCTAAAATGGGTACAATGGTGTGTCATTGTTAATTTAAGTAGCTAGCGTATTGCAGTTCTTGTAAAATGTAGTGCTAAAAATAAAGATTTTCTTACTCTTAATTCATATTCAATGTTTGTATAAAATAAAAGTGGCGGATGTCAAACACTAACTATTACTACAAAAACAATTTAAGAGAATTAAATCTATTTAAATCTATTCGTGGACGAAGCCGCGGACGTCTGATAATAAGTACATTAAGGTATACAAAAGGCCGATTTGTCCGACTTATACTATTGGATCATTCTACTGCACTGTGACAATACTATACCTATAAATAATAGTATACTTTAAACCTACACAATTGTATAGTAGCTCAACTCGCTCCACGATAATGCCAGGAACAGGGTGCCGCATTTACGTAAGCACCTACCTGTAGCTATACCTATCTATCACTGCCTTCCTTCCATCGTATAGTACAATTTCCACGTGCCATCTACAATATGTTTCGTTACTGTAAAATTAATAAACGTACGGGAAGTTCGACATGAAGATTACTAGCTAAAACAGCTGATAAATTGAGTGCAACTGACTTAACTACAATAAGATTTATTTATTTTATACAAAAACTAAAAACCGACTTCAAATTCCTGAATATTTATCGTTGTCCGGTGACTGAACATGGCCTCCCCCACAGACAGAGTAAATTCTTTATCATGTGGGGGGATTTGCCCATACTCACCACGCTGGGCATGTGGGTTGGCGAGCGCAGTTAGAGCTATCGTTGTCAAAATGAGGGACGCTGCTGCCCATCCCCTAGCTTTTTTCCCTTTGTCACCTCTTACGACATCCGCGGATAGAATAGAATAGAATAGAATAAACGTTTATTTGACATACATAGGATAGGATAGGTAGATATGGAGGGGCCTATTCTTCAGCCGGGGCCACCACGACCAGAAGAATAATATATATTAAGAATTCAAAACTGTTGCCGGTTCTGAGAGCTAAAATGTCTGCATAGCTAGTAAATAATTATCATTTAATTGATGACTGTTAATAACGTGCAAAGATGTTATTATTGTGCAGGAAGACGTCCTTTTTTAGGGTTCTGAATTCCGACAAGAAACTCTTATGGTTTCAACATGTCGTCGTCCGTCTGTTGTCTGTCTGTTGCGAAACTGAAGCCATCGAAACTTAAGGTTCATGAGGCGTATGCATTTGAAACTTTGCCAAGGTAGTAATTCCGATGAAAATACAATACGAATGGTGACAGCGAGCTGATCTGGTGATGGAGTCGAGAGATGTTCCACGGAACTCTTCACCTCAGTTAATAACAGTCATCTCAGCGCTTCCTTTTAATTAACTATTAAAAGCTGTAAATCATATCCACGTGCTTTTGCTTTTTCTGCATAAGCTTAACAAATGGTAGGATATTTAATTTATTCTACTGTTAGTAACAGTGTACTGTCAGATAAATATAATACACTGTAAATGTATGCACAATGTCGGGAATTCTTCTACTTACTTCCTGTTTCAGATAACCGTGTGTTCCGAGAAGCTTCATAACTGCCAGTGATCTCATTAGTATCTACTTGTTTCGTCTAGACTTCATACCATATGGCAAAAATGTTTTAAGATAATACGCTTTTCGGGCACAATAACTATTATTTGTAACAGCAGCAAAACTTAATTCGACACTGATTCTTTCATCGACGGTCATAGACCCTTTTCAAGGCCACCATACCTCAACCTGGTCACTGACCTAATACAGGATGACCAAGAAAGAATCAGTGGCACGACAAGAAGAAGAAGAAGCTATTATTAGAGTTTATCTAAATGTTGTTGCTGGTATACTTTACATGCATAGTCGCCAGGCTTCGCTCACGTGGTACTAGAGTAAAAATAATTCTATGTCCTATTCCAGGGCCTAAAGTAAATACAAAAAAAAAACCGATATGAGGAAATCCGTAGAAGAACAAAGGTCACCGATATAGCTTTCAGAATTAGCAGGTTGAAGTGGCAGTGGGCCGGCCATATAGCTCGCAGAACCGATAACCGTTGGGGAACAAAGGTTCTCGAGTGGCGACCACGAACCGGACGACGCAGTGTTGGAAGGCCCCCCACCCGATGGACCGACGACATTGTGAGGGATGCGGGAAGTCGGTGGATGGAGAAGGCTCAAGACCGTTCGTCGTGGCACTCTTTGGGGGAGGCCTATGTTCAGCAGTGGACTTCATCAGGCTGATGATGATGATGAAGTAAATACTATTTTCCAACCAAACTAAAATTACCTATATTCAGCAGTTATCGAGATGAGTGAAAACAAACATACGCACACACTAACTTTCAAACACTTAGGAATAATAGGTATTAAGAAATGAATAATGGGAATAGTACAAATAGTAGGATAAGAAAGAATTAGGAAAAAAATCGAAAAGGAGGAGGACCTAACGCGTCGCAATTGGTTCTCTTTGTGGTTGATTTGAACGTTACAATTAAAACCTGTTAAAATTATCCTTTTTTTTTTTTAATACAACTGAGGTGGATAACAAGCATACGGCCCACCTGTTGGTAAGCGGTTACCGTAGCCTATGAGCGCTTGCAATACCAGAGGCATCACGCACGCGTTGCCAACCCCGAACCCCCTTCCCCCTAAAGAGCTCTGGCAACCTTACTCACCGCAGGAACACAACACTATTTGAAACAAATAATGTTATTTGGCTGCGATCTTCTGTAAGGCGGAGGTACCTCCCCAGGCGGGCTGCTCCAATTTAGAACGAGAAAATCTCGCTGTGCCCTACCTCCTCCTAAAAAGACAAATACAGAGTTCATTAATTAATTATTGAAGTGGACAAGAGACCTCCCATCGCAATGTGATTTTACTTATGTCATCAAAAGCTTGATCATTTTGTATTTCAGTTCCTCGTTAGGTAGGTAGTTAAATTTTGCAAGAGGCGCGTATAGGTGTGGGAGGTGGGAGATAGAGGGGTGCGCGTGGGCGCGGGGGTGGCAGCGGCGGCGTGGTGCGGGGGGAGGGACGCCGGCTCCAAGGTCGCAGAGTCACAGCCGGGCAAGGTCGCGGTGCCCGCGCGTGCCCGGGCCCCCGATCCCCGCACTCCCGATAACCCCCTAGATTTGCGTGGGACGTGACCTTTATCCGTTCCGGAGAAATAATTGGGTTTTTTTTCAGGCTCATACGCAAGACCTTTCCTCGAGGTGTTGTTACAACGCATAAAATATTAAAATCGTATATGTTATGTCCAAAAATAATCAAAATGATTAGAATTTCTTCATCATCATCATCATTTCAGCCGTACGACGTCCATTGCTGAACGTGGCCTCCCCCACAGATAGAGCAAATTCCTTATCATGCGGGGAGATTTGCCCATACTCACCACGCTGGGCATGCGGGTGGGCGAGCGCAGTTAGAGCTATCGTTGTTAAAATGAGAGACGCTGCTGCCCATCCCCTAGCTTTTTTCCCTTAGTCACCTCTTACGACATCCGCGGACAGGTAGATATGGAGGGGCCTATTCTTCAGCCGGGGCCACCACGGCTAGAATTTCTTAGTAAGCAGTAATAGGGTAACATAAAAATTTCAACCCTTTTCAAAATTTTATTAATTAGAATGGCCATGATTTAATAAGTACTGCAGATTACAATCATACGAAATCGTAACTCAGAATTCAACTTTGCGTCAAGACGGCCGGGAATAATAGTGTAGTGCAAGTAGTTGATCAAGCAAGCGAAGCGAGCGAACCACCGTTGTATGTATTTCTGTATGTTTGATCGAGTAGGTATAGCTTTCGAACCATTAATCCGATCTGCTTGAACTTAATTTCATGCAGATACCTAGGATAGGATTACGACAAATTGTTAATTCTTACCAGCAAATCTTCATTTGCTGGTAAGAATATGAGTCAAATCGGCTAAGGGGTTATTAAGAGAAAGAGTATAAAAAAATAAAGTAATAGGTACTTATATTTAAAGTAGGTTAGGTTAAACATGAAAAAGTTCATATATTATTTTAACCGATTTTCGAGGTATTATTGTTTTTGAGATAATATGAAATAGTAAAATTTTAAATCCAATATAACGTGAGGTCCGATTTGTTATATTGGATATTAGTTAGATCATACAATAGATGCGATTTTCAAAATAAACCGTAACTTTGGACGATCATCGAAGCACTAACTCTTAACGGACACCGCGAGATCGCATTTCAGGCCGCAGTATGGATATAGTGTGAATTGTGAAGTTATGACCCCTCGCACACACGTGCCTTACCTGGCAGCGTGTTACTATAGCAGTGTTGTATGCAGTATGCAATGTTGAAACATGTATCGGGCAAGTTTCCGGGGATGAGGCTGGAGTACCCCCTCGACCTCGAACATACACGAGTTGAACTAACTAGTTCGGCGTTATTCTGTGGCGCTGCTTCAGCTCTCCAAACAATCCGCCTACACCATGCGGCTACACGTTCCAAGAACTGTGACCTTTCATTTCTTATTAAGCCTTTACAGTGCCCGGAAGCTCTAAATGGGTCAACTAAGCGTGAAAGTATATTTAACAATTATCTGTAGATTATTTACCTACCCTATTATTCTGGAACATCTGGATCTTTATTGCGGTTCAAACTCTATTAGGCATAATTTCGAACTTTGAATCCTAGGTTCCTATCCTAAATTCATATTCATGGTTAGTTACATTGTTTAAAATGTATGCATTAGATACACTAGCAGACTCAAGGGTTCGCGTTTACTTTGAAAAAAATTGTGAATGTTATTGATATCGAAACGCTACATATCTGTTTAATAAAACATATTCGGAGGTTGCGTAACCCAAGACAATGATAATGCTCTTTCAGGCCTCGACCTCCGGCACCTTCTTGTTTTACATTCGACATGATTAATTTATTGAAGTTTTATTTAAAAGGTTTTCTGTTATACTTTATTCCAGGCTACGTGACATATTATAAAAACATGAGTATAAATGCTAATGGCCCATATTAATAAATACCTTACGGACTAACATACACGTAAATAGCTTTATTTTTGACAAAGACGTGTCTGATTACTCCCATTAGACATCAATACAAAGATCTTGAAGACGTTTGCATTGTAGCTATGTAGTTTTCTGAAGATATTAGAAAATAATATCGTGTGCCCGTAGCAATCTCGTAGACGCGTAGCACGTTGTTGCTGCTGTCTCAAAATGTCCTACATCTCTATCAAAGACCAACCCTGATATCCTTCGTAGTTAATATTTTTTTACTGCATGTCTTTTCAATTATTATTCGTCTATGCGGAATAAATCTTCTTGCCCATTTACCGTAACAGGGTTATCAAATCAAATATCTAATATCTTTTGAAAGCCATTTAATTCAAATTAATGTTAAATTACTTTGGAGGAGGTATTAGGGTGCTATCCAATTTAGAGCGAGATTTTCTCGCTCTAAATTGGAGTAGCCCGCCTGGGGAGGTACCTCCACCTTACAGAAGATCGCAGCCAAATAACATTATTTATTTCAAATAGTGCTGTGTTCCTGCGGTGAGTAAGGTTGCCAGAGCTCTTTAGGGGGGGAGGGGTTCGGCAGGCAACGCATTAGCAACGCTCCAGGTGTTGCTGATGTCAATAGGTGATAGTAACCACTTATCATCAGGTGGGCCGTAAGCCTGTTTGCCTCCGTATAACATTAAAAAAAAAAACAATGTAGAGTAAGCTGACAAAAACGAAGGCCTTTATTTCACAGTTTAATTTTGTCTAGAGTTGATGATCATAAAAAGTATAACCAGTAAATTTTTGAATGTAATAACCTACATTCACGAGAAAATACTTGATACTTGAGTCAAGTGCTCTATCACTCTATACTCTATAACTCAAGCAGTAACGTTGAAAAACCAGGCATGATTTTCTGTATAATCTGGAATTCCTACATAATATGGGCTCTAGATATCGGTAGCAAAACTGAGCACTATATTAGTTTATGTTCATCGAGCATCGCAACCTTGTTGTTGCCAACATTCGCAGACGGTGTCATACCTCAATATTGATTTTAGTAGCCTTCGTGTGATGGTTCAACTTATCATATTATTTGACAATGTTATCTGCTAATAAGGTGGTTTTAGGTAGTTTTAGTCGTCTGTAATACCGTTTTTCACCGGCTGTATATTTTACCTACATGCTATGTATCACTTCGGGATCATAACAACACAAAAATGTTGACCTGGAAAAATGAAATAACACCAATAGCGTTGAATTAGAGCAGCGGCTGTTATTGTCCCTTAGTGTCCTTGATACTAGGCATTTCGGACAGGAATCTAGGCCGCGCGGAGGCGAAGAGAAGGCAGCAGCGCCGAGCAAGTAGAATGGATCGACCCAGATCTCAGATATTTATTACTCTAAGACAACCAAGAACGGCAAGGTTAGAAAGTATGTACTGGCGTATTTCGGCCTAAATACGAAGGCGGTACCTAATAAGATCATTTTACGTTTCCAACTCCGTGCTCCTATGTAATTTCATTGTCTACACGAGTTACTAAATTAGTTCTCCGCATGGCAATAACATCTGTTAACAGTAGCTAAGCATTTTATTTGGGTCCCTACACGTTTATTTCTGGGATTGATAACTATTTTCGTAGCTAAAGCTGTGTTCATACAGCGTGCGATATGTTATCTAAAATAGGAGGAGGTAGGGCACAGCGAGATTTTCTCGTTCTGAATTGGAGCAGCCTGCCTGGGGAGGTACCTCCGCCTTACAGAAGATCGCAGCCAAATAACATTATTTGTTTCAAATAGTGTTGTGTTCCTGTGGTGAGTAAGGTTGCCAGAGCTCTTTAGGGGGGAAGGGGGTTCGGGGTCGGCAACGCATGCGTGATGCCTCTGGTATTGCAAGCGCTCATAGGCTACGGTAACCGCTTACCATCAGGTGGGCCGTAAGCTTGTTTGCCAACTATGTTGAATTAAAAAAAAAAAAAAATGTATTTCAGGATGATCCTTATCTCTACTGGAGAAGTCAATTTTGACATTTGAGGGCGTACGATATCGTAAGCTCCTTAAAATTCAAAATTGACTATGAAGATATTGAGATAAGGTAATCTCCTATTGAGATAAAGAGATAAGGATCATTATTAAATACATTTTAGATGACATATCGCATGCCGTTGGAACACTGCGTAAGAGTCGTTACGGAGTAACCGATTTCTTTTACAAGGTGATTCATAATATGTGTATACTAATCCCGAAAGGTCCAGAAATTCAGATGTTCTACGACAAATATAGCAAATATGAAAAAGTTCGGGAAAAAATAAATTGAATTATTTCGTTTTATTGATAGAATAAGCTCCTTTCAGAATAGTAAACGTATTATGAAACATAAGTATGTATCTACATTGTATATCTAGCCACCGAATTGAAAACTTCCTTCTTTGATGTCGGTTGAAAATAACAGAGGTCAAAATAATTATTAAGATAAGTTCGATACCAATTCAATAGGTTACAAGGGACGCATCCACAATTCTTTAACATTGGCACCTTGAGTCCTTGAATAGAACAGGTACTTCCCTGATGGTTCCAAGGCGGTGTAGGTGGGTACTAAAGCGATGTCCTGGGATGGTGGAGGGCTGAGGGTAACGAGGGTGGCGTAAGGTCGGAACAAGGTCATCGCGAGGTCGCTCGTTACCTATCGTTGCGAACATTATTTTTGAATGTAACCTGCCTACGAAACTCAATAATGCAAACAATACACTAGTCCCTTTTCACTAAATAAATCTCTCAGGAAGGGCGTTGTAGTCCTTTAATCGTCGTGAGTGCGATTCAAAGGAGAAAAAAAAATCTCTTGTCAGCAATAATAATAAATAAGATAATAATAATAAATATTCCGGACATATCACACATTGTCAACTGATCCCAAACTAGGCATAGCCTGTACTAATGGGTACCAGAGACTGATATACATAATAGATATATATTTAACACCCAGACACAGAACAAACATCTGTGTTCATCACACAAATGTTTGTCCAGTGCGGGGATCGAACCCGCGACCTCTAGCAATTTCTAAGATAATTAATTTTGACTGGCCTCATAGCTTGGTAGTAACTGCCTTCTGCGCTAGAGGTTGGGGGTTTGATTCCCGCTCTGGACAAACATTTGTGTGACTAACACAGATCTTTGTTCTGTGTCTGGGTGTTATATATATATCTCTTATGTATATCAGTCTCTGGTACCCATAGTACAAAGAAAGAAAGAAAGAAGAAATATTCTGGACATATTCACACGGTCAACTGATCCCAAACTAGGCATTGCCTGTACTATGGGTACCAGAGACTGATATATTATAATAGATAAATATTTAACACCCAGACACAGAACAAGCATCTGTGTTTATCACACAAATGTTTGTCCAGTGCGGGGATCGAACCCGCGACCTCTAGCGCAGATGGCAGAGTAACTACTAACTGAGCCATGAGGTCTATGCCTACTTTGGTATCTGTTGATCGTGTTCATCAGTTGTGTGATAATGTCCGTAATAGAAGGTATAAGGTTGCTGGAAGTCGGTGGATGGAGAAAGCTCAAGACCGTTCATCATGGCACTCTTTGGGGAAGCCTATGTTCAGCAGTGGACTTCATCAGGCTGCTGATGATGATGAGCCTATGAGCGTCTAAAGATCAAGTGTAGCAATTCAAGACGCGGTCAAACAGCTTGATAATTTGTTTCAAAATGATCTGGGTATCATGAATAAAATCATTTGCACGTCGTTTGTGGCGAGTGAATCAACCCGACAAAATATTTTGGTCGTGGTTTTGGTCCTTTTGATATGCTCGGTAGGTCTTAACTATGTTTCAAAAAATAAAGTGCCTTATTATATATTCTTGGTAGTAAATCGATGAATAAGAACTTTTGTATAAAAAAGCCACAGTCTGTCCCATTTAACCCCAAATGTAAAGTATAGTGAGTAAGAAATTGAGAATTTAAAACACAAATAAATCTGTAATGAATAGTAAACATAACAACAACATTGTTTGAAAATTCCTCAGCAACTAACGTCGCTGACTGTAGCTGCGTGAAAAAAGGTATAATTGTGGAAAAAAGTGACATTATAGATAAGATTAGGTATACAGATATAATTACCTTTGGTAATTGTTTTTTTGTCTACGTAGGTACCTCTCGACTTACCTCGTCCGCGTCGCTCGGTTAAGCCTAGATCAAAAGAGCTTCTAATTAACAGTTGAGTAGGCATGTAGAACTATCGGTGGCGGCGACCTTGAAAGGGCACATTAGCGAGGATGTAGGTCAGCGAGACGTGCCCTTGACCTAGAGCGCCCTTCAGCCGACACCGAATAACGATAGACAAGGGCGGACATTTTTATTCAGACTTTTTTATTGCCAATACAAGTAATTTAATGTGGGGAGAAAGTTTTGGCTTCAACATTTTTTTAGTCGGCATCATACGGAATTATATAAAATATCCACAAAGTAACTTGAATTTTTTTTTTAATAAATTATAAACTTAAACTTCATTTATGAAAGTCCAAATTAAATTCGTTCAGTAGTTACGAAGAAAATCATGCACAGACGCGGCCCGAATTTTGTTTTATACTATGTCATAATAATAACAATAGATAATGTTGCCAAAAACATCCAAAGCATGGAAAATTAAAAAAGTAGTCCGTAAGTAGCTGTCGAAATAATATTTAAGCGCGCTGCAAGGCGTCTTTATAGCGATGACATCTTGAATTATTTCAGAATTCTTATAGCATAGTGTTAACCCTAAAATTATCACAGATATAACCAGAAACAATAAATAACTCCCACTCGAAATAGTGATTTGACTTTACCCTGACCTTACTTTAAATTATCAATTCTGCACTGCACAGTGCAAGGAAAATCGTATTTTTCGAATTATTCCGGGAAGTGCGGCAGAGGCGACTAACTGGTTGGCTGCTATTATTCTGATCGTGCGCTTGTGTGGATTGGATATATACCTAGTCGGGTCAAGTAGGCACACAGACGAGGCGTGTGTAAGAGTGTGTGTGACATTGAACTTCACACTTCACGCGGCGGGCGGCGCACGAGTTGCGTAACTCAGGCCACACTACGACTTCACAAATGCTCGTTGCCGGACTCGTCTCTAAACCTAACCTAACAAATTCGCATTATCTCCTCCAACGTAATAGGTAGATAATCTAAGTAACAGCATGTGCGGGGCCCAATATCATTGTAGAAAACAAATCTTTCAGTCATCTGTCAGTCTTGATTTATTGAATGTTAGCAATGGTTCTTGTAGCTCTTCTATGTACTATTTCTGGTTATATTTATGTATATGTTATATATAAGCCGAAGAGCAAATTTCAAACATTTGGTTTATAGAACTAACATAAGATAGTATGTACTAAAATGTTGCCTCATCCATTATATGATAAAACCATGTCATAAAAAGATGTTTCTATTTCATATCATATCAACCATAAACATAAAGGCAACGGTCAAGGTTGAGACGTTTTTTGCAGATAATTTTAATCGTTGTGTACACGTGCCTAATGGCCAACGTGAACCAATAAATGTCTCTCAAGAAATAATAATTTTGACAATGACATTGACATTGCCCGCTGCCGGGCCCTGATGAGCCGCGCTTGGCGACCATTCGGCGCCGCGACCATAAAAACAACATGACGAATATCTTTGGTATTTTTTGCGATATAAAATACTTTTTAAAGTATAGCTTTTCAGTACTGAGCAGTTATTGTTAGCGACATAGAAGGTGATTCATAATATGTATACTATCCTGAAATTAGTTGGCAATATATAGGCATATACCAATCTTAGTAGATTGGTTATACATTACTAGTTACAGAATTAGTTAGAACATGCTAAAAGTGCGATTTACAAAGTTACGATTATCGAAGCACTAACTTTTACCTGACATCGCGAGATCTCAGTTCGGGGCGAACCACTGGGATTGTAAATTTGAATGAATGTAAAATAGTTCTAAAAAAATCACATAATACCTACTGTATTTAAGTTACACATTGATAGGATAATGTGTTTGATACAGCAAATCTGGGAAAATCAATATAAAGTATCCCAAAAAGGTACTCCTAAAAAGGCTAAAAAAATACTTTCTGCTATTTCTAAAAAATTACATTCAAGTGAAAATCTCATGTATATCGTGGCGTATTTAAATGCTTAAACACTTGCGATGTACAAAACTGTGCTTTGTTATGTGCGGGTTTCTGACGATTATTAATTAGACCTGTCCGGTGTCCGCTTCGTCCTTGAATATATTATAGTAATTTGCGCGTCGCTTCCGCGAGTGTCGCGAGGTCAGCCTTCCTTGTGTATTGCAAAAGCGATATTTATTTATCGCGGCCGCGGCGACGACCGTGCGGCCTCTCCGCGCACGTTTCCGCGATTCATACTAATCAATGAATAGCCCCTTGTGAGCTAACCTTCTCTTCTGTAATTAACTTGATGCTGATTAATGTTGAATGTTTAATGATTTTCTGTTCATAACTTTTTTTGATATTACACTTTTATAAAATATTGCTGAATGGTTTTTAACCAAACCATCAAACATTTTTGAAATCTTATGCTGGCCAAAATAAATTTGCAATAATTTGAATGTGAGGCAATCAGGTGGCCTCCACGTTCCGCAAATAATAGTCGATAAAGTGGCAAGTCCGGGTGACGCAGATTGTCAGAAGGCGGCGCGGGCGCGGGCGCGGACGATCGCCTATCTGACTGTACAAATAGCGGCAACCTTGAGATTCGGCGCGCGCGGCAAGGTCACCGCGCAAATCGTTATCAGCGTGACGTAAGCGCGCGACCTCCACCGAGGTGCCCGCGAGATAACGTTGATACCGATGGCGACCGATAGTGAGGAGTCGCCCGCGCACCCCGCGCCCGTGCCGCGCCACCGCGCCAACCTGCGCCGCAGCAGCCTGCTAAGAGTTGCCACATGCCCGGATATACAAATTGCAAATATGTACTTTGATGGTGTAAGGTTGTTTTTATAAAGTTTCTATAATCCTCCATGTTGATAGGAAGATTGTTGTTTCCTTGTTTTTTCATGTTAATTTATTTTCATTATCATGTTAAAATGTTATTAAATGTTTGAAAAATGTCCTATGTATGAATAAAAGGTATTAAAATATATATATATATATAAAACTTATATCGGTATGACACGACTTTTCTGCGTATTTTTTTATATATAACCGCTTATTGTTAAAATTTACACATTTACAAGTTGAACGGTAAAATTACTGGGAAACATTTGAAATTTCATACTTTGTCTAGGATAAGGGCTTACTGCTTGCTGCTGGATTAAAAAAAAAATATAAATTCAGAGCTAAGTTATCAATTGCTTGTGTCTGGACTTCTGGACAGTATTTCACCATCCAAAAATCAGATTTTTTTTAAACAGTTTCATAGCTCTCCTGTAAAGTGCAATTTTCGTGATGTACCAAAAATGCTTCCAACGTTGAAATACTTTACTCGCTTTACTTTTGTTCGATGTTACTTGTGAACATTGAAGGTTGCTATCAGCCTTAACTTAATACCTAGATGTTCAATGTTGTCGAATCCGTTGTTGCATTACCCTAAACTAACTTAATATGAAATCGCTAAAATTATCGCTGTTCTTGTTATTTCATTCTTCTAAACAGGGACAGATTTTTTTTAGATCATTCAAATTAAATTAGTTTAAGATAATGAAACAATATCAAAGGAGAGTTGTAAGCGCTAGGTTTCTAGGAAGGGATTGTCTAATATAAAACTGAGCGCCGCTCCACTGTGTTTTTGTGTAACGTCAACGCTCCCTTCAGTGTTTAGTGGAGGCTTCATTTTTAGGTTAGATAATCTCTGCCACTCCCGTCAAATGTCAAAAACCCCTCACGCTGTACCATACACCATTACCTCTATTATAGGTTTAAAGACATTTATTCTCAAAAAGACAAACATGTCACTTACATGAGAATATTAATAAACATTATGCAATAGTTGTTAGTAGGTCGTTCTGTAGGTAGGTAGGTAATAAGTAGTTATAGGAAGTACGTAATATTTAGGTAGGTTTTATTAGTAGATACACTCGTTCAATACATTCCGCTAACCAAAGGGATGACTAGTAGTAGTTTTCAATTATTATATTATTCGTTCAGGAACCGTTAGGTCTATGGATAAAGCTTGAGGGTCTCAAGGATCTGGTACACGCTACACCACCTAATAAAATTGGTAGTAACAAAATAATACTCAACTTCAACTTGCCTACAGCGACATTAGTTTGATATTCAAAACTTCTTCATACCAAAGTTGTTTTATTTTCGACATGTACTTTTTTTTCGAAACAAAAACTTTATTAGAATAGGCGTCGCGCCATTCTGACATTCAGTATTCACAAAAAGATTATAGAGGAAAATCCTTTATTTCTGCTGCAAATACATATTTGCTAATCATGTTCAAAACAAGATACATATTTTTGTGTATAAATTGCTATACCTACTTTAAACTCTTGTAGTGTCGTTCTAAAGGCAAGAAGATTACCTACCATTTCGTTATTTGGAATATCGCCAGATTCTTAGCATTGATCGGCGGCGTCGATCGGAATCACTTTCTACGTGCTTATCGTAGCTGTCCGCAAAATATTGCGTCGGCCTTGTGTATCCATGGCCGCGCAAAATTCGGCTTCACATTCTAAACGATTTCCCGATCTTTGAGTTGCTAACCAGGAAGCGATGTTTAACATTAACCGTTGCTTGCGCACGAGTTCAACATTTAGACTGATGTAGAGCTTGTCTAATCTAAAACTGAACGCCCTTCCACTGTGTTAACGCTTGTGTTAAGTCAACGCCCAGATTGTTGTTACCGTTACAGAGCCTGGTAACAGACGAATGCACAGACAAGTCCTGAATGTATCTACGCATTTATACCATTTCCGCTCTGTCGTGAGTAAAAATGAAGTAAACTAGACTAGGTTTGGGTGAGGCGATATAACCTGAATCCGAATACGGGCACACGAGAGAAACCTCCAACCGCAGCTGGCAAGCGCGCTGCGCGGCCGAGCGACGCTGTACCGGAGAAAGGATCTCTTCCTTTATGGCCGTGCCCAAATGTCCCACAGATGTTTAAGTAGACGATTGTGTCATTATATCGCAGCTTTCCCCAGTTATGATATGAATCGCATTCATTTAGGAAATTATAAGTGAAATGCCTGCTGGAGCATGTCCTAGAAACGAGGTAGAGCTCGATAAATTTGTGGAGGGGGTCAAAACGAAGCCACGTGGTCGCTAGACAGATGTAATTACCTACTTATTATACGAACAGCTATATAGGTGAAGATCGGCTTAGGGGTCGGTGCATGAATTATAGATGAATAACTCCAGTCTGTTAATGAATCGTTACGACCTACAGTTCATTAGTACAGTTCAACTTTCACTTCATTGGTTAAAGCATAAGTTTAATTGTTTTAAATTAGTATTATTGTATGTGTAGAGTGAATACATTTTTAGGTGCCATATGTATAAGCAAAGATAATTAGTAGATTTTTTTTGTATAAGTTAAGTTTTAAGACCAAAAACTCAAACATAAAAGAAAGAAAGAAATAAAATGTTTTTATTTGTAACGGCACATTGGGACAGAACAAAACGACACACATACAGTAAAAAATAAAAGAAAATAAGAAAACAAAAATTCACTACAAAATAATACACTTACAAAACTAGGGAACAAAAAAAAACAACAACAAGGTATAAAAATAAAAATTACATGCTTAGTCTAGGGAACAAATAAATTCTCAATAGGTCTAAATTCTAAAGAGTGTGTCTCTCGTACCATCCGCGTGATGACGTCACAAAATGGTATCCGGCTCAGAAGGGTAGGCGTTTGGTAGCACCAAAGCACAACGCTGATCTTCCGCCAGAAACCAGATGGGCACGTCACGAAAAAGTACCTACCTGACTAATAAGAATAAAAATAAAAAAAGGAAAACGAAATATCTAAATTCTAACTAACACTGATTTATGCGAATAAAAATCTTCAATCTTTAATCGAAAACAAAATATGGCCCTTTTCATATCCAAAGCTAACTAATACATATTCATCATAAAAAATATTAAACCATTATAGAACTTTTTAATTATTTTTTTGACACTAACACACCGCTAATAATTTTTAAAGCTTTCAGCTGAGCTTCTGGGAAAGTGGGTTAAACACCGACTGGATCCAAGCCACGTCTATCTCAACACCAAATAACGCATAAGGCATATCCATCCACCCCATATAATGTTTATTAAAATAAAAATTTAGTTTCTCTAATAAAATTCGCGGAGATAACTAATGCTCTCCGGAAACTAGATCACAGCTAGCATCTTTGTCGGTCAGTGGGACAGCAAGTACTAACATATCGTATATATAAGTAAGTGATATCGCCTCAATTTCACTGGTGGAAAGAGCGAGGGCGCGGCGGTGATATCTGCGTAGCGTTGCTAGGTACTTATAATCTGACATCGGACGCAGAGACAACACGCACAATGGAAGGAGAAAACGACCGGATACTGTCATCGCACTCACCAGCCTCGATGACTTATGGCTTACAGAATCTACATACAATCATCAGCGGTGTAGGTCAGGGCAGTGGGCCGAGCGGCCGCTATGCTGTCTTCAACATCACACAGAACAATTCAAAATTAAGCCATGTTCAAACAGCATGCATCATGTGCAGGCATGCGTATTCATACGTTCAATGATGAAAGTCCATTTTAAACATTTGAGGGCGAGCGATATATCTCAAAGATATCGCGCTAAAATGATAATTTTGAAATAAATTTAAGTTCATATATCGCACTATTATACTCTTTTAGTTATTCGCCAATTTTTTTTTATTATGGAAATGAAATTAAATGAAATAAATTTATTTTGACAAATACAGACAGAAGACACAAAAAAATAATAGAATAAAGGTTAATGATAGGGAGATACTCGTAGGTAGACGTAACACAGATAACACACAGCAACAAACAACAACACATAAGTAGGTACCTATGTGCATTTACAATATTTAAGTAATACTAATTAGTCTCCCGTGTGTGTGAGCCAAAACAGGCATGGTCTCAGCTTATTGCCGCTACACATTAGGATAACATGCAGTGGCGCTGGTTTTCAGACCAAACCTAACGGGTGACCTCACGAACCAACCAATAAATACATGATAGAAATAACTTAAAAACTTGAAATTTACTTAATCTATTATATAAAATGAATTCAAAAAATTTAATGTTTTACAAAGCAGTGCGTCGTTATTTCGCCTCTGCAAAAGACAATTTTAATCTCTTAGCCCCTTCATCCACGGCGCGACTCAAAAGGAACGTGACTGAAACTGTAGTCACTTAGCCCCTTCGTCCATGTGATAATTCGAGCGATGACATGGAATAATTACTTCTCAAGTCATATAGACGTCAGAATCACATATAATTACTTTTTATTTGTTCATTTTTCAACAGTTTCTCGAAACCAGTCGCCTGGCGACCAGCATGTCGAGTCGCCAGGAGACTAGTTACAAACACGTTCCTTTTGAGTAGCGTCGTGGACGGACGCGCATTGCAATAACAAGTGCTATCGCAGTCAGGCTACTCATAAGTGACTACAGTTTCAGTCGCGTTCCTTTTGAGTCGCGCCGTGGACGAAGGGGCTTATGAGTAGCCTGACTGCGATAGCACTAGTATTTCAATGCGCGTCCGTCCACGACGCTACTCAAAAGGAACGCGTTTGTAACTACTCTCCTGGCGACTCGACATGCTGGTCGCCAGGCGACTGGTTTCGAGAAACTCTTAACGAATAAAAACGAATAAAAAGTAACTATGAAGTAATTTGGACGTCTATATGACTGGAAAAATAATAATTCCATGTCATCGCTCGAATTATCACTAGTCATGTTAACTATTTTCGTTTTCAAAACTTTGTTTACATAAAATCGTGTACTGAGTGACTGAGTTTCAGAAAATTCCAGTAGCGTCGTGGACGAGTCAGAGTTTCCAATCAGTCCGCAACTCTAGTTTCTAATGAGTTCCGTCACCTTTGCGTAGCGTCATGGACGAAGGGGCTTAGAACTAAGATCTGACATTTCTAGTTCTGTACTGTTCCTATGATGTCTATTACCCCCTTACTTATAAAAAGTTATGTAGGTATTAGTACCTTATATAGGAGTGATGTGCATGAAAATAAAATGCTGC
This sequence comes from Anticlea derivata, assembly GCA_947579855.1. Taxonomy (NCBI): domain Eukaryota; kingdom Metazoa; phylum Arthropoda; class Insecta; order Lepidoptera; family Geometridae; genus Anticlea; species Anticlea derivata. Next base: position 8,014,152 of record OX388260.1, read on the forward strand.
GCGTCATTTCAATCATTATTTTCCACATTCATTCCGCAGATGTATGCTATTTACAATGTAAGCATTGGTGTTGTTTTTGATTAATGAAGGTGAAATGTGCTGTTTACAGTTCATTTCCAAGGTCCAGCACTCGGATTGCTATGTTTCAACGTAATACGAAACTCGGTGATTACTTTTGTTTATTAGCGGGCACTGACCTGCGTCCAGCAAGCGTTTAACAATTGTTTTATTTTTAATTCTCAGAAAGAAGAGAGTTGGAGAAAAGACAAACGGACATTGAACCGAAAAACGAGAAGTAAATTTCCTAAGAACCGCTGGCCGTTATATAGCAACCGCAATTAAGTTTTGACAGCGTTTTTCAACCTGGTTACCAGTACAGATACAGTACTATGATATAAGTTATTCGCCTTGATAATCTTGTTTCTTTGTCTTTATGCACTTGCGAGAACAAGATGCTGATATGAAGCCGTGATTTCCGAGGCTTCGTCTACGTCGGCCGAAGCTACGTCTTCGCTGTATTACCACCATCATAATTATGACGGCCGCAACTTCTTAAGAAATGGTACCTATGTTTTCAAATTAGAAGCTTTAAATCGGTACTTGCTTTAAAAATGTTACACTATATTTCAACAGAAAATTTGTATCTGTCAAAATGAATAAATTGAGGAATATCTATATGAATTTTTTTCTCGGTTGAATTTAGTGTTGACGTACCTAAAGGTATTCTATGTTTCAGTTTCTTTTTTGAAATTAGTTTATTGGTTTTTCAGAGACTACTTACTACGAATGAAGCCGGGGGCGGAAGCTAGTAATATAATAAAATCGCCACTTGGTCGGCTGTACATATATTTACCTATATACTGCGATAGACAAGGAATCGGCCGATTAAAGGCATGCTTCGTACTTGTAATTAATTAATCGTCACGTGGCCGGTCAGCCCGTAGTTACATTGTTTTCATTGACATTGACATTGTGTGCCCTCAAGCACTACGAAGTGCTTGAGGGCACACAAGAGTGCAAAGACATGGCGAGTGGATTGCGACGCAAAAGCGTTTATCGGGCATCCAGCATACGGCACACGTGGCGGGGTGCGTGCGCACGCCATGTCGCAGCAACGTGATTCAGCGTGATGCAAAGGAAAATCCTCTGCAGGTTCAAGATCACTTTTAAACGGTTCAGTGCTTCCACTGGACAATAATATATTTTTTATACTACCTGCTCGTCAATGACGTATTATGTGCCATGCAAACCTTTCCTAAAGTAAGTCATTACAGCCCTACTGTCTAGCCGGGTCATAATGTTGTACTGAATTTCATTATTTCCCATGGGACATAATGTGATTTGAATTTGGAATGCAACCCATGTAGTCGTGCTTGATCGAGGTTGGTTTCAAAAATGTTTTGAAATGAGATTTTATTCTAATTAGGCAGTATGTCAACATTTTCTTTGCACTGCCTACAAATAAAAAACAGGAAAACTCTTTACGAAATTCATTTTCACCCGCGCACGAAGAAGGATTTATTCGAATGTCAAACTGACCACTACAGAATAGACTACAAAAAAAGAAAAAAAGGCGCCAAGCGCTCAAACTGCTGTGCTGTTATCTACACCGAAATTCAGTTTCGATTCAAATAAACTTCTAAAAAATGTCAAGTGACGACGACAGTGATTGATTCGACTCCAGAATGCATACAATCTGAAGCCTCTGGTATAGTTGGAAACTTACTTCCAGAAAAATCATTTCTTTCTACTTAACAGTCATTGTTTTCAATTGCCTCGCAGAAAGTATAAAAAGTAGAGTATGCATCGCGGGCTTAAATGTGTATTTGTCTTGGGCGATCTTGAACCCCTCGTACTCAGGATTCTTGCCTTAACTCCCTCGCTCCGCTCAGGAGTTAACCATAGAATCCCTCGTTCTCGGGGTTCAATATAGCGCCCTTGACATAATACACTACTTTAAGCCCTTGTTTCATAATCTACTATTTATACGCACTTGGAATACACCAGTAAACATAAAAAACTATGATGATCTATCTCTTTCCGCATTCAATTACAGTACATAGCGCTGTCACTTTCTTCACTCCGCCCACTCGACAATTTATTATGATTCTTGTATCCTCTTAATCAACAAAAATTAAGTTTATTTAGTAGCGGAAAAAATATAATATTGAGTTTGAACTAGTTTGACTCCAAAAAATCGAATTTTTGAATAGTGTTTTATAATATTTGTAAAGAAAAATGAAGAATTTTCAAAAATCGTAGAATAAACTTCAATTACCAATTGGGTGTGAATAACCCCTTTTCGGTATAGCATACATATTATGAATCATCATGTATATCTTCTACTCCTCTTCTAAAATTATCATTATCTTACTCGTATGTTGGGTCGGTTTCTTCTTCCATTATTTTCTATCAACAGTCAACTCAGTACGTAGGTAAGGGTACTCACTTACCAATGTTACCTTTCACACATTCCATCCATCCTTTCTTTGGCTTTCCTAATTCCTGATCCATCTACTCTTCGCTCTCATTACATGACTTTCATCCCTCCTCATGAATCATGACATGCCCATACCACGCCCCCTAATAGGCTCGCTCATTAGGGAAAAACCCGCATAAATCGGATAGTTGTCTAATTGGTATTATAACGTAACAAAAGTATCCGATATAATATGGGGTTCTTCGCCTACTCCTCAACTTTTTACACTCGAAGTTAAATATGGAAAATAAAGCACTCGGTACGGTGCTACCCGGTGCTAAGGTATTATAGGGTTCGTATCTTTCACCGTCGGCGTCGTGAGTGGAAAATTGAGGATAAATTGCAAAAGAAAACAATAATGTTTGACAGCAAAAAAAAATCATACAGGAACCATGACATTAGGTTTTAGGCTGATGTCAGTTTGAGTGGAGTGAAACATATTTGCCCACGACTAAGAATACAAGGGTTAGTATTTCAAAAGTAAAGCTAAGGAATAGTGCTTTTAAAAAAGTGGGCTGTCTGTTTAGATTGAGATATCTACCAGGTACGAGGAGATTTACCTACAGCATCGCAAATAGCTAACAATAACAATGTTTCTACCTATGAAACCACAAGGTTATTTGTTTCAAAGAAATAGGCATGTATCTCAATACATAGTTTTCCTACACGAATATGTAGGTATCTAGCAAGTCAAATTAAAGAATCAAAAACTTTAAACAGGTTGTGATCGGTGCGAACACAGAACAGCTGAACCTAGGAATTAAAACCGTGATATCATTGCAATCCTTTTTCCAAACCACACCCTTTTGGAGGAAGGCAGTTTTAGGCCACATGGACGCCTTTCCATCAGCCCTTACTAGAAGATTTTATTTTGTATAGCTATCAGAAGATAAATAAAAGATTACGAAGGGTAAATCGTGCAGTAAAGACCGCCTTCGGTAACTGGCCTTGTTCTCTAAAACCTAAGGACTAAGAAATGGGTATTAAATATGGTGTTTTAGAACTGTTTACTTAATTAGCTCTATTTGAATTTCAGTCACTGCTATCAATAATAACAAAGTAACAGCTACAGTTCAAAACTTTTAGGTACTACATTATATTTTCATGAAATAATAATTTTACTTATGATATAAAATGTTGAATGATGATTTTATTTCAATAATGACCTGTCTGATGTTATCTAATAGAATCACAAACGTCAAAATTGGATGGTGCGTCTAATTACTACAGCAATTTATAATAGACAAGGTACTTAGGTGGCCAGTTATTGAGTAGTTTTCCCTAGTTCAAAATTATATCTAGCTAATTAAAACTAAAGCAGCGTAAGAAAAAAACATAAGCTTCCTACTAATTTATTTTTGTATGATTGGTCATGCACATTCACAAAACGTGACAAAAGACAAAGACAATTGACAGACTGTCGGGCAGTTTTATTAAGTTTTGAAGCCATTTAAGGTGCGGCCGGCGGGGGTGTAGTGATGTTGGTGACCTTGAAGCAACATCATGCGATATTTTTGCTCTCTGCGTTAATACGGAAGACTATTTCAAGAGTCAGGGTCGTCGGCGGCGCCCGTCACCCGCGCCTCGTGGCGTCACGCTCGGTGTCAGGTTTCCGTAAGCCGACGCGACAACCCTAATCATCTGATTTCAATTGTTTGGTTCAATGGGAGTGATAAGAAAGCAAAGAAGTAGTAATAGATAAAACACTCCATCCACACGAAGCCGCTCTCTTCCGCATACAAAAATACATAACGCGGAAGCTTATACATTTCAGGTTTAATTTTCTTGTTAATAGCACAGTGAAGGAAGGCAAACCATAATATTAGGCGTTCAAGGCTCTACTGGCCATTTATTTTTCAGTCAACACTTCCTTGAATATTTTCTGAAAAACTACACGTACGTGTTACATACAATGGTAGATAAATAATTATAAAGCATCTACAATGACCGCGTTCTTGAAGTTGCGGTGAGTTCTTGCGACCTCAACCCGCTTGTGTGAAGGTAACCTATAGACATGTAAATAGACAGGAAGCCCATACAATGTCAGGAGCCGATTCAATAATTTTAACTACACTTTGCATTTTTATGGTTCCGCAGATAATTTTTCACAAAAAAAAAAGGCGCTGAAATTTTTTAAGAGCTAACAAAGTCTGAGGTAAATTGAGAGGAAATGATCAATGATGATATTACGGAAAACCCTATTTCTGTTTGTAAATGATGTCAGAGACATAAATTAAGGTATTTTCGAGGCCGCCGCCCCAAGGACGTTCCATTCAAGGACGGGAAGCGTTCTGTTCTACATATAGGCACTTTATCTACCTATGGTTTAGTAACTTTCTACATTATTGTAGGTAGGTAAGTACACCTATAGATTCGTTGAAGGTGAAGGTCTTTCGACTGTACAGGCGGTGTCGGGCCGAATTTGGATTGCCATTTACTTAGTGACGTAGCTAATGTAGATATAGTAGTATATCTACATTATTTATCATCACCATCATAATATCATTGCGAAAATAGGAGACGCTGCTGGACATCCCCTAGGTTTTTCGCTTCGCTCTTACGACATCCACGGGTTGGTAGATATGGAGTGGCCTATTCTTCAGCCGGGGCCACCACGGACTCTTTATTAATACTACTTTCACATTGTAAATAGTTTTATTATAGTTTATGAGTCATATAAATTGGATTAATCAACAATGGATGAATGAGTGCTCACTGATGAAAATGCAAATAAAGTAACTTTTATGAATAAAAGATACATACCTACCTACTGAACCCATTGCAATTAAGAGCACTAGGTTTTTATTTGTTCAGATGGAGACATTTTGCATTACAAAAACCATTGCTATTCAATTTTGTCAGTGTAAATAGCGACTGAGATCACTTCTGTTTGGAAATGAAACCAAGGTCAGCGCTAATATTCATACGACCTCCAATTTTTTCCTGAAACTCATCTTCAAATATCTGGTGAACGTGCCGCAACAAGAAACATTAAAATAGGCACTGGCTGATTTGTGCATATGTTGTCACTGATGTTCTTTTCATATAGTAGGTAAACGTTTTTTCTCTTTAGAAATTCTCTGGAATTAGGTAGGTACCGTGCGGGCCGTGCTCTGAAGCGGCTCCCAGACACCGCCGCATACAGGGATACTGCGAGAATGTTACCAACGACCCAAAGTCCTGCTTCGCTATTTTAAGGAGCTGGGCTGGCTGGGGTAGGGTTAGCATAGGGGGACAATGCACAAAACACCCCACAGCGGGAAGTCAGTGCAGGTCTAACCACCCCCGATTAGAATTAGAATTAGAATTAGGTAGGTACGTAGTCATTTGTTGTTAGTAAAGATTTAAAAAATAGACTCAGTACTTTATCTCCAAGAATAGTAGACATCCTCTCAGATCTCCAAACGATCAGATCCAGATGAAGATGTCTAAGGGGGTAGTTAGAGGCACGAAAGAGTATTCCATAGATACGTGACAGGTTGCGAACTCATCGCCGTACTTACTGGTTTCCTCACGATGTTTTCATTCACCGTTATAAGCGCGTGTTAATGCGTTAAATTGAAGTCATCTATTTCGACAGTTGCAAGTTACGAGCTACTTTATTATGTGAGGATAGGTATATATAGGTATTGTACACACATTAATATTTTTGGCTAATAAATGAAAGACCATCTATTTGCGTCCTCTATATAATTTCAGAAGAAGCTTGTAATGATCATCAATAACATTAAAATATTTTTCGTCATGCTAACAATCACAAAGGCTAATGTTTTTGAAGGTTTATTCAAAACTTAAATTAGCTAAGGTCACTACATACTAGGGTACAAAAGAAGCTGACTTCTTTGTTCGTCAAAGGTTGGTATCATCTGTCACAGATTCCGTTACACCTGGCCGCTAGTTGTTTATTGAAACACGTAGTCTGTCTACATTCGGCAAATCTTCGAGGGACATCGGTGCACACACTTCAGGACCGTTTCAGTGATACCTTCGTGATACCTATTCTCAAAATCGGGTAACAGCAAAACAAAATATTTACAAAGTGATGCTACGCCAATGTTGTTTGCTGCTACGTAAATTCAGTCAGGTAGACCAAAAATTGGCGTTTATCACATTACTATGTAAATAATCTTTGTACCTACCTATGTTACCTATGTAAGTAAATAATCCTTGTTACATAGACAATGAAAATAAAAGTTATGAAAACGTTTTTTAGGCATTTTTTTCTCTTCAAAACAAGATCATTTTAGTTAAAAACGGCAGAAACCTGTGCTTAGTGCAATTAAAGAACGCGTAAGTTTAATTATGACACTTTGACTACTCTGAAGTGATTTGAGTACGTATCAAAAAATCTAAGTTCAAAATGCCTATGGAATGCCTTAATTCGAAATACGTAATTTAGGTAAGTTTATAACAGTGAGGGTTGCGTCGTTGTCGCCGTTCAAGGTATTTAGTTGCTAAGAAGGTTACGATTTTTATCCCGTCCCTGATACGTCACTGATACATGCGAGCGCTTGCCGTGCAGGTGGTGTGCATTGCACCTGCTGACTCCGCACATATGCACGTGCACGTTAAGGAAGTACATCTGTGCCCTAAAAGGCAGTGATTTATGGTCACGTGAATACTTGTATGTATAGAACATGATAACATTTCTTATAAGAATTATCATGAATTTGCAAATGACTCAATTATCTACAGTCACGTGTTGCTATTCAGAACTAAAATGAAGTTTTCATCATAGTCGAAATAAGAAACGTTAGACATGTTCTATGCCAAAATCGGCTGTTTTGATGTCAAATCAGTTCAAACTCAACTATTCAGCAAATTTAGGTAGGTATCTTGATGTCAAACTAATATTTAATAAAACGATCAGAAACAGTTGACTTGATAAAATTTGGAAAAAATTGAATTTTTTTTTTTTGCAAATTTACCTCCTTTTTTGATATAATCATCCCCTTTCGGAATAGTTTACCTACATAATAGGAATCATCTTGTATATCAGCGCAATGAAACGTGTATTCTTCATGTATACAAACACATTTAAATTGGTATTCATGAAGATTGGGTTCCTATAATAGAATATAATATAAGATTTTTTTCATTTGTTACATACATAATAATATATAAATAAAATAAATAAATAAATAAATAAAATACATAATCTTGATACATACAAGTATAAAATACCTCGTGTTTTGATTGTATGCCTGAACAAAGACGTTATTTAGCTGTGAATCACACACACACTATAGGTATATTATGTTTAAGTAGGTATTACTGATAACTAAACTAATATTATAAAGAGGTAAAATTTGTTTGTTTGTGTATTTAGGGGCACAGAATAAATAATTCTACTAAATCCGGAAAAAGGTAGGTACCTACTGAAACGATTCTAAAATTTGTTCCAGTTAGGTAATAGAAAGCTAAACTATCCCTGAGGCTAATATAAGCTACTTATAATAGAAGACTAATATAGGCTACTTTTCATTGACTTACCACTCGAGTGTAGCCGTAGGCTAAAACTAGTATTTAATAAATGTGACTTGTATTTTATAAATGGGGCATGGCCATCTAGTGATAACTGTAATTTTGCATAGCTTTCCTGAAAAAATACTATTGTTTATTACCTAGTTTACTTATTATTGACGTGTGAGATACGTTGACTTTCGATCCAAAAGTGACTTGTGATCAAATTCCGGTGCACCAATAGATTTTTCTATTTAAATGTGCGCATTAACAAGTGTTGAAGACGGTGAAGGAAAATGTTAGTAGGTAGGTACGTATACTCTGATGCAGCGCGATGTACCCACTTGTAACGGTCAGGTATACAATAGCACCAGCTGCAAAAATTGGGCGTGTGTTGACTAAAGGTAATGCTTGGACGTGTCTCTGACTACCCCTTAAGACATCTTCAAGGACCAGAGCACGTGAAGATCTGAGAGGATGTTTAACGTGCTTCGGGATCCCATTCAAGAGCCTATTAGGTACTTTCAGTACCCAGTTTAGTCATAATATGCTATCAAAACTGGTTTGCTGAGTAATGCAAAAACCACAAATTGAATGCACATTGTGAACTGATTAATTAAATGTCATTGGACACAGGCAGCTGTCCTCGAGCCCTCCATATGGAAGGTCCGAGTACGTTCCACTGTCGTTACCCCGGGCCCAGAACACCCTGTAGTTACTATGACTCGGCACAGTATACATTGTAGTACGTACAACACATGCCCCGGGCCTTGAACTTTGTGAGCGTGTAGCAAACATGTTTGCACGGAACCCACAGCGGTCACCGCGCACTCATTAGTGTGACGTCTCACTTTGCCCTGTTTACTACTTAGGCATTGTTTTATTCACCTGGCAGATTCCGTGACCTTCGGCACGTGCTTTGAAATTTACCTTAAGGCTATCGATATAAATATAAAATATCTACCTATTGCAATTGTAATATTTTTATTAATTTTTTAGTTCGTTTTTAATGTTTTTTTTTGTTTTTGCAAGGCCAAGGTCATGATTATGTTTTCTACTGTGAACAATGAGTAAATATAATTATACGTATACAAACATATTTATTGAAATGAATATTTATAACCCTACAAAATATTGAGTACTTGCCACATATTTAAATATGTACCTACATCGTTTTTCTTACCTACCTACATCATTTTAGCAACTTCTAAAAGTTTTACGTTGGTATTTCCCCACAGTTATTCTGAGAATACCCATGTTATAACAAAGTAGATAGATATTGTACGTTCAAGGAAGTAAAGTAGGTACCTACCTAGATACTACTTATCTGAAATACCTACCATTTGTGTTAGAACATAGATAAGGATGTCTCATTCATATAATAATCTGATTCTCATACAACCAATACTTTCATTTCTGCTAAACAATCATAAAATCAAATCCTAACCGATTATTGGCCGTGGTGGCCCCGGCTGAAGAATAGGCCCCTCCATATCTACCTATCCGCGGATGTCGTAAGAGGCGACTAAGGGAAAAAAGCTAGGGGATGGGCAGCAGCGTCCCTTAGCTCTAACTGCGCTCGCCAACCCGCATGCCCAGCGTGGTGAGTATGGGCAAATCCCCCCACATGATAAGGAATTCGCTCTGTCTGTGGGGGAGGCCTTGTTCAGCAGTGGACGTCGAACGGCTGAAATGATGATGATAATGAACCGATTATTGTCATGAATAAAGTACTTCCTGGTTCTGTGACATCAACGCGATGATCACCATAATAATAAACAGCAATAACAATGATCGAGGAAACATTCCTGTTTGCGTATCAGACGATCTGCCCAGTATAAGAGTTCTTTGTGACTCGTCGATTCTTCTATAATTGTAAGCGCGAACACTTTAGCCCGGTGTAACAATTGTTCGAAACTAGGGACTCATTCAATGGGAACTGTGGATAGAGGATGCCTATATCGATTACCTACAATAAAAGGGTTGGTAATAAATATCAAATTATTTAATTGAAAATAGAAATAACGTTACAGATGATGCAATGCTTGTAAATAAAAATTATTGCAGTGCGACTGGTGAAACAGTTCTGGTGGTATCAGTTCAATATAAATAATTTGACTGACCTCATAGCTCAGTTGGTAGTAACTCTGTCTTCTGCGCTAGAGGTCGCGGGTTCGATTCCCGCACTGGACTTACATTTGTGACTAACAGAGATGTTTGTTCTGTGTCTGGGTGTTAAATATATATCTATTATGTATATCAGTCTCTGGTACCCATAGTACAGGCTATCCCTAGTTTGGGATCAGTGGACCGTGTGTGATATGTCCAGAATATTAAAAAAAAAAGAATATTATTATTAAAATTAATAAAAATTAAAAGAAATTAAATCCTTTATTTGCTTTAAGTACCTACTTTTTATCTTCATAAGTACCACGCCAGCGAAGCCGCGGGCGGAAGCTAGTAATACTATAATATTATAAATGCCAAAGTTTCTGAGAATGTTTAGATGTTTGTATGTTCGTTGTTCAATCACGTAGAAAAGGCTCAACCGATTTCATTGAAACTTGGAATATATAGAGTTCTTTACCTAGAATGCTTTATTTATTATAAGTAACAGAAAAATAATAATAATAACAGTTGTAAATTAAACTAAAATAATATTATACTAGAAATGAACGCTGTTTTCTACGACTACGACTACAAGTAGAAAACAGAGTTCAGATTAAAACACCAACCACAGGCAGCGTGCCCAAAAGGCTGGCGACGTTACCTCGTTGGATCGCTATACTGATCCTTTGTCCGAGGTACTATATATATATAGTATATAAATACTATACTATACTATACTATACTATACTATACTATACTATACTATACTATACTATACTATACTATACTATACCATACTTTTACTTACCTAGAATAGCATATAAGTCATTTTCTAAGTAAGTACCACGCGCGGGAAGCCGCGGACGGAAGTTAGTAGGATAGTGGGATGATTTATACAGCGTAAGCTGCAACTTTTTAATCGCTGGACGCTGTAGTGTCTAGGAAAATCTACAAAAATCTCTGTATCTAAATAAATAATGTTATTCATCAACTAAATAAATAAATAACACATTTATTTTCAGGCATCAAATAAATACATGAAACATATTATAATTATTATTTACGCCAGCCTGATGAACTAACTATTAGCCAGATTATTTTACCATATCAAACACAAGTAATCCCTGATTTTCAAGTGCTGCCCTGGGCTTCGTGAAGCCTAGCTCGATCTCTGCCACGGTGTCGAGATAATGCGCGAGCCAAGGCCGACGCGTGTTAATTACAATTACCGTGAGTGGACATTCTTTGTTCCAATAATGATTAATGCCGGCCGAGTGGCGAGGAGTATCGCAAATGAGATAACAGGGGGTCTAGACAAGATCCTCACGCTTCTTTTTCCTTTCACGCTAACGCCTTTGCATTAGCGTGTGACGCCTTTGCGTTAGCGTGACCAAAATGGTAGACAAGATACATAGTGAACGCTAACGCGTAGTCCGCAGCGACACACGAGCGACACACGCTAGTGTCTATGGAATAGTGTGTGGCTGTTGTTATTGTCAATTGAAACGAACCTTCATTTCATCTAGCATCTGTCATTATTACCGCAACAAAGTAACGCCGCGAAATTTTGAAAAGGTTTGTTTGAAGAAAAATAACTAATCTACGTTTATTTTAGTAATAAAAGTGAGTGAATGTAAGTAAGTATTGTCCATTAATGTAGTGTTTTATACGAAACATTTTTACCTCCTTATTATACCCACACATTATAGACCCGATTTTTTTATAGATGGAATCCGAGCAGTTTGCTTTTGGGAGTTCATGGCTAGGTAGGTAGATTTTATCCCTCTATTGTTTCATACAATCCTATCGAACTACGTAGTGATTATGACTTTATTTACCAATCAAAAGAATAAGTACTTCTACCTGCCTACTCGACTGAAATGTAATAATATAAACAATCTTTGATCACACCATCAATGGGGTTCTTGTTCTTGTAATAAGGTCAAGTCTATAAATAGATTTTGGGTCATGCATAATTGTCTTACTTCTCGGCAATAATTTTATTGTTATTATAATGATACATTAGAATTTAATCATTATTATCATCCTGAGGAAGTCCACTGCTGGTTCCACGATGAACGGTCTTGAGCCTTCTCCACCCACCAACTTCTTGCAACCTTCGCAATATTATCCATCCACTGGATGGGGAAATTTATGAAAAAACTTTATCAATTATGTAGGTAAGTATGTACCTACCTACTAATTTTGTTTACAAATAAAGTTTTACTATTAACTTACTGGTATTCATAGGTAGGTAATTTGTAAATTCTATTTTTAGGCCTAGGTATCTTTCAAGTTCCGTTCCACGTCTACAAGGGAGACAAAGATGCGAATAGCTGTGCAGAAAGCTGGAAAATCTCAAATTAGTGGATGGGAGCGGATTCAGTAAAACAGCCAATAAATGGAAAAGTGTAATCAATCACATACTAACATGCATCATTATAATCTTGACAAAAGACTATTTCGAACTGTTCAGCCTTGCAGTAGCTCATTTTGACCAACAGTAGGAAAATTATCATGAGTTGTATCTATCTTCTTCACCTTCTTCTAGTCCACACTAGGATGGAGCGGGTATATTGGCATCTAATGGCATGTTGTGTGATACACAACAATGGATGGTAATGTAGAGTTTTGTGTTTGAACACCAACATGCTTTCAGTAAGCCATCGCTCTAACACAATTTCTTGCTGGCGCATGTTGCTGAGTAGAAATCTCCTCACGAGAGCCAGGATCTGCATTTAGTACAGATGTCATCACCCAAGGTCGTTGAGGATCTCCAGAATCACCTGAAAATATAATAATTATAATTTTTATTTATTTATATAAAAGACAGTATTTTTTAACCCTAAGGCGATGGTATATGTTATTTTATGTTATTATATGTTATGTTAGAAGGTATATAAGCGGGCGAGAGCCCGACTGTGATGCAAGGGGTGCGGGTTCGATTCCCACTACGGGACAAAAATATTTGTTCTGGGTCTGTGGTGTTGTGGAACCTCTACAACCTCCTAGTGTGGACTATGAGACTGTTGGGTGTTATTATTATTATATTAGTAGGTAATGCAATAAGATATAATCTATTCTTCAAGATTTTTTTGACAAGGTATCAATAAGAAGGAGTCAGCATAAATCGAAACTTAATGCAAATTCTCTCCAAATCACACATCAAGAGATTTTTAGTTTTAGGTTAAGTATGGGCGGTTTTTGCATATACTTTAGCTATATCCAAGCTATGCAGGACTTACCTTCATCTCAAAATCGATTTCCCAGGTGCCTTTATGGTTTGTAAAACGTTGAACATCACTACAAAGACACCGAAAACATTCTTTGTTCAGACGAAAACAATGAATGAACTCCAATCCCTGCATCGCTTCAATTTTATCTATTTTTCGGAGATTTCTTGCTGTTGCTAACCATTTTGTAGTGATTCTTCATTATTGGCAGCCCACAACGCGTACTTCTATTTGAATTATGATCAATAAACTAAAACTATTCCACTGTTTATTCCGCACTATTCCGCAACGCGAGGACAAACGTGAGGGTCCGAGCTCACGCTAGTGGAGCGTGTTGCGGAAACGATAAAATGGCGTTTAGTCTTGTCAAACATGGATCTTGTCTACCATTTGTATGGGAGTTAGCGTTGTGTCCAATCCAGACGTCATGCTAACTTTTCCGCATGCGGACAACAGGATTTTGTCTACCAACTTTGCAGCAGTCACGTGACATCTCACAAGCTAATGTCAGTTCCATACAATTTTATCTTTCCGCAGGCGTGAACGCTAACAGAAAATGGATCTTGTCTAGACCCCCAGGAAGCGTCCGTGTCGCGCCAATGTCACACTGCAAGGTCGCGTTCCGTCATTGCCCACCCGCCGCCGTCGTCGCCCGCCCGTCACCCGCGCTATCCCTACAGGGTGATCCATCTCTATCATTTGCGTTCTACCCTCATCTCCCGATTTCTCTTCCCTTTTGCTTTTCTCCCCACAGTAATGGCGTAGTAAAAATATTGAGGGATTGTTTTTTTATTATTTTGTGTTATAGTGCCCTTGGGTTTTGTATGGTAACATAACATACATTGAGTTTTTATGAGTACCTTTTCTGTGTATATTGATGGATAGATAGAAGATAGAAATGCTTGATTGCACACCATAAAAGTACAAACATTAACAAAAAACAATAAAAACTAAACTATGTGATGAACAATGGGCGGCCTTATCGCTGAAGTAGCGATCTCTACCAGACAACCTTCGGAGGGAGTGGACTGGATATGATTAAATAGGGGTATATTAGACGTACTTAAAAAATAAATTTGATATAAATAAATAAATAAATCATTATTCCTTACCTTAGTGCTACGAATAACATTGAGAATTAATATCGAATTAAGGGTAACAAATGTAATTTTATTTACAGAAAGAAACTTAAAACTAATACAAGTTAATATTTACAAAATACACAATAAACAGTTGAGCCATCTAAATACCGTTACAAACGATCTATAGATAGCTCAACTGATCCAGATCACTAAACAACAAATTAAACGATATAATGTTATGCACACATTCTCTTAGACACATTCTAATACAATTCATGTTTCTTTTGCTTTTACCTAATAACTTAAATCGACAGAGCATTATAGATTCTTGTTGGATTATCAATTTTACTATTTGCTTAGGGTATGCACCTGCTACTGCACCCGAAACAGTAGGTGGCAACCACATGGCTATTGCACGAATTCATAAAAAATATGGGTTCAATCTAAAGGCACTTAAGGGTCATTCCATGTAACAAGTGTTACAGGTCGTACACATTTACGTTGCTTTTGAACAATGTTTTTAAAAGAAAGCAAATTTTATGTTTGCCCAACCACCCCTTACTCCACAGTTCCTTAAAATCGATCTTAATTTCAAATATTCTTCACCGGATTTCCTAAATTCTACGCTAAGTGTGTGTAACAAGTGTTACGTTTGACATGGTATGACCCTTAATATGAACCTGGGCCGGGCCAGCTTGTAACATATGATTTAAAAAAGTTTTTTGGCCTTTCACAAAAGACGTCTTCCGCAAGAACATTTCAAGCACTTTACAAAATCCTTCACAAATAAATTACCTACAAATCTAATCAAAGATTACATAATACAAAGAAAGAACTAGTAACACCTACGTACGATATCTAATTATAAGTATAGTATGATTTCCAGAACATAAACTGTAACCTTGTAGGAAACAAGAAATCAGCAGAATTACAGTTATTGTTCCTGCTTTGTATGTTACCAAAACTAAGACTTATTTGGACAGTAAAAGATTGAATTTAGATTGGCAGTAATATGTGTTTTTTATCGGCGTGCTTCTAATCAGAAAAGCAGCAAGACCTTGAGCCTGACCCTGGATATTTTTATCCGCATACATTTCGCAAGTGTTGCGTAGATACGGCAACGTGACGAGGAACTGCCAACAACACATGTTTTTACACAGTATCAGATTAAAACTCTAGATTATAGCAAATATACCTAGGTACCTTAATTTCTGTATTTACAAAGACTGAAATAGGTAACTACCTACAACACAACACGTGCAGGAAGTCTTGAAAAAGTAGCTTGAATAAATACTGATTTAATGTTTGCTAAATGTTTTTTTCCTAATCCGAACTAAACCATACATTATTCCGTAAACTAACACTGGTGTACTAAGTGGAGTGTAATTTTTCACTTCCCTCACAGATAGACATCAAACTGAAAATATTTGTAAAGAACCTGTTCAAATTTCATTCCCGTTAAAATTCCTCTCACGGCGATATATTATAAAAGCCTAACTCCTTTCATATTTTATCTTTTTCAGGAGTGTAGACTACTCGTAGATCTACTTAAAGTATCATACCACGCGTTTTAAAGGTTGGTTTCAGGCGGACAGACGGTCGGGCGGGTGGTAGCGGCGGCACGCGGCGGCGGCTGTAACTAGCGAGGCGAGGTCACTGCCGAATACCGATCTAGGAAGTCAAGCGATTCGGCCTCAACCTTGGATATGCGAAAAATATACTCGGCAACGACGCACACGCCTCGCTTCCCTCCGCCCACGCGCGCGCAGACATGCTTTACGACCCTCGAAGCCGAATTTTCGGAAAATATATTTTATCTTCCTATCACAATTACCTACAAATCTGATTAAATTATCTTTGCTTTAATCTAGCATGAACAAGGAGATACATAGGTAATACGTATAGGTACTATGCGGAAGAGGGACTTATTCTACACCCAATTGGTAATAAAGTTTGTTTTACGACCTTTGTAAATACGACATTTTTCATTGAAAATCAGTTCAAACTCAATTGTTCTGCTGTTTTTGGTAGAAATTTTGATGTCCAGCTTCTCGTTCGTTAAATTATTAGTTAATAATGATGATACAAAAATAAAAAGCAGATAATCTGAAAAAAAACAGTTTTTTGCTAGTATTAATTTTTGTTGTTGATTGAATAAACCCCTTTCAGGATAGTATACATATTATGGATCATTCGAAATAAACACTTATTGTAGGTTATGAAATGTTACACCATCTTTGCAAAAGATTAACCGAATAGCGGAAAAGATTAAAGGTCAAATAATCTTTGTTTAAAAAATATAGCTAGAATGCGAATTATCATTCACGGAAGTGGTTCTACAAGATGTGACATAATATGTCTATACGGCATTAATAGTTATGTGTGAGTATATTATTTGCCGCCGCGTGATGTCCTGACTCATCCAGTTGACGATCACTTCATGAAAAATGTAGGTACTTTAATCAATGGATGACGTGAACAGTCCTTTTAAAGTTATAATAACTTTATATATACTCGTAGGTACCTTATCCAGATTAAAACTTTATCTTTTGTACTGACTGATGCTGAATAGTTAATGTCCAACAAACGTTTAACGCCCGTTTAGAACAATATAATTACCAACATAACATACTGCGGGCTTGTAATAGTAGATTATGCAAGGGCTTAAAGTAGTGTATTATGTCATGGCGCTATAGCGGCGCGAGCTCCTGAGCGGAGCGAGGGAGTTAAGGCAAGAATCCTGAGTACGAGGGGTTCAAGATCGCCCAAGACAAATACACATTTTAAGCCCGCGATGCATACTCTACTTTTTATACTTTCTGCGAGGCAATTGAAAACAATGACTGTTAAGTAGAAATGATTTTTCTGGAAGTAAGTTTCCAACTATACCAGAGGCTTCAGATTGTATGCATTCTGGAGTCGAATCAAAATCACTGTCGTCGTCACTTGACATTTTTTAGAAGTTTATTCGAATCGAAACTGAATTTCAGTGTAGATAACAGCACAGCAGTTTGAGCACTTGGAGCCTTTTTTTCTTTTTTTGTAGTCTATTCTGTAGTGGTCAGTTCGACATTCGTATATCCTTCTTCGTGCGCGGGTGAAAATGAATTTCGTAAAAAGATTATCTTTTTTTTAATTTGTAGGCAGTGCAAAGAAAATGATAACATACAGCTTAATTAGAATAAAATCTCATTGCACCCAAACATATTTGAAACCAACCTCGATCAAGCACGACTACATGGGTTGAAATCCAAATTCAAATCACATTAGGTATGTCCCATGGGAAATAATTAAATTCAGTACAACATTATGACCCGGCTAGACCGTAGGGCTGTAATGACTTACTTTAGGAAAGGTTTGCATGACTCATAATATGCCATTGACGAGCAGGTAGTATAAAAAAATATTAAAAGGCTTTATTGAAATGGAGTTTTCTCATTGTATACATATTTTTTGAAACTAGGTTTCTGAAGTAACCGGAAACTGTATTTGACTAGAAATAGAGATCTAGACAAATTGAGTCTCAGGAACGGGTTTCTGTTTAATTGTGCCAGGATTCAGTAAATTGGCTGAACTAGCATGCCATCAACAATTAATCAATTAATAATAAAATTGTACAGACACTTCACGGCAGAATGTTTGAACTTCTTTATATTCGCATTACATTACAACTGGACATAGGCCTTCCCCAAAGAGTTCCACGATTAACGGTCTTGAGCCTTTTCCACCCACCGATTCCCGCAACCTTTACAATGTCATCAATCCATCGGGTGGGGGGCCTTCCAACACTGCGTCGCCCGGTTCGTTGACATTCGAGAACCTTTACTCCCCAACCGTAACAGTTGTCGGTTCTGCGAGCTATATGGTCTGCCCACTGCCATTTCTACTTGCTAGTTCTGAGAGCTATGTCAGTGACCTTGGTTCTTCTCTTACCAGTAAATCTTGATAGTAAAAACTGTTCACCTACTAAATTATATGGTGATTGGATTGACGAGTCCTACTCTAACAAATAAACATACAACGCCAATTCGTTGTTTGAGAGATCTTCGCTCGCTTCACTCGCCTGATCAACTATTGATTATAATTTATACAAACAATTATTTGGAGGTTGCTATAAAAAAAAGTAAACCCAAAAAAGAAGGGAATTAACGTGCATGTATGATGTCATGCATGATATATAATTCGCAGAAGGACGCGTAACAAGCACACATGACTCGTTGAACAGTCGGCTGGTATTATGGCAATATTCACCCCTGCCATTGTTCTCGGTCTCTTACGCAAAACTGTTTTATAAATACGGCAACTGGACTGTTTTCATTTACTATGTCAACAAATATGAAGTGCCTACATGCATGTGCCAAGACGAACCTACGTTGGTGTCGAAAAGCCTATGTTCAACTTTCGGAAGCTATAGAAAAGTTGAAAATTTTCTGTTGGTCAGACCGCTCCTTATAAGACATTTTGGTCATAATGAGCGATACATACTGGATACATACTGGACTATAATATTGTCTTTAGTGTTAACCATGAAATGTATTCGGGACGCTTTCAACTGATGGTCATATGGGAAAAGTTGGGCTATCTATAAACGTTTGCAATGATCTTTAGATACCTACCTCAACTGTTTCTTGTGTACCTTAAGGACGCTTTCGACTGACTATGATCCGGAACAGTTGAGCTATTTAAAGATCGTTTGCAACCGTATTTAGGTACGACAACTGCGTTCCTAGTGTTAAATATTGGCAAAGGTAATAGATATACTTGTATTTATAATTTTCTTTCTGTGAAAAAAGTTAATAAGAAACTTATAAAATATCAAAATGTAAAACATCCGCCTCAATGAGAACTACTTTAAGTGCAATGCGGATATTTTCTTTTACTACACAAGTGAATGTGTGAGTATGATGATTAAACCCGCTTGCTCGTTAAGGCGCGACCTTAATCTTGAACGATAGAGCACCCGCGCGCGGCGCCCCCGCCTTATCGGGCACTTGTTGCTTCTGGCTGCAGTATTACTTATTCTGTGCTCTAGCCTTATTTACAGGCCTCATAGCTCAGTTGATAGTAACTCTGCCTTCTGCGCTAGAGGTCGCGGGTTCGATTCCCGCACTGGACAAACGTTTGTGTGATGAACACAGATGTTTGTTCTGTGTCTGGGTGTTAAATATATATCAATTATGTATATCAGTCTCTGGTACCCATAGTACAGGCTATGCCTAGTTTGGGATCAGTTGATCGTGTGTGATATGTCCGGAATATTTATTTATTTATTATTTATTTATTTATTTAGATATGTACCTCAAGCATTTGCACATAAGACATAATGCTTTTGATTAGTTTATTAATCATACAAAGTGTCCCGTATCTAGTATGTTATCTCAAAAAGGACTTATTCTATAAAAAAGGTTAACATTAATGAAAAAATAATTATCTATGTATTTCTAATTTTTCACATTACTTCTTGATCTTTTCCAATCAACTGTTTTGGTATTGTTACCAAATTATAATAATATTATTATGATTTATAGGTACTTATTACACACATACGACATGTTCAACATCAAGAATGCTACTCGTATAAAAGCTATGCTTGAGAAAAGAAAAAAAGAGAGAAAAGCTGAAACTGAGGTACTTTACTCATTTTTGTCAATTTAATTAGGTGATTTCATTATAATTTTAAATACCTTCATTATTGTGAAGACGCGTAAAAAAAGACTGTTGTGTTTTGATTTTTGGTTATGTTAATGTTTTGTAAATATTCCAATTTAAAACTTAAACGCGATGCACAAGTGGGCGGGCTTCTACGAAAGGTACGGCGCTACGTGAGCAGTGGTAGGATCCTTAAAATATACCCACATAATTTATTTCCTTCCCTTCTAAGAATAAATAAATTTCATACTAATTTAATAAGTTTCATTGTACCCTTACTCATAGCTTAACAATCTAGATAATCAGGGCATTTTGGACTACTTTTAAGTTAGGGTAGTATTCCTTTATGAATAATATAAAATTGCAAAAAAATAAAGAAACTTACATTTATTTATCAAAAACCAAACAAAGTAAGTTCAACTGACAATACAAAGTTACTGGTAACAAGTATACAAACAGCATCGACTTTGTGGAATATAACAAAGCTTTCATTGTGCTGCATATAAATAAATAACGGCCATTATATTCCTGGAAGGCACTGTTTGAGCCCTTTGTCGCAAATTACTTCTCTATATTATTTATCTGATAGATAACACGCGAGGAATCTATTTATTTTACCATAGAATTTTGATACGTCACATGACGTCTTATTTCGATTCAAATTACACGTTTTTTAACCATAAATCATTGTGATTAGTACAAGAGAACCCGCATAAAATTTACTCTTTCTCAAAATATTATTCGTACTTGTATATTGTCGCCAGTTAACAAAAAAAAATACAATGTACTTAAATAATGATGTAACCTTTACATGTTAACTAACTCATTATTACGTTTACTTTGGAAGTTGAGGTACAATGAAGTTATGCGAACCTCACATAACAGTGGCCAAGAGTGTGCAAATGCCCAAAGATGGATCAATAGCCTGACAATTATCAGGTACAGATTTATCTTCACACATGCCTCAGAGTAATAAAGCTAAATACGACTTCGTTTCGAACATATAGGCAAGGACTAATTTGGCTCGTTAAGAACACCCAACTTTCGACTCAATTGAAGGTGGACCACGACGCATTTGGACTCAAAGCTTTTCCATTATGCGTAGGGGCTAGAACACTTTAATTGACCCTATGGTCAAAAATCACATAGCTTCTCTTATTTAAAAGTTTTCATAATTTCTAATTGACTGCTTATTTATTCCATACGTTCCCTTCAGAAAGTAGCGAGATCCCGTACCTACTCGTAACTCGCATGTACGGTACGTGCACCTACGTCACTGATGTCGGCCCTGAGCAGATCATGAGTAAACACTACAATCTACACAGTCCAAGCCAGAGCCATAATATACAATGTAGAGCATGCATAATACCTAGGTATACGTGCTTATCCGCGCCGATACAACACCGGTGGCGTCTTCGACTCGTCGAGCGCGTTTTTCTACCGACAGCGCTTAGAAATATTTTAAGCTATTATACGTATTTATTAGGTATTAATACTGAGAAAAGTGACAATAATTTCACGCCGCCAATTCGCCACCACACCGCGAAGGGCAATGAAGTGCGAAGAGGGCGTGGCAGCAGCGTGGTATCTGCTTATTGGGGCTCCAAAATCTTTGGTTATTGCTTAGTAGCTTAGTTTTCGCTCTACTTTGACAATCATGAGAGGGCAGCGACGGCGTGGCAACGCGTGTCGGCAGCAAGAAAATTTGCCCTTACGGGGAAGTTGTACACCCAAGCAGTTCATGTTTGGTATTCACGCCTTTATGCATACGGTTCATACTATCAAAGACAAGTTTGCCGATCATGTTTCTGAGACACGAGCAATCGACGCGCAGAGTCAGAGACTTCCTTGTTTGTCTTTTGTGCTCTTATTTTTGCAAAATAATAAAAATACGAATGACAA
Source organism: Anticlea derivata (assembly GCA_947579855.1). NCBI lineage: Eukaryota > Metazoa > Arthropoda > Insecta > Lepidoptera > Geometridae > Anticlea > Anticlea derivata. The sequence goes on from OX388260.1 coordinate 8,036,069, forward strand.
GGTCACGGTGGCCTTGTTTACTAGGAACCGATTTAGGTGAGTATTTACATTCATTAATGTTCATTTACATAATACCTAGTAAGTATCCTCACGATCAATGATGGAAAATTGGAATGTAGTGTCACAAAAATCGAAGTATTTTCTTGTTATTTTTACCTAGTGAATGTGTGACAGAGAAACCTCTGTCTAGGAAAACATAATATGTAATTTTGCCATGTAAACTTATAAAAGAAGATGTTTTCATAGTAGGTGTTATTTGTAAGACTTACGGGCATTCAACGCTATCTGAAATTCTGAAGTCTGGAAGGTAATGGGGGAGGCCTTTGCCCAGCAGTGGGACTCAAATGACTCGAATAATTTCGTTTTGAATTAGACAAACGATATATTTTCCAAAAATTAGCTGTTTTAATTTTAATTAAAAATAACATGTTTTATTAATAATCTCATTAATAAAACATGTTATTGTTATCTTGTGCCGCGCGTGGTACTTAGATAAAAAATAGCTTAGGTATATGCTATTCTAGGTAAATAGCTCTACCTATTCCAAATTTCATCGACATCGGTTGAGCAGTTACAGCGTGATTGAACAAACGTATCGTATTTATAGTATTAGTAGGATTTTAACATTTGTATCATGGTCAGCTAAATGAAACAAATATCAATAGGCATTGAACGAATGTGTGTCAAGAGTGTGCTGTGCGGCCGTAGGGCACAGCTACGTTAGTGAGTGTTGGAGGTTCTGTGCCGCAGCCGGCTCGCTGCATCTGCCTTCAAATTGAGGGCGGCATTGTAACGCCATTGTTGCCAACTAATGAAGACATTTTATTTAGAGTTTATATAAAAAATAGCTAAATCGCTGGGTTAGTCATATAGTTCTACTTTTCTATGACAGACAAGATTAAATATGTACGAGATGATATTTTCTTTAAAAAATGCCTAGCAACTGCATTGCCTTTTTTAACAACTTCATCCACCTGCAGAAGACCAGTAAAAAAATCAGTTTTATGAATTTATTAATGATTCACCACAGAATAAAAATAATGACATCTTTATTCTGTAACGTAACCAACCTTTTCAGATTAATTCAAGAAACTCAATTTTTTTACTGGTCTTCTGCTACACTTACCCGTCCAATTCACAGTCCGATTCTGACAGTCAGAACCTGGTATTCTTAGTCATTAATAATTATCACTCTACTCACAATGAAATCAGACTGATATAATTTTCATAGAAAAATTGTTTCGTTTTTAAATATTTACCCTCTGAATTCCACTTAAAACTATAAAATATCCCTACGAGTAACCTTGTTATTATTTTTATAATAATATTTTTCACTCAATTTGCACTGACTGACTGACATTATTTTCATAGAAATTAGCTCAACCTGGTTCGTGTCACAGATTCTTTCTTGGTCATCCTGTATTAGGTAAGTGACAAAGCGCAGTCTGTATTTTTTTTTTAATTTCCCTTTGAATTTCTATACGTGTCCTATTTCTTGGTCTTGCCTAAAGTATGGCAAATAACACGTATCGCAGTCAAAAGTGGCGAACTACCCAAAGAGATGGCAACATCGGCAGCATCGTGCATCTGTCTTCGGAACGGGGGCGTCATTGTTACGGCCGGCGTTCGACGAAACTTAATTGGCTCGACCTAGCTCGTAAAAGCGTTGTAAAAAGAGTGAAGGTCTGGCGGAGGTAAGGACTCGGCAGAAAGAGGTCAAGTGTAATGCCTCGCGTTCCACTGACCTCATTTGGCTGCTGCCGCGTTGCCGCGTGAACGCTCGCCTTTCATACGAATATGTCCTAGTTTGCCACTGTCCTACAAATTTTAAACGATTAACATAAAAGCAAAGCATGATTTGACACATGGTTTTACGATAGACGGAACTCTGAAAATCAAAAAAAAATATATACGAGTTTCATAACTAACTAGTAACGTAACTAGTATTAGGATACTAGTTACGAAACTAATTTGTTGATAGAATAAAATTTATAGGTATGATAGTTTTTTTTTTTAAATACATAGTGAATGTCTTTAAATTGGTAGGTATGTGAAAGAAGACTGGTATTTTTGTTATTTATGTAAAGGATTGGAACTCATGAAGGTATAAGATACTTATACCTTCATGAGTGAAACAAACGAATCAGGCACTGGGCAAGTATGTCTATAATAACAAGACAATTTAACTCTTTTGTTTCAGGTTAGAAGCGTCATTCATTGCTACTTAGTGTTCTCAAATAATGAGACACAATGCATCCGGAAACAGGTCGTGGGAGAAGTGACCTCCCGATGTCGAATGGAACCTTCGGCTGCTATTATTAAACGTTACGGCCGTGAAATCGGAGCAGTGACATACATCGCGCCCGAATAATACCATATACCTAGTCCATAATTCATAGGAACCTTGGCCCCAATGCCGCAAGTACTTTCCAGGCCAGATTCGAGGACTCTTCCCCATTAAAAAATGACAACACAAATCGAAAAGCCTTTACCTACATTTCAAAATATGTGATTAGAAACTTGGACAATGGATTAACGATGTGTAGATTTTGTAATACTTAATCAACTTGATTTAAAAATAAAGACGGTCATGGGCGAGATCTCGCACCCTGAGGCTTCCGTACCCGGGATCGGAAAAGTGAAATATTTTGCTATACGTAGTTCATTGTATGATTTTGACCGCAAAGATAACGACTTCAAAAAGAAGGAGGTTCTCAAGTCGGCTGTATTTTTTTTTGTGTATGTTACTCTATATCTCCCCCAATAGTAAACCGATTTTGACGATTCTTTCGTTGGTGTATAGAGTATGACCACGGGATGGTCCCATATTAATTTAATTCCTGAGGGATTGCTACTTGTCCCGTAAAACTTAAAAAAACGTCATCATCTCTTGAAATCACGACTTGCCTTGAATTTTTTTTTGTGGACGGTGGTATGGTATGGTAATCCCCGCGACTTCGTTCGCTTGCTGCTATTTTTACATAAACTTTATCCTTAGGGGTTGTGTGTAGGGAATTCCTTTCTGTGCACCCATACGTTACAACAGGAAGCTACCCTGCAAATTTCATACTCTTAGGACTTTTGGTTTGGCTCTGCGTTGATTTTCAAAGAGAATAAAACCACTACGTTTGATTGTCAGCAGTCAGTCAGTACCGTAAGAGTTATTATTGATGATGAATGGACGTCATACTTACTTTTGTTTATTATTAGAAAATGTAGGTGGCCATGTCATCCTCAGTAGGTAAGCAATACGCAAAGATATTGATAACAAAAAAAGAGGTTTTGGAATTTGAAGTCGGTTTCTAGTTTTTGTAAAAAATATCTTATTTTATACTTTTCATCGTAAGGAAACTGGAATGTCCTAGAACCTTAAAATTAAAAGATATGTGACATTATGCACTCAGTAATACGACAAGTAAGTAAACGTAACGATTTTATAGTTAAATATAGATTACATCAGTTTACAGAGAGAAAATTAAAACGAATCAGAGCGTCTGATCGAAGCGACGCGTGACCCGAGAGCTGGCTCCTATTTGGCCCAACGGATTAGCATTGCCATCCAGCGTGGTAATTCCGCCAGCGTCTTGGGGACGCTTCCGTCTGGTAGTGAGCTAGATCAATTGATTGCCTATATAATTTGTAAAGGTCTTTAGATCGCTCAAACTGTTTCTTGTGTATTTTGTAAATATTTACTTATTCATTTGTTCAGCTGAAAGGGCCAGCCACCCCTGAAGCTAAGCTACGCAGGTAGGTACCCATTCTTTACATAGGTACGCAGATCAAGGTTAACAGTGAATGTATTTTGAAGCGACCTTCGCATATGGGCGGGCATTCATTGTTTTTCATCAAAATCCTTGTGTATAATAAAGGATGTCCTTAGTCAGTAAGCATTTGTTTAAACAAAGTAGAGTTGAATTAATATGTTCTTACACACTTTACTTACTTAGATAAGTACCTACGCCTCCCAAGAATAGTAAGTAAATAATAGTAATATGTGAAAACAAACATTTTTGAAACCAACCTCGATCAAGCACGACTACACGGGTTGCATTCCAAATTCAAATCACATTATGTCCCATGGGAAATAATGAAATTCAGTACAACATTATGACCCGGCTAGACCGTAGGGCTGTAATGACTTACTTTAGGAAAGGTTTGCATGACACATAATATGCCATTGACGAGCAGGTAGTATAAAAAACTAATTGACAGGCCTCATAGCTCAGTTGGTAGTAACTCTGCCTTCTGCGCTAGAGGTCGTGGGTTCGATTCCCGCACTGGACAAACATTTGTGACTAACACAGATGTTTGTTCTGTGTCTGGGTGTTAAATATATATCTATTATGTATATCAGTCTCTGGTACCCATAGTACAGGCTATGCCTAGTTTGGGATCAGTTGACCGTGTGTGATATGTCCGGAATATTTATTTACTATTTATTTAATTGTAATTGGCTATTGTATCAGTCCTTACTCAACATAGCTTAATATTTGTTGAATGTTTCATACATGTGTATGAAAAATAGTCGTCGTATACAAAGTCGGGATAGTTTTATAACTCAAGAACGGCTGGACCAATTTTTATGATTCTTGATTTTTTAGATTTGTCTCCGACTCGAATAGCAGAATAACTATTAAAACATCCGAAAAATAAAAGGGGATGCGATATAGTGTAACGTAATTAATTTAATGCGTAGTGATTGAACTGAAACATTGCATCCATGAAGAAATCCGATGACAATACAATATTATGGTGACAATGAGCTGATCTGATAATGGAGTCCGGAGCTGCTCCATGAAACTTCTCAGCAAATGATCCGATTGAGTTTAAACTTTGCTCTCTCTTGCTTGTTCTCTCGATAGGTATCTATCGAAATTCGATGAAAATTTAATATTATAGTAACAGTGAGTGGATCTGATGATGAGGTCAGTAGCTGTATACTACTTTTATCTGGGAAACGTGCGCGCAAAATCGCGGGACGCCGCTAGTTTTTCTAATAAAAAAATCCATTTGTGCACGACTGGGATTTGAACCTAAGACCAACAGATCGGAAGTCCAGTACCTCCCACTAGGCCAAAACGGCTCTTCATTAATAGCAATAGTCACAGCACAGTAATGTGTGACTTTGTTTACTACCATAAAGCTTGCACACAAAGACGCAACAAAGTCGTGTGTCAATGTTTATTTTCTATGATATGTAATAAAGATAAAATGGTTATAAGTATAGAAAAATATACATACTCGTATATATACATATTTTGCAAACCGCATAGCCAAGTAAACACGGCAGAAAACACATTGACGTGTTGCTTTGGCTGTTTCCCAGATTCACCTACAATGCAGAAGGTTATTTATAGGTTACTTACATTGGTACGATCATAACACCTTATGTGCAACATCAACAAGACAATTTCGATAATACCTTTATTTGCATCTCTCTTCACCGCTTCTGCTGAAACATTCAAACAAGGTATACCTACATATTACAATTGAAAAAAACACTATGCAAAAATCTGCTATTCAAGGTGAGTCATATTATGCTACACCGAAAGTTGCTTTTTCTATCAACAAAAAATCATTTTTTTTATTTGTCCCGAACTTTTTCTAATCAGCTGTTTTTGGTCTTTTTATAATTTTTATAACTAATTATTAATCGTAGAAGTTCAACATCAAAATTACTATCTAGAACAGTTGAATAATTAAGTTTAAACTGATTTAACCCCAAAACAATGTTATATCAATGAAAATAAGTCGAATTTTTAAATCGTAGAACAAACTTTACTGGCAATTGGGTGTTGAATAAGACTGCTTACTAGCGTCCGCACCGCTACACGAGCGTAGCGGTGCGGACGCTAGTAAGCAGTCAATTATTATATATTATGCCTAAGGTACAATATATGCGGCTTAGGCAAAAGTGTGTGACGCATGGATTTGCCTAAACCTCTTTGTCAAAGACGACCATGAGCTCTAGTTAGCCTAATTACAAAGTTCTTCAAACTAGCCTAACAAGCTGCTATGCAGACGAACTAAATTGACATCCGGAGACAAAAAACATTTGAATCAATTACTAGCATTAACCTTTAGACACGTCTTTCCTGAACTGTAATTCCACTTATGAGCTGTCTAACTACAGGCCAATCTTTGTACTAACTAGATTTTTGAATGAGTAGGAAACATTTATCTCAACCCCTGGACCACCTATCTCAATGCGGGCCGCCGCCGCCTGTTCGATTCGCCATTTCGGTTCAAGACAAAAGTCTGATAAAATATTCTATGATCATTTTAAGGGTCTATATAAACTTTTGATCATTTTAAGGGTTCCGAAGTCCGACTTACCTTTAAGTTTCACCATAATTGCCGACTCTCATCACCAGTCTGATGAAGTCCACATATGCCAGACGAATGGTCTCAAGCCTTCTCCATCCACTAACTTCACGCAAGCTTCACAATGTCGTCGGTCCATCGGGTCCCACCCGACACTACGTCTTCTGGTTTACATATTAGTTTACAACTTGAATGATACCGTTCTCAAAATTTATCGATATGTGTGCGACATAACCATAGGTCTTTAAATGAACATCGGCAAGAGGCCATTCATTTTTAGACCCATCTGTTGGGAGACGGTATTGAGGTCTCTGAGCATTGCGCCAAGGTCCTAGAGCAGTTCTGCCGTGATGACTATGCCATCGGAAAATCTAAGGGGCTATGTATTCTCCGTTGATGTTGAGCTTAAAAACAGTTTCGGAGAAAAAAACGTTTGCCTGTCTCACCCCTTTCTTCAATGGGATAGGATTCGTGCTGTGATCTGAACGGACAGACGGGGTGGCATTACTGTACAATCACTTCAACGTTTCGATATACCGGTACTCGATCAGGCAACGCTGTTGAACCTAGCCAGTTCAGATAATAGCCCCTTTACAAAAGATTTCGGTAAGAATATTTTTCAGATTTTGATAAGTGCGTTGCGCGTTGATGTCTTTTGTAATCAATCTAGAGCTAAATAATTTAGTCATTATCATTAAGTGTATCGTAACCAGAATTAGTATATTCTATAATAAGAGCTTACTAGTGACAACAAAAGGTAGGTTTTTGCATATTTTAATCCATCAGAATTTTCTACAATGGAAGATCTATCTCTATGGCCCACCTTTATTTGCAGTGCAACACCAGTTCACGTATGCAAGTAGGTATGTACCAACTTAAATGATCGTCTTTCAAACAGGAGAGGTCGGATAGTATTACTTCAAGGTCTGTTGGCGGGCTGACCTCGGCGTATCGGTCGCGGAGGACAGACGGTCGCAAATATTTGCGCGCGTGAGAGGCGCGAGGCGGGAGGGGTGACCTTGCCGTACGTCTGCTGCGCGACCTTGATCTTGAGACGACCGGCACTGCGCCCTCGCGGCCACGTATCACATCGACACCTATTACACCCATTGTTATACGATACCTACTGTACATACTGACTCAACCTTGCAATTGCACCATATCCATACACAAAGTGACCGACCACAAAGAACTTTGGTGCTGTATTTTTGATTGGCAAGATCACGCCGTCTTTGCCAAGTATAAAGTTGTTTTCTTTTTGGTTTAAAATCTAAGTATCCAACGACACTAAGTAGGTACAGTAGGTAGAATTTTATTACAGACTGTGTGTAAGTATTTTTGAGAATACAAGACTAGATGGTAGTTACCATCTAGTCCTATACCTACGGAAGTTATTACAACCCTGTCATGCTCTTGGTCAAAAAAAAGGTAACTAACTCACTTACCTATTAACCTTGCATAGCAGTTTTATTGCAATTTTATCGCATGGTTAACTGTTTTATGATTTGTATTGCAGTCAGTCAAGTAGCGCGGAGTAGAACTCTAAATCAAACACAGAGCAAAGGGACACATAACTAATTAATACTTAAGACAGTCAACAAGTTTGATTTGTAGGCCAATATAGAACCACCTTTGCAAACGAAATTGACCATTGACGTCATACCCTTTTGTTGAGATAACGTTTACTTTTTGATCTTTAAACTGTGCAGTCAGCAGAAGTTGATGATCTTTAGATTGTCAAAACTATTGGTTGAGTGTCAAAAAGCGATTGCGCGACAAGGTGACCTGTGATAGGTGACTGTAAAATGTACCCCAATTGAGATGATGGTGGTTAGTGATACGTACGCTTTCAAGCACGCTTTAGTTATTGATTATCATATATTTTGAGGAAACCAATGTCAAATGATTTCAAAATGCTGTTTGCATAATCCTTTTATGACGATCAAGTCTGATGACAGAGTTGAAAAAATCAAATCCTAGTCACTTGCAATTTCTTTTTTAAATTATATTTTAAAAATAAAACTGTTCATGAAGTATATGCGTGAAATAACTATGAAAGATAGAGTGCGGAACAGTGTGTTAAGAGAGCTTTGTGGAGTGAAAGAAGACGTAGTGATGAGGAATGTTTAGATGGTTTGGTCATGTAGAGAGGATGAACAAAAGAAAGGTGACGAAACTGGTGTATAAGGCGAGTGTTAATGGGACTTTTGGAAAGGGAAGACCTGGGCGTACGTTTATGGACCAAATCGGTGAAGTTTTGGAAAAGGCCAGGTCAAGAATATCCTAAACCGACGAGCATACATGAGGAATGTGACGAGAATGAAAGAAGCTAAAGAGATATGACAGGATCGTAGCAAGTGTAAAGTCGTGGTCTTTGACTACCCCTCCGGGAAACAGGCGTTGGTTTACATACATTTTTAAAAAGAGATTAGTTACATAGCCTGATGTTGACTACCAGGAAGGTGCAACGGTAGGTACTTCTCAAAGGGTAAGGGTGCAATGGGATGTTCGTGTCTGGGCTCTTCTGAATCGATTCTGCAACATTTTCCGGTCTGAGACACATGACCAGGAATAATTCCAAGCTATTTTATATTCGGGTACCACGTGAGCAAAGCTGCGGGCTTCAGCCCATACCTAAATAATAATAACGGCTCTGAGTACTGCCAGCTATAAATAAGTCTTACTGCTGATATAATGAAAACTAGTCAGGTTTACAAACACGTGGCTTGCGACCTTGTGATAAGTTAGCTAGTACCTATCCGCTGAGTTTTCTACCTTTTTAGACACGGTTCAGGTCTTATACTATTCTTACCTTCTTGTGTCCTACCAGACCCACTATTTTTTATTCTTCAGGGCTATTTTGCCAGTGTCGGGTACAGGTCACACATCATTATATCCTGACATAAAAGTGGACACAGCAGTTAAGCAAGCAATACTAAATCTTCGACTAAAAATTAAAAATTAAATAAATGTAATGTATGTAATAAATGTGGAGGCAATGTTCAGCAGTGGACGTCGTACTGCTGAAATGATGATAGTAGAGGGTTATGGAAATGATTTTAAATATCGCATGCTAACGGGAAAATGATGATCTTCAGATCATAACAGACTAAGAAATTTAGCATAGTTAGAAAAGCCATTGCTATAAAAATAATATCAGTCTGATGTTAGTGTGAAGCTAGATAGATAACACTTTATTGATCACCACACGGAAATAATACATGAGATCACAATTACAAATTTACACGGCAATACAATGGGCGGCCTTATCGTTAAGAGCGATCTCTGCCAGGCAACCTTAGGATAGCTAGCCTTAGGAGCTAGGTGTGAGCTGAGGAGAAAATTAATAACAACTAATCCGGAACTTCGTATTCTGGTATTCTAAGTAATCATTCAAAGGTATTAGTTTCACTCAATAGTCAATTATGGCAATTGCATCAACAATCAGTCTTGTATCTTGTATCGATTGACGCAATTTTCGTAAATTTGGTGGATTCGACCAAACACAACTTGTTGAAAGACGACTTTGAATACATTATTTACATCAAAATTGATTTCATTAGATACCTAATGTCATTATACGCAATTGCTGTAAATGATTTAGTGAAAATAAAAATTGGTTCTGTGACGACGTAGAATACTATAGTAAAGGTCGTATTCGCTATAAGAGAAATTTTGAGGAAACGTTTAAAAACAGAATCGAATAGTTTTTTTTAAAAATACTAACGCCTAAAGAAAGCCAGGGATCGTTAATATAAGTATTTCTTTCATCGCAATCTCTATCTTTAAACAGGTGAAATGTAAATAGCTACAGCTAATTGTGATTTCAGCTATAAATAGCTAATATATGATCAGAAAAGCGGTCAGCACCCGCAACACGTGGCCCGTGTCCACAGTGCTACTATAAGTTAGTGTGCGGCACGTCCGCAGTATAACTAGTAGTTCGTGCGACCTTGTGATAAGCTGCATCCGCTGATAAGGTGCTGCGTCACGCCCGCGCATTTCTCTCTGTTCTTGCTGTTTTCCACTGCGCCTGCGCTTGCAAGGTCGCGCGTGCACCCTTCTGCAATAAACTTACACGTGTTCACACAGACGTCATAAACATCATAGTCATAAACTTGTTTTGTTACACCCTATATAAGGGTGTTTTTTAGAATAGCATTTTGCTGTTTGCTATATAGAATACCAGTTAACCAGATTGTCGAAGAAAATCCTATTAACGCTTGTTCAGCCTCCTAAGAGTAGGATTTTGTAAATTATTTTCTGGTCTAAAACTACTGTTAAAATATGAACTTTCTACCATGCAACTTTGTACCTTTTACATGACCTCAAGCTTTTCATCTGCAATATTTCAACTCTTAGAAAATCAAAACTAAATCCTTATTACTGACTAGTATAATTTTTCCATTTCACGACGTCATGTCTGGTGACCTTTAAGTCATCGATATAAGATTCAAATTGCAACTTGAAATTGAATTACTCTACATAATAATATGCTTATTGATATCGTGGCAGAAACGATCATTTTAGGGGATTTGACCATACTCACCACGCTGAGCGTGTGGGTTGGCGAGCGGAGATAAATCTGCCCATCCCCTAGCTTTTTTCACATTAGTCGCCTCTTACAATATCCACGGTTAGAAATGGAGGGGCCTATTCTTCAGCCGGGGCCATCGCGACCGACTATGAGTAGCCTTATGGTATTCATTATTTACTCTTTAATTCTTTTTTTTCAGTTCTGTTATCCAACACAATGTATCTTTCAGTGGATTCATTAATTTAAGATTCTATTGTGATGAGTTGCCCAAAATAAATTTATATAATTATGTGCCTTGTGTGATAGTGTCCTACTAAGACGCAAGAGGCTTCGATTCTCGCAGCAGGTCAAATAATGATCTGCAAATATTAGCTTCGGGTCGGTCTGTATTATGCGGTAAGTACCACTGCACGGTACTCGTAGTTTCTGCTACCCACAAATCACGACACAAGGAATCCTATACGGGCAGGACTTATGTGACTGTTGGGTGTTTCTTTATTGTATTTCCTTGCTACTCGTAGATGATAAGACTTATTTCTACGTAACATAGGTACTTGGTTTAAGAAAAGAGTGCGTTTTTCTCTTTTTGCGTTAGATGTGCGCAACAAGGCCGCGCGTGCGCTCTTTTGCAATTAACTTACACGTGTAATCGTTATGATTACGAGTACCTATACATACTTGATTGATACATACCTTACTACTGCATAAACAATTTACAATACATGCTCTTTGAAGGAGTGATGTATTGAATATTTTTGATGCACCCTGTGGTGTAAATCCATAGTAGGATAAGTGCGCTAAGTAGCGCTCTCGATTTGATAACGTCATGCGTATGAGTGTGTTAGAATTAATAAATGGTTTTAGAGATATGAAAGCCGTGGTCTCTGCCTACCCCTCTGGGAAACAGGCGTGATTTTATGTATGTATGTACTTTGCACTGTCGTCGCAAATATATACATTTTCATGAAAACTGAGAAAACTGAGCTAAATGAGTATCTACTGAGTAGTTAAGATAGGGGTATTCGATGTACATCGATGCATCGAATTCACTCGATGTTTTTATACGATACATCGAAACGATCCGATGTTTTGAAAAGCTATTGATTTACTCGATGTATCGATGTAATTTCATAAAACATCAAATCAATGATAGCCTAGTCTCTCTGTTTTATTAGCTCTGGTTTAGAAGTTAAAATTGAACATTTAACATTTTTTTTTTGTTGCTGGCCCTATTTGACTGATATCACATTGGCAACAACATTACGACTGGCGTCAGATAATTTAAAAAAAAGTTCGTTTGTTTTGTTTCGGGTCTCTGTGAGCTTTGAATAAAAACGTTCATTTGTTTTTACTTGTGCCGTGAATGTGCATAAGTTACAACACGAAGTAGGACTGGATTTGAATAAAAAAATTCATCGTATCCATGAAAGTTCGATTCGACAGGACAGGTAAATAAAGTTATAAAGTAAGTTTAGGTTAGGTTGGTCATTTATTTAAACGTGAAAACGTGAACATACAGAAGATACTTTCTTATTTGTAAAATACTTTTCAACACAAATTATTTATTGCACAATTATCAGTGAGATCATTTGTCAAATTGTACAAATTCAATAATAGGTGAATAGGTTAATTATTCCTTGAACATCATTTAAGACACACACAAAAGTAAACATGTAAAGTGCTATTGTGAGAGTAACAGATAATAAAAAAATTAGGTTGTGTTTGTATGGAGTGTCAGGGGGCCGACTACAGCTAATCGAATGTTACAAAAAGTACGCGATGCATCGAAAAACATCGATGCACAGCCGCGATGTATTGCATAGAAAAAAAACATCGATGTATTTTATAAATGGACAACCCTAAGGTAAGATTGTTTTTAAAAACAAAAAAATAATATTTTATCAGTTCGGTCGACCTAGCACGAGATGACTTGGAGAAGGTCAGGGCAGGTAGGTCGAGTTGTCAATTGATGTTTTGTTGAATGTGACCGCCCGGCTGCAGCGGACGCCGCGACTTGCCGGATGGGGGGTGACATTGCGTGACCGCAGTGTTTTTATACCCGCTGTTTGAAGATACGCTGACGCAAAACGTCCGCCACTACAAGGTCGGTGTGCGAATAGTTTAACATAAATGGTAAACTACTTATAAACGAAATTAATAGTCTACTATTGTGAAGTAAGCGTTTTACGGGACAAGTAGCAATTGCTCTGGAATTAAATTAAAATGGGACCACCCCGGGATCATATTCTATACACCAGCGAAAGAATTATCAAAATTGGTTTAGTATTGGCGGAGATATAGAGTAACATACACACAAAAAAAAACATACAACTTGAGAACCTCCTCCTTTTTGAAGTCGGTTAAAATCGATGATGTTAGTACACACGTTGGAATAAATACTATTATAAGGAAAACTACCTACACTGCTGGTGACAACCACCCCACCATACCAATACAGTCATCAATCAAGCAATTTGAGGAGATAATGCAAGATCACATGGGAACGGAAAATCTAAATCCCAAGTGTGCGAAGTGACAACCTTACATTTTGCGGTCGCTTCGTAGTTCACTGTATGTTATTAACCGCAAATATAAGTTTGTCACTTGAACTCCATTTGAAATTAATCTCAGCTAGATATATTTCTTCGCCGCAAAGACCTCCAATAAGTATATTATATTGAAATCGTTAGAGCCTTTTTTTGTTTCAGCTACTTTCTCCTACAAACTTCACAATCACATTTCAAGTGTAAAAAATGTTTGAAATCCGTAGTTTTCGATTTTTTGATTCATATTTGTTATAAAGGCTCCAAGTATTCTGAATTCCAGAACGATCACTGGAAGTACTTTGAAGGTTTTTAATTTCTGGCATTTCCATACAAAAATTTGACATCCATTGCCATATTTTTTATTTTATTGAGTTAAAAGCTTTGTTATTGACGGCACTATTCTAAGCTCACATACTTTTATATCACAAATAGAAGAAAGAAAAAAAACGATTATAGTATAAAGTATACCTTCGGCCGATCCTGAGAAAAGAGTTGACAGACAGACAGACCGTCCGATAGACAGACAGACGGATAACAAAGTGAGGGTTCCGTTTGTACCAAATAAGGTACGGAACCCTAATAATAATCTTTGACATAAATTACCATGAAAACTCGTAGTTAAGCTCGCGTATAATATTGGCCACTTTCTGGTCGAAGATATTTGATGACGTTTTTTTTTTTTTTACTACTGAGATGGCAAACAAGCATACGGCCCACCTGTTGGTAAGCGGTTGCCGTAGCCTATGAGCACTTGCAATACCAGAGGCATCACGCACGCGTTGCCGACCCCGAACCCCCTCCCCCCTAAAGAGCTCTGGCAACCTTACTCATCGCAGGAACACAACACTATTTGAATGTTAATAATAAAATGTTATTTGGCTGCGATCTTCTGTAAGGCGGAGGTTCCTCCAATTCAGAACGAGAAAATCTCGCTGTGCCCTACCTCCTCCTAATCTCAACAGTTTCATTCAATTGTTATATTACGTCAGAGCAGTAACGTAAGAGTTCTATACAAAGTGATTCATAATATGAATACCATCCCGAAAGGGGCACATTGTACCAACTAAAAATAATAATAATAAGAAATAAAAACAAAATGTATTTATTCCCCAGATTATTTATCCCGAACGTTTTCAAATAAGCTGTTTTTGGACTTTTTATCATCTTAATAACTAATTATTAAACGTACGAAAAGTTCAACATATTGTAAAACACCTTATATAGATTAATAAATATCATTCATTTATTAAGGTTAGCTGAATTTGTCACTTACAGCTCCATATATTCAATAATACACCGATTTGCAGTGGTAGTTGTGTTGAATGGATCACTGTACCTACTGTACACCCATCAATAACAGTCGCACATATTGACTCACGGGCAAATAATACTGCGTTTATCGGTCACTTGCGTCAATGCAGCGCAAACAATGTTCTACCTAGCTGTAAATCTACACGACTTGAAAGCATAATTCGATAATGAAAACCCATAGCCAACATGCCCAAAGAAAGACTTATATTATATAGCTTATCTACTTGTACAATTTTCCTCTATAGGTACTCGTATCTACTATGAGTCATGAATTGCGTATATTAGTTGGCAGGTAACGTTTGTCCGTCTCTCACAGGTCAGTTTTATGAGTAAGACAAATACACACATAAAGGACACAAATAAAGTGGAATTTCCTATGTGTTTTTTTTTGTAAAACAAAGCGACGACACCAACAAAGTGGCCTACGTGATTAGTTATATCCCTTTCGTCCAATGTGTGAGTAATTTAAATTGTCATACGAGTTTTCCGAAGGTTAAATTTGAAATAATAAAGCGATCATTGAGTAATACCTATTAATTTCAAAGCTACGATAGCTAATAATAGAGCGAGAGTGAGGGTAGACAGATTCGTCTGCCAATGATATTAAGATCTACTCGCAAAGACTTCAGTTTACTCCGTGATCATGGCGCATGCAAGTAGGCCGAAATATCGGGGAACAAATAGACTCAAAAATCATGGTTAATATCCTTTATTCTTTATTGTACACAGAAAACACATACAAAAAAACAAACTAAATGAAAGGGCATGTACAAAGGCGAGCTTAACCCTAAAAAGAGTTTTCTTCCAGCAAACCTTTGAGGCTAGAGATAGGTGGTTATAGAGGTATATCCTGTTTTTAGTGAAAATTATGTTCATAACCATTATAACATGAAGTACCTGTACTTACTACACATACTTCACTGGTAAAACTAATAGTTATGTTTACAAAAAGTACTTCAATTTTTTTTTTATCTAACTTGGTCCGAAAACATATTCTCGCCACTATTATATTCCCTAGGCATAGTAGGTAGATATCCCCTCTAGTCTCTAAGAAGCTCACAAGATCCATATCCTAGTGTGGGGTGAGGACTATTATGTATGTGACTGTTGGGTGTTATTTATTTATTTATATATCGAGAGAGTCTTTTATTTGAAAACCCTTTGAAAAACTGCGCAGACTTGCCATATACTCTTATAGAACCTACTAATTAAACAGGGAAATCAAATTACCGAGATCCTACGGGCTCCTTTATAATTAGCAATCGCAAATAGTTAGAAATAGAACACGTTTGGCAGTGCGGATGCAACGCTGTTTTATAATTAGCGATGCACAAACAAAGTGGCTTCGAAGGAATTGGGTCGTCGGTGCGAGTGAGGGCGGCGCGCGGGGGGCGTGGAATTCGCGTAACGTTACGTCAGCGGGCGTCGGCCTCGCGGCGGTCGATGACCCGCGGCTATCTCTAGCGTGGCTAGTCGCACGCGCATAATACGCACACATCTACTTACTAAAAGTCTACTGTATGCACATAGTATCCTTACATACTAGTGCTCTAGTTTAAAAAAAAAAATATATATATTCCGGACATATTCACACGGTCAACTGATCCCAAACTAGGCATGGCCTGTACTATGGGTACCAGAGACTGATATACATAATAGATATATATTTAAACACCCAGACACAGAACAAACATCTGTGTTAGTCACAAATGTTTGTCCAGTGCGGGAATCGAACCCGCGACCTCTAGCGCAGAAGGCAGAGTTACTACTAACTGAGCTATGAGGCCTGTTTTGGCTGCACAGTTTGTAAAAAATTGAGTGACGGGTAGTAATAATGGTAGAGCTTTGCAATATCCGTACTAATACACACCCCCAAAACTTCTAATACAGTTTACCACATAACAAATCCTACTAATATTATTATATGCTATAGCTTTTGAGGGTGTTTGGATGTTTGTGGTTCAATCGCGCCGTAACGGCTCAACCGATTTCGATGAAACTTGGAACAGTTGCCTAGAAGCATAAAGGCTTCTTTTTATCTAGGTACCACGCGAGCAAAGTCGCCGGCGCAAGCTAGTCATATATAATATATGCGAAATTTTGTGAGGATGTTTGTGGTTCGATCACGCAGTAGCGGCTCAACCGATTTCGATAGCGAATAGTATATGGGCTACTTTATCTAGGTACCTACCACGCAAGCGAAGCCACGGGCGCAAACTACTTCTCAACATTATCATACATCAATAACTAGGTACCATATGTTGATCCGTAGACGTGCAACAAGCACAATTTACCTACTCAGAATTATGACCTTGGTTCGTCCTTTCCCAATAAGAAAATTGACTCTACATTTGATTGAAATGCAGTCTGCTAGAGAAATAGCAACATTATCGACATATTTATGATATCAATTTAGTATCTGTTGTGTAAAGCAGACTTAATTTGAACGGTGTCACCCGCCTCTACAGAGGTCGTCGACCTCATTCTTACACGGTTCTTCTGTATCGCAACGGTGGAACCGCTGAACTATAGGTCCATACCTAGACATGTATATACAGCATATCTATCTTTACAGAACGGGAAATGATACGGTTTATTTAATTTTAAAGAATACTTCAAGCACATTGACGCTTTAAAGATACCTAGATAGGTGTTTCCTTGTATGCTAGTATCTAGCTAAGAACTAGGCTCTACTACCTCAAGTTGAAGTCAATGAACTCAAGGTAAACACGCCTACAATAATAGATAGGAAAGTAGCTTCAAAATGTGAATATAATAGATCTTTGGAAAGAAGGCATACTCATAGAAAAATTATTAATTTCATCATCATTATCATTATCTCAGCCGTAAGACGTCCACTGCAAACAAAGGCCTCTCTTATAGATTTCAGAGCGACAGATCTTGTGCGGCATGCGCTCAACAACTCCCAAGTTATAAAGTTAGTACATAAGAAAAGTGCTGAGCTTTTTCGGACAAAAAGCTCGAAGCTTTTCTTTTGAAAGGCTTATGAACATGACCAGTATTTACAAAAGCGTCGGCCCGCGACTTCGCGGATAAAAAGTAGCCTTTGTTCTTCCTTTGTTTGGTATGGACATAGCTTCAGCCCAGCTAAGTATAATCCGTTCAGCCGTTACGGAGCTGCGTGCTTGACAAAACATACACACAGAATTTAATAGGATTATTTTTCACAAGAGTCAAACAAAGGTCAAAGGTTAATAAAACCACGAAGTTCGTCAATAGCTAAATAAGCATGTTATAAAAAACTTTTGAACACATTATTTAATTTTAAGGCCATAAAAATTAATTTATTATTCATAAGATTGATTAGTAGACAAAAATTTACAAGTTTATGGTAATTTTTACATAGTTATAGGTAGGTGTTACATAGGAGCCTGAACTAGGTGATCCTGTGTTTCAGGCTAAAAGCACACATTTAATTATACAATTATCAAAAAATCCGATTCCATCGTCAACTGGCACCGAAAATCTCGTACCACGTGGTGTGAGTTGACGAAACGCAAACATAATATTATTTTCGTTCTGAAACTGGTCCCACTTTTTTATTGTATGGAATTTATTTTCAAGTACACTCAGCCAAAAATGCGTTTCCATAGGCCTCCTAAACAAGCTCAAAGTCGCGCAACGGACTATAGAGAGATATGCCCGGAGTTTCACTACTTGATAAGATCCGAAATGAGGAAATCCGTAGAACTAAGGTCACCGACATAGCTCTCAGAATTAGCAAGTCGAAGTGGCAGTGGGCAGGCCATATAGCTCGCAGAACCGACAACTGCTGGGGAGTAAAGGTTCTCGAATGGCGACCACGAAACGGGCGACGCAGTGTTGGAAGGCCCCCCACCCGATGGACCGACGACATTGTGAAGGTTGCGGGAAGTCGGTGGATGGAGAAAGCTCAAGACCGTTCGTCATGGAACTCTTTGGGGGAGGCCTATGTCCAGCAGTGGACTTCTACAGGCTGATGATGATGATGATTGAGTGCGTTTCCTGTGAAGTGTTAACATTGGATTTGGATACGATTTACGCATTATAAATGTAATCTATGTATATTTATGCTTTGTTGATTAATTTATAAGCTTTTGTTTTTTATCAGCTATTTGATCATTAAGTTACTGGTTACAATAGGTAAATACATGTTCATGAAAAATCTATGCCGTTTTATTTTCTTATTTTACTGACATTTTTGTCTTTCACTGTACTAAAACATCCAACTTTTAAAAGTGGTACCTGTTGCAGAACAGAAATAATATTATTTTTGCGTTTCGTCAACTCACACCACGTGGTACCAGATTTTCGGTGCCAGTTGACGAACGACTCAAAAATCACTTATAAAAACATTTATATTTAGAGTTATACTTACGATACTAATTCATATTACCTACTAAACTTACATATTATGACAGTTGATAGAAAATTAATTTGATAAAAGACATCCCTTTCTCAGGAATGGTAGAGATATTGAAGCACATGGTGTTGGCGAGCACCTAGGCGCTTTCAGCCTATGCACGTTGTGCGAGTGGGGAATGAATCATGCTCTAGCTAGAGTCTCGGCGCGTGCCTCGTTCAGATAGCAATGTCATGTTTTCGCATGCCATTTCCACATCAGTCACAAAATGTCCCGTTTTTAATATTATTATAATTAATACTACTTACTATCATGCAAGAACGATTTTTTCTTTACAAGCACTAATAAAATAAGTCATTTTGAGAACGGGTTTTACTCACCTAAGTTTATGTAATGTCGATGAGAGCACAATGAGAGCACAATGTTTTGATTTATCTAGAGAATCTTCATAAGGATGAGTAGGTATGATGATGAAAATTCTCTACTATTAAAATATTACTTACATTCTGCAATCCTGAAACTTAAATCATTTGACAACAACTCTCGATATTATTGAATGATAGGCCCATGCCCATGTCCATACCCTTGGTTTTTTTTGGCAAACATTTTTCTGTAGAACTTCAAAAGTCGGACGATGTCTTCATTGCTCTTAGTGACCCGATATATATTTCTAGTCCCAAATTCACCAAACATAGTAAAAAGAAATTCCGACAACCGGAAGCAAAATAACAAACGACTGTAACTAATAGATTAGATTGAAAAAAGTGGTAGAAAGCTAGAGGGGGCGAAAGTAGGACACTTTCATTTTCGTTCATTTCTTTTCGGATGCAACGCGTCGAACATTTGCTGTGCTGCTTAGCACGTATCCATTACCTCCTTTCTTTACACACTTATTAGTAGGACTTGGTTCTGATATGGTCTTTTGGTTTGACTCGCGCTAAATTAGCAGATTGATTCAGATACATTTTTAATAACTTATTCAATGTGATTCATAATATATATGCTATCCAGAAAGGGGCTTATTCTACACCCAATCTGCAATAAAGTTGTTTTAAGGCTTATGGAAAATCAACGTTTTTTTTTTTTTTTTTTTTTTTTATTGGAGATGGTTAGGCGTTTGACCACCAGCTCACTTTTGCAAGTGAGATGTGGCCTAAGATGGAGCACGCTTTACCAGAAGGAACTTATTCACTCTAGATTTGAAGACTCCTAGATTGTACTCGTCCGGGAAAACAGACGCTGGCAGATCGTTCCACTCTTTGCCAGTGCTTATAATAAAGGTGGAGCAGAAACGTTTGGTTCGACACTGTGGTATGTCGACCAGGTAAGGGTGGTAATTACCTGTGCGTCTGCTTGTCCGGTAGTAGAAGGGGGAAGGAGGGATGAGGTCATGCAAATCCTGCGCACAGTCACCAAAGTGGTACTTGTAGAACACTGACAGTCTGGCCACACGCCGTCTGTGTTCAAGGCTTTGTAGATTGTTTTTCATTGAACAAACTTTATGCAATCATCAAATAATGCATTGAACAAAATCTGCTGTTTTGGGGTCAAATCAGATCAAACTCAATTATTCAGCTGTCCTAGGTTAATCTTGATGTCTAACTGAAAAAAATATAATGAATACTTGTATATTTGCGCATTTCCGTTGATATTCTTTCTTTTTGTGGATAAAACATAATACGCGGTTAAAAAAATTAATATCGCTTGTAAAATGAGGTGAATCTTTTTCTCTCTCTCTCTTCCTGTCTATAAGCACGCATGCGTGGCACAGATAGTCGTGGTGGCAGTCGCACTAATCTTCCATTCCGTAAATAATTTCTAATCTAGAGATTTTTAATAAAAATAATTAATATTATATAATTTTTAATAAATCTAGTTATCCTATCTACCTATCAATAATCTAATGATAGCTGAATTTAATGTCGACTGAAAGTTCATTTTGCAAAACATTTTCACCCCGTAGGTAAGTAAATAAATTAATACTGATCTGACTGATTCGTTGTCTAGTTCCCATTCTAATAAAGTCATGAATAACAAACACGATGAATAATACATAAAATATCAATCAAAATGTGTAGCGCCGCATATTAAAATGTGAACCGACCGGATTTTAGGCGATTAGTTCACAAGAGAACTGCGCTGGCGGCGTCGCGCAGCGCAGTCGAAAGTTAGAACTTTCTAGGCCACTCTTCGAGTCACGCTAATCACGCATTTTTATAATACAGGAGTTTTCTAATGTTTGTACTTGTAACGAAACTTAGGAGTGAGTACTTTCTTTATTTTTATCAACAATAATTAAGAAAACAAGTTTGATGGTCTATTTTTTGTTTGGAAAGTATGTTCTCGAACAATTGCGCAAACCTACGACGATAACCAATAAAAAATTACTCTATGACGATAACCAAGAACAGTCTGAGAGGAGTCAAATCGAATAAAATGTCTCGAGTCTTGAAATATGTTTTTTTGTCAAAACAAAATTTTATAATAATTGAACTCATAAGCAATGAAATTTATATTATCTAGTCATTTAAGTAGGTACACTGATAGGTATTGTAGCGGAAAACCTTTGATAAATAGTCACCTAGGGACTGTATCTTTAGGGATTGTATAGTCAGCATCGGACTTTCATAACTTTTTCGAAATTTCGCATTGCTTATCGCCGTGTGTTATTACAGTTTTTCATACTTTTATCATAGTTTTTTTAAATCACCTGCTAGTTTTTTTTCATTCATAAAACACTTGAAACTTTGCCCACCAAATTATGTTACCAGTACAAAAGCATATAGAGCTTTAATTATAAAAGTTAAGAATTATAGAAGTTTTCAAAGACTTCCCACTTTTGCTCACAAGCCAGTATTTTTAAACCAAAGACAGCCCAGCAGTGATGTGCTCAAGCATAGGTACGGGCCTGCTCTAGCATTGCCCTTAGTAATACTGATAATAAATAATAATAATAATAATAAATATTCCGGACATATCACACACGGTCAACTGATCCCAAACTAGGCATAGCCTGTACTATGGGTACCAGAGACCTATATACATAATAGATATATATTTAACACCCAGACACAGAACAAACATCTGTGTTCATCACACAAATCTTTGTCCAGTGCGGGGATCGAACCCGCGACCTCTAGCGCAGAAGGCAGAGTTACTACCAACTGAGCTATGAGGCCAGTCAAATGAAGTAGTAGTGATGGAGAACTAATAAGCCTTAAAACCGATAAAACTTTCTACGGACAGTCGGTCGGGTCGAAAAGTGCAGCGAAATGGCGCAGTGGAAAAGGTGAAACTTAGCGGAGCGAGAAATCGGCGGGATGCGATGTTTATTGTAACGAGGCAGGTATCGGGCGCGCGCGCAAGAGAAACTGAAAGTAATGGCGCCGCATTCAACCCACTTTCACTGCTCTGATGCGCAGGCGCCCGCGCCCGCGCCACCACCACTCGCGCCCTACACTGCGCGGGAAAGCCTGCAAGTAGGCGAACAAACACGTTCGTCGATTGCGATTGCGTGTATGCATATCATATTTGCCATAGTAATTGCGATTATTGTTATGGAGATGGTCGTAAAAAGGTAACTTGGCATACATAGCGATGATGATGTTAGGAGAAAGTGTTTGTGAATTTTCCTAACATTACTTTCTGTAAGGTGAAAACAACGTAGGAGGGATTGTGAATTTAATGGATGGAGATCTAGACCGATTCGCACTAGGCCGGTCGGTGTTGGTAGATACTCTAATAGCTCTAGAATCTAGAGCCTAGGTACAACCTGCTCGCCTGCAATCTTGGAGAAATTGCGAGGGTTAGAGAAAGCTCATTTATAGGCGCGTCAATTATTGAAATCTAAACTTTAGGTGCAAAGCAAATCAGAGTGAGCTGTGAACATCTAAATCTTACTTCCTGAGAAAATGACATCCTCATTATTACGCTAAAGGATAGCATAAAATCCCAAATGTGAAGCTATGTATTTACATAGCTTCACATTTGGGATTTTATGCTATTATTATTTTATTAAGGATTTCCTTAACAGGATCTTTCTAAATAACTAATTTTCGTTCTACTGGCTAGGTACTTTCGGCTATTCGGTACCCCTGAAAGTTGTTAATGATTCATACTTATAGTAGGACCTAAACAGGCAAAACGCGGTTTGGACCGCTCACAGCAAAAGCTTTCGACCTATCCTACGATGTGAGAAATAATAAAGCGCATGCATGCATCACTATTAACATTTATAATGATGATGATGACTGTAAGTCCATGCTTGAGCACACTATCGGAATACGGAACCTAAAGTAGGATTAGACATTTATTACGTAATACTATTTATTACCGACCCTATTTATATTTGGTAGACCCATACTTAGGACGTTTTATTTTTACATACAACCTCTTTGGGTACGCCTGTAGGCTGTTACTAATAAACCTTCACCTATTGGCCTATACCTTAATTATTAATTACGAATAAATTTACAGAGATTGAATAGAATAGAAAGCGTTTGTTTGAGACAAAAAATACACAACGGACATGTTAGGAACTGTACGAGATGTTTTCTGTATTCGCTTAGTTCGGCATGTCCTGCCTGCCATAAATATTAATTCTCGTTTCTATGAAAAATGTTCCATTTGGATAATAAACCTCCTACCTGTCTGAATCGACGGATAATATGCTAGAAAATATTGAGTCCACTTAAGACCTTATTACCTACTTTATAAAGATTCGATTATTTATGTACTCTCAAAAACAACAATTAACGAATTTTCAAAAATATTTTATGACTAGTAATGGGTCAGCTTCTTTTGTAACTGAATAATTAACTCTTTTTAAGGTAAAGCTCTCCTTTGTACGTGCCCTTTCATTTAGTTTGTTTTTAATGTATTTTCTGTGTACAATAAAGAATAGAGTATGATAGTTTTATTGCTTATCGTGTTACTGATTGTTTCTTGGTCTTCCTGTATTAGGTCAGTGACCAGGTTGATAGCCCTGAAAAGGGCCTATGACCGTGAAACAATCAGTGCAGTGAAAGGATTAAAGTGCACCTATTAGGGTTTCCACGATATTTTCCTTCACCGTTTGAGAGCACTAGTATAACGCACATAAATTTTCCAATGGTAAATCCAATGGTGCACGACCGGGATTGGAACCCACGACCTGTGGGTCAGAAGGCCACTCCACCATCGCTCTCAGTGTATGAACAACTTAAGAGATTATCAATGAAATAAATTCAAAACCTATGCCATTCCATCAGCATCTGAAATAAATCATGTCCAAAAGTTATCAACTTTGCTGTTTACTGTATGTGTCTCTGGGTTCAGTGACCGGCACTTGTTCTGCCTAAAAAAAGACATCAACGCGCGCCGGATTTTACGTTTAACCGCACAAAGACATGAAGAACTGACCCGAATCAGTGTTATTTAATTTAAACCTTTTGAAAAGACCACGTGTTCTGATCTAATAAACAAATACAATCTATTTTTAGTTTAATATAACCCCGTTTATTTAAATATTGAACTTTATGAAAACAGGAAAAAATTAAGAAAATCAAGAATAATTTGAAAACCTTATTCATTACAAAATAGCGTTACCCATAACCTACTCGTAATCGTTGATCTAATCGTAATCGTAAATGGGCATTGCTTGACAGAAAAATTACAACAAAACAACTAGTTATGTAACGTCACCGTGGAGGGGCGTTCAGTTTTGGATTAGACGATCTCTACCTACATAACTAAATAAATAATATCAGGAGTTTACCTTTCACAGCCTTTCAGCGACACGATAAAGTGTCGGGACTGAACGTTATCTAATATTTTACTAGTTATTGTTATTAAAAGTACTTTATGAATCGGGGCAAAGACCTCTAAGCGGGTTAATGTTACCATGTACCTACCAAAAACCGAAGAGCTGTTTACAGCACACAAAGAGTAAGCAACTGTACCTACCGAGTTTATAAAATATATATGTTACAGTCAGAGCTCTGAACCAGTCAAATGTGTTTTTAACTGCAAACAAAACAGTCAAAACTACATCTGACTGCAGGCTAGTCAAAAGCAGTTATTACTGAAATTATTTTTTGTAGTTATTGTCATTAAGTTGTTAAATAATGAATGAACTAATGAAAAAGCTTTATTGTACACCAAATAAAAAAAAATACAAACAAAATCGGAAACTTAAACTAAAGACCAAAATTATACAATGAGCGGTCTTATCTCTAAAAGGCGATCTCTTCCAGACAAACTTGGGATGCAGTGATAAATAATGTTGTTTTTCACAACACTCATGCAACACTATCTGTTTCGATCAGGGCTAACAAGTGATTTTGCCTAACACTCTTCGTCAAAACCACTATAGCTGATATATTTCGACGACAAAGTGTGACGCTAGAAGAAAAAGTCCAATGAACTTTTTACCATTTTTTTTCAGTTCTAACTATTTTTCTCTTTAGTTAAAATCCTACTTCAGATTGTGTTTTGCAGTTAAAAGCTCGTTTGACTGGGAAAAAGTTTTGACTGTAACATATAAATGTTTAGGTTTGTGAATTTTATACGGTCTTGCTGTTTTCTGGTGTTTTGCAAGAATATAATTGTCATTATGAGTTAGCTCAAAAACGAAAAGTAGGGTTGAAGAATGTACACGAACGGAGTCACGGGGGTTTCCTATTGTAGACAATAAAATGCCAATACCAATTTTATTGATAACTCTGTACTTATTTTTAGATATAGTTCCATAGGTACCTACATAGAAAAAATTACACACATGTGGTATCTTGTAGATTGTTAACATATTCCAATAAATCCGTAGGTAACTAGCTATACCAGTGGCTTTTCTTCTTCTACTTTGTAGGTACAATTAGATGATTACACAACGTTATTTGCCTTTTGCCTTTAAAATGTGATATTTTAAAGGCAAAAAGGCCTTCTCTAATCTTTTCAGTCCAGTCCATCCTAAGGTTGCCTGGCAGAGATCGCTCTTAGCGATAAGGCCGCCCATTGTATTGCCGTGTAAATTTGTAATTGTGATCTTATGTATTATTTCCGTATGACTACTGATTTATAATGACATGTTTTATTAGCAATTATTATTATTATATTACAACACATTGACAAGGTCTATGTACAGCCGCTAAAACTTGATGTAATTAACAAAACCAAGCGTTCCCAGTGTTCCAAAGGTGAATAAATATTATGACTATGACTATGACTATGGTGATCAATAAAGTGTTATCTATCTATCTATTTTTTGTCCCAATATTATTTTCATACAGCCAGCGTTTTAAGTTGCAAATCGAAAAAGCTCAAGGACAAGGAAAAGAGTTGCGGTAGCGGCAGCGGCAGCGGCGCCGGCAATGTCGCTGAACCCGCGCGAGTCAAGGGCCTCGGTCGACGACCGCGCGGCCCGGGTTTCGCCACAATACACACATAAAACGGCCAAGCCACTTTACAATTTACTAGTTCCCTGCTCGTTCTTTGTAATTTTTAACTGTATTAATATTTTTGGTGATACGACAGCCACGACGGACCGGAGATATAAAAGTTTGTTTATCTGCGTTTATTATAATGCGTTCCTCAATCGTAATTGCCATACATGGAGGCATGATTATTAGCCTGTGAATTAGAATTAGAATTATTTATTTCAGTTAAAACAGCAAGCTTACAGTATATACTAAAGTGCCTACTGTCTAAAATTAAAACTTAAAAATACTCTTAGCGAATTAAATATTATACAAATTTTATCATCCACCACTTCTGTGAAGTCTACTTCTGGACATATACGTCCCCAAATTGTTCCAAGTCTATCGGTTTTGAGCCTTTTCCATCCACCGACTTCCCGAGACTCACAATGTCGTCGGTCCATCGGGTGGGCCAACACTATGGCAGGTATACATGGAATAAGGTTTCTAAAATTTGACTCATGCCAATAAGAGGAATAATTATAATGATAGGAAAAAGTAAACAGCTACCTGAAGCTGAAGTTCTTTCAGATTTATTTTAGACTAGCTTCCGCCCGCGGTTTCGCTCGCGTGGTACCTACATAAAAAGCAGCCTTTATGCTATTCTAGGTATAGAACTCTTTATATTCCAAGTTACAACGAAATCGGTTGAGCCGTTACGGCTTGATTGAATAACAAACATCCAAACATCTTCACAAACTTTCGCATTTATAATATTAGTAGGATATTTCAAAATAAATGCGCTGCCACAACTAACGCATATAAGTCTAGTTTACCTACACACCACAGCTATACCGACACACATGTAAAGGTGATGACAATATTTATCATAGCATAATAATTCCCACACGTGAATCATACCCGTTACTATCCGAATGTGCGACAAGCCAAATAGGGTCACTTTTAACCGTTACTAACTAACCATAACTTCTATGTAGATCCGCTACTTTATTCCCATATAGAAACGCAAAGTCGTTAAGCTTATTTTGGTGTTCAATTTAAGATTATGATTATTTCATATAAAAATAATATTACCTATATATTTTACCTAAGAATACCGTGAAAGCTCATCACTTCACATTTTTAGGAAGCTTCTAAACAAAAACATTCAATATTAAGTCAGACACATATCGAATGCATTTATAGATAAGATATTCATCAAAGAAGATACGAGTACGGTTAACTATATTAATTTTTATTATGATAAATTGTTATTCAAACATTTCAAGCCCATAAATATTTTTTTTCTTGTACAACTATATGATACGTATCATGAATAATAAAATATACGGTTGTTATTTACTACATTTACCCACACACGCGTGCATGTGTAGTGGGTTTTCATTGAGCAAGCTGCAATGGAGTCTAATCGGTCATAATGTAGCGTGCAAGTGGAGCGGGCGGCCTGCCATGGTCGGTCATCGAACCAGCTCAATACATCAACCTAGTACTAACACTGCTGTGTATTCTGTGCTGGCACTCTGTTGTTCTTATTATTGTTGTTAATTAAAACAAATGAAGTAAATAAAATAGCAGTCGATCAATAGATGGGTTCAATGATCAAACAGTGAGAACGTAAAGGACAGACTAGAGGTCAATCTGGTCATTTGACGGATAAGGTGTCATATGAAGCGTCTTGAACGGGGTAACTTTAGATGCGAGAATTATCTACGTTGCATTTCTGTCAAACCAACTGAAAATAAACGCAAACAATCTTACTACTATTCTAAATGCGAAAGTTTGGATAGATGGATGTTTGTTGCTCAATCAAACCAGACGGGCTGAATCGATTTCGACTATATATCCTACTTCCTACTAATATACAAAAAAAAAGGAAACGGGGCCCTCCGGGTTTTCAAAAAGATATCAGGACGTCTGATCGAAGCGACGCGTGACCCGAGAGCTGGCTCTTATTTGGCCCAGCGAATTAGCATTGCCATCCAGCGTGGCAATTCCGCCAGCGTCATGGGGACGCTTCCGACTGGTAGTGATCTGGATCAGTTGAGCTATCTATAGATCGTTTGTAACGGTCTTTAGATAGCTCAACTGTTTCTTGTGTATTTTGTAAATATTAACTTGTATTAGTTTTAAGTTTCTTTCTGTAAATAAAATATTTAGCTGTAAAAAAAAAAACTAATATACTACAAATCCTACTACTTACTAATATTATATCAAAATGCGTTTAAAGTTTGTGATGATGTTTGGATGTTTAGATGTTTGTTGTTCAATCACGCCGTAACAGCTCAACTAATTTCGTTGAAACTTGGAATAGATAAAGTTCTTTACCTAGAATAGCATATAGGCTACTTTTTTGGTAGGTACCAAGCGAGCGAAGTCGCGGGCAGAAGCTAGTGTACTATAACTTCCTTCATGACCAAGCAATATAATAATATCAGTCTAAAATATTTCAAGTGGGTGGTTTTTTTAATCTAGCGTACGGTACTTGATCTGACGGAAAATGCATAAGGACACGCTGAGACATTCGACAAAAGTTTAACTGGCCGAACGTGACTATAAAATATCTGGACCTTATTTGCAAAATCGGCGGCAACTCCGCAATGTCTGTTTATGAATCCACTAGCTGGCGCTCCCAGTTTAGCTCGCATCGCGTGGTACCTGACTAAAATGCAGCTAGTTATCACGACCGTCGTCATCTCCTGTTACATTTCATAATAACAAAAAATCCTAACGCTATTATTCTATCGCAAGTCGTTGAAGAGTTCTCTTTTAGCAACTGTATCATCAGACCTGCCCATCGTAAAGGCCGGCCCATCATTCATACACAAACAATCACAAACAATTGCATTTTACGAGCTTTTAAACGACACCACACTCATATTTTTTTTACAATTCAGGGGTCTCATTTTGGCCAAGGATTCTCAAACATTTGACAATCAAGAACTTTTACTGCATCCCGATTCTATTAAAAGTGACTTTTTTAGGAAAATTTCAAAAAATCCTCAAACACGTATTTGAGAAATCTACATGTTAAATTCCAAGAGTCTAGTTACTACCAACTATTTATGAAATACCTAAAGAAATTTTTTTACTTACCTATATTTTGAAGCACGAAGCGTACACATTCCAAATTTTGCCAATGACGGTTATCATCGACATTGGCAAAAACGACATATTGATAGTTACCATCAATATGTCAGTCAGTCAGTTTGATTCTTATATATATTGGTCGATTTGGGATAATGACCGTTCGGCAGCGGTTGATCGTGTTGATCGTGGTTCACCTGCATGTAAGTGTCGTGGTTATCACGGCGGAGACTTTGTTCCGAGCGCGCGGTCGCGGCCGGCCGTGAACGTGGTCGCTCACCCGCGCCGCGCGCACTAAACCCGACGCTTTATAGTGCGGGGGCGATAAAATGTCGAAGAGATTAACGTAATGTCCCCGAAAACGGACCATCCATCCGCAACTCGATGACTCCTGTCACCGGTAAACGGAGAAACAACAATAAGGTAGATTCGAAATAGACGTCCTTTTGACTCACCGAAGTTCAAGAACAATGCTTGAATGCTGAGAGCTTTAATTGAAATTACCTATTCGATAAAATGAAGATTAACAGCAAATTGGATGGCTGCAATGAAAGTTTCAGGAGCTTTTCCTTGAGGTTCAATCAATATCTCAGCAACTTCAGTATCACGGCCTCAGTATAAGCATCGTTCGAGTCTGAATATTATTCGATGTAGGTACCTCAAGTGAGTCTTTAGTTTTCTTTCACTGATAAAATCACATTTAACTCAGATACCTGCCGCAAATCAAATAAATGCTACCTAAACATTGCTGGTGGAGTGTTCCTAATAAAATCTAAATGAAAGAGATCTCAAGCAATCAAATAGAGGTGTGGAGTGGGAAGGTGGGTTTGCGCTCCTTTCGGAGAGGAGGCCGCCTCGGGAGTCGCATTATCTATCTACATTATGCCTATCTATAGACATAGTTACATATTTGAAGGGAGAAAGGTCACGAAACTCAAGGTTATCGTGCCATATCTTTTCCAATATCGGGCAAATAACTACTCGTAAAATTAATGAGGTTGGTAAAGATGAAGTGTTCAACATACCTGTTGACGTATTTTTATATAAATAGTTTGGAAACCACGTACACTATATACTTTATAACTTTAATATCGAGGTTTCGGTATAAAATATAATTATTCGAGTACCTACATTTGTGGATAATTCCGAAACTTGGGGCGCGCCATCTAACTGATTTATAATTTGAACGCATTCTTAATGTTCGCTATTTTTCATAATAATTGAGCTGCAATACAACCAATAGTATGGATTTTTTAACAAAAGTGGTGAACGAATCCTATGATAGTTCAGTTCTTAGGTGAACATAATTTATTTTGAATATTTCTCATCATCATCAAACTGCAGAAGTCCACTGCTGGACAGTCCTCATAGGATATATTCAATTAAATTTTAGCACCGGAGCACACCAGCTATTAAATGTATGTAGGTACCTACAACTACAATGTTTGCCAAGTATTTTACAGATTTTATACATAAGTACCTAGGTAGGTAGGTATCTGAGTATCTTTCTTCTCAGACTCAGGTACCTATTGTATCTTCTACGTAAGGCGTGTTGTTTTGATAACGCAAACGTTTCCATACACATGACCATAAAATGAGACAGTGTATCGGGAACCGAGTAGCATTATGGAAGATTACTGAGCGGGTGGTAGGCAGTAGGTAGGTATATGTGGCGTGGCCGAGTGGAATGGAACCCGCGACCTTGCGAGGGCGAGGTCACCCCGCGCCCCGCAGACTCTACGTACTGCGGACGTCATTCCAAACCCCCCGAGTTAGCTACTTATAGCAAACACGAAATGCCTTCTCCAATTTCTAAGGTCAAGCTCACCTTAACCTTTAGAAATATTTTTATTTTAATATAGTTACCTACACTATGTATAAGGAAGTAAGTAGGTAATTTTGATCAATCTATAGGTGAATGCTGGTTTTCTAAGGTTGGTACCAATCACACCATGTACCTATGCCATTTTGTGTCATTCAGTCTAGAGTACTTTACATTTAGTTCCAGATGCACTGTTTATCTCAAACTGTTTATCGTCAAAATTAAAGCGAGGCCTACGTTATGGTCCTACATGATATTCATAGGGTATCGGCCTTGTAACATAACAACATTGGGCTAGGACAATCACCACAATGACTAGATGACAATTGCTGATTATGATTTTTATAATATCCCAAAAAAAATTTTGGATTTCCTAAAGATTTTCGCTCCCATGTGAAGTGTCTAGTAGCTTAGTTGGTTAGAGCATCACCGTATTTAAGGGAAGTTTATGGGTTCAAATCCCGTCGGAGTTGAAATTTTTGGGATATTATAAAAATCATAGTATTCCCTTAGGTTATCACTATAAAAATAAAAATAGCTGATATCAATGCAATATTTGTCACACTCAACTTCCGGGTCTGGGTGTTGTGGTACCATGGTACTCATAGTTTCTGATACCCATCCTGGATCCGGGGTCTCCTATGTATGCGACTGTAGGAAGTTACAATTATAATAATTATATTGCATTGTAAAAATCATGCAAATCATCTAGGTTAGTACCTGAGGATCTGATTTACGAGGAATTTAGGACCACCAAGCTAATCTTGAAAAAAACACAGAGCAAAGATAAACACTGAAAGTTTAAAAGAAGGTAGGTAGGTATCCACATGAAAAATCAATAGATGTTGCCGCCATACGGTGCTCTTCGTCAAATACCTATTAGTTTTCACGCCGTTCTATTGCGAATTGTAAATAAATAGTTCAACATTATTTGTTCTGTGGCCGAGGTTGGACGGGACGGAACAGAGCGTACGACGCAATAAGCCCGCGGAGGGTAGGCAGTGTACCTAAGCGGTAGGTATATTGTTGTTATATACTTCGCCGGGGGCTCGGGACACGGGCACGGGCGGTCGCTCGGAGCGATGACGGCGAGCGCGGCCTTGGCCGTGATCGCGCTCGATATAGCCGCCCCCCTTCCCCCTCACCCCTCCCCGCGCCTGCCTCCTACCTACCACCCTCTGCCTCCGACCTCACACTCTCAACCCGATTCCTTTTAAATATCTCACCTACTCCAGATATTTCCAACCCTATCCAGTTTTCTATAACACGATCTGAAAAGTGGAAAATGCAGTTCCGCGTCGACGTAACGATTCGGTTTCGATGGCGTAGCGGGCGAGTGCCCGTCTGAGACGCAAGGGGTGCGGGTTCGATTCCCACTGTGGGACAAATGTTTGCATGATCTGCACATATTATTATTTTTTATTTTTATTTAGCTTACCTAGTGTGGGGTCAGGACTATGATGTGACTGTTAGGTGTTATAAATTATTTGCGCTAGCGGCTTCTACCTACATAAAAAGGTAGCCTATATGCTATTTTAGGTAAATAACTCTACATATTCCAAATTTCATCAAAATCGGTCCAGTCGTTCTTTGTTTTATATATGATACATTAATAATGTTGCATATCCTCTTCATTTGCATATACATGAAGCAGTTACATAATAGTTTGCACATTTAGAACTGAAATGGCAAGGTCAGATACTATTCACACGAAATCCTTTGTACCTATGTTACGGAGGAAAACGTGATAGGTAGGTATTTATAATGATAATTAAAATTCAGCAAAACAATATCATAAAGTACAAACTCAAGTATTAAAACGACCTTCTCGCACTCGCGATTAAATATATCAGGGTGACTTCCACGTGTCCTTCATTTAACATTGTTTTTCCCAAAAACATAACGCAAGGATAAAAATTATTGTGACAAAGACTTTGCAAGAAACCGCTCCACGGTATTTAGTAGGCAGACAACGTAGTTAATCGGAATAAGACGTCAAGGCCACAGAGTGAGTGATATCATTTATATGGCGGGCCTGTCCCTGAACTCCGGCAAGTGACGCACGTGAATTCAAATATCACCCTGACCTTAGCTGTAAAAATAATCTTTGTAATACCGCCTAATGGGTCTGCTTTCCGCCCGCGCCGCCCGATCACTATTAATGCCCTGCTCGGCCAATATCATTATTTTAAGCCAGAAGCCACTGTTTATAGGCCTCCCCCAAAGAGTGTCACGACCGACGTACGGTTTTGAGCCTTCACTTTCCTGCCATCCTTTATTATGCCTATCTTATATTATTACTACCTTGTGCCCGCGTCGCCGCTAGCGTCGCGGCTAGCCTCTATGCTATTATAGATAAGGAACTCTATCTATTCCAAGTTTCACCGAAATCGGTTAGGCGGTTACGGCGTGATTGAACCACAAACATACAAACATGTCACAAACTTTCGCATGAATAATATTAGAAGTATGTAGTATTATACATATAGTCTTTGGTAGGATGTTACTAGGATGGTAGTTATGAAACAAAAAATGATTACTTTAAATTAATGTGCTTCCTTTTCTAAACATACTCATAGGAGTCACTTATATTTTATATTTTCATAGTAAATTGGAGGTCAATTCAAAAATGTGTTTAACTATATAAGAACATTTAATCTTATAATAAAA
Source organism: Anticlea derivata (assembly GCA_947579855.1). NCBI lineage: Eukaryota > Metazoa > Arthropoda > Insecta > Lepidoptera > Geometridae > Anticlea > Anticlea derivata. The sequence goes on from OX388260.1 coordinate 8,070,138, forward strand.
TTTTACACAGGGTACAATACATTGTTTATCTCGCAATGATAAAATTGATACAACAACTGTATTAACTAAACTTTCTTACCTTTCTTTTTAGGCGGAGTCCTTTGCTTGTTAGCTTTACCTTTAGTGACTTTGCCTTTCTTACCGCGGCCCTTTGTTTTTTCCTTCGCTTTCGCCGCGCGCAAGTCCTTCTTCATGCGGGAATCGACCACCTTATACTGGCCTTTGACTCCGCTCGGTCGTTTCATTCGCTTAGCCGATGTGTGTTTTTTGGCTACAACGTACGTTACTTTCTTCTTGGGGTCCGCCTGTGCCTTTTTGTAAAGATGCCTGACTTGCTGCGCCTTCTCCCGCTCGGACATGTCTGCGTTTTCCATGACCGCTTCGACCTTCTTCTTAGCGCGTTCCATTTTTTTGACCATGCGCTTCTTCTTCCTAGCTTTAGCCTCGATGACCTTCTTGATGGGTCTGGCGTTAATGTCTTGCAGCCGGTCTTTGTATTCGTCAGTGTATTTCTGCGAATAAATGCACATGTTTTTTACAAGTGTTTCACGTGTTATTTTGAATCATCATGCCATCTTGATATCCTAAATCAATGATCGAGTGAGCGCAGCGAGCGTAGTTCTCTAAATTAACTTGGACGAATCGGTGTTCTATGTTTGTTTTATATTTGTCCGAACATAACTTTCCAACGGTTAAAGCGATCTGCTCGGAATTTGGTAAAACAAAATGTTGTACTATAAAGATTTGCTGGGACAAATATAACGTGAGCTCCCATTTGTTACGGTTTCAATGACTTCGTAGTTCAGGTGCGATTGGATATAAGTTTGATCGTGAAGCGATGCGATTTTTACCTCAACAATAATCAAAGCACCAACCACCAGTTGGTTTGTTTGTTTACCTCATAACTTCGTATTTTTTATTTATTTATTTGGTGATTGCTTACAATATGACGAAGTAACAAGCAAGTCAATAAGTCGAATCGTTTAAACAAAAACACCCAACAGTCACATACAGTCCTGACCCCACGGCCCACACTAGGATTCCCTGTGTCGTGGGTATCAGAAACTACGAGTACCATGGTACCGCAACACCCAAACCCGGAACAAATATTTGCAGATCATGCAAACATTTGTCCCGCGCGGGATTCGAACCCGCAACCCTAGCCACTCAGACGGGAATCACCCGCTGCGCCACCGAGGTCGAATAGGATTTTCAAAACTTATTTGGTTATAATGATGTAATAATACAAAAATAATGTAATTCTTTTTGATTATTATGCGGATATCGCGAGTTCTCAGTTCGGGGCGAACCACTAGTCTATCTCTGAAACATGAACAGTTATTCATACAAACCTCTGGAATTGCAACTGGTCGCGTCATATGTTTTTTCTCGTCTTCCGTGAACCAGTCCGGTAGATTCTTATCGTTGAACGCGTATCTGTTCCAGGCGTCATCGATTAAGTCACGTTTGAACTTTTTCGAGGTTGCGATCATTGTGCCCAATGCTAAGGTTTCCGCATCCATTTTCAAGTTCTTCTTGAGGCTTTTTAACTCTGAAAAAAAGACGTACATCAGCATTCAATGTCCACAAGGTGATTCATAATATATATCCTACCCCTTATGTGGCTTATTTCATGAACAAATTTGATAGAAAAATTAGCAGGGCAAAAATTTTTTTTTCTGTTTTTAGGATCCGCTCCTGACACGAACGATGTCGCGAGGGTGTCCGCTAGTCTCCTAATAAATATTGCGAAAGTTTTTCTTGTTATTATTTAGTGATGAAACTTCTGAATTCTCGCAGCTACGTTTCTAGCCTATTGATATTATCTAATAACCTAGGTTATTCCCGAAGAAGAAATAAGGTGAAAGACGTGGTCATGGTCATAGCTGAGAGGAAATGGAGTTGGGCGGGTCATATCGCTAGAATGGACCAAAATCGATGGACAAGAAGGGTCACTGAATGGAGACTGTGGGCAAACACCAGACCCCGAGGACGACCGCCAAAGCGATGGGTGGATGATATAAAGGCACATGGGGATGATGATGATGATTCCCGAAGAGTCTTACCTGAGTCCTGAGACACAACTTCAAATCCGTCCTTGTCCTTCTTGCCCTTGGCGCCGGCCGCGGCCTTGGGCGCCACTGTATCCTCCACGTCGTAGTCACTGTCTGAAGTATCGTCATCTGAGCTCTCTTCAGCGTGTTTCCTCTTCACTCCTACGCCTCTTCCTTCTTCGTCGGTCTGGTTGTCGATGACTTTCTTGCCTGTAACGAAATAAGATTGCATAACTATTGAATTTAATCCTATTCTACTATAATGAGAAATAAAAAATAGAAAATTCGGACGACAACAGGGTTCCATAATTTGTTAGTAAAATACTAAAGACCTTATAATTAGGGTTAGTACTTAATACCAAATAATACTAAACATTTCAATAGATCACTACCACATGGGAGAGGTGATCCTGCCAGCAATCGTTTGAAGGATGATATTGGAGCTATCACGCACTCTGCGCATCAGGGATGTGGTCTTTTTACAGAGAATTGCAGCAAATCAACTGTCACATACATAGTCCTAACCTCACACTAGGATTCACTATATCGTGGGTATCAGAAATTACGAGTTCCGTAGTAACGAAACACCAAGACCCGGAACAAATATTTGCAATTCATGCAAATATTTGTCCCGTCTTGCGTCTCAGACGGGCCCTCGTCCACTGCCACCAAGTTGATCAGTATTCATAAGTTCGTTCATAAATAAAAGTTACCCTTCTCGGTGAAAGTTTCAGCTAGCTTGTCCAAATCGACACCCTCGTCATCCTCCTCGTCTATATCCTTGAAGCAGTCCTTCTGGAACCAAAGCTCGGCTTTCATAGATCGCCGCGAGACCGGGTCTGTGTTATCCAAGTCGGTCAGCAGAGGATTGTCCTTGGGTATTGTGGGAGTCTTTCTCAGTTTACTGTTTCTCAGAGTATTTTGCTCCGTTATTTTGTCCAGTTTCCTTTTCTTCTTTTTGGAGTCATCGTCTGAATCTGAGAAGGCTGTAAACAAAGAAGATTTTTTTTATGTAATAGTATTTATTTAACTTTTAACACGGAAAGGCAGCCAGTGCGCTTGAAACATTGCCGCTGGATCCAAATTATCTGTTTTTAATGTCAATCTAAACATATTTTATAATAAAACAGTAAATTACAATATTTTGTACAAATGTTTATTTTCCTCATAAACATGTTTGGGAGAAAAAATTGGGTCGGGAAACTTAGTCTGTTTATTTTTTCGGGAGAGCCTAAGTATTTTTTTTTTTTTTCAATAAAATCACTAGGTTCACTTTGAAACGTCTTAGAAACTAGGTGAAGCTATGCCTGTTCCTAGTAACTACCTATTGACTTTTACTAAATCATTGTTTATGATGCTAGGCGGTAGCTAGTGTTCAAAATTAAATACAAAGTTGTCAGAATAGGATAGAGCACTGGTGGAGTGATAGATAGTGATAGTGATCTTGCCTTCTTAGCCAAAGCCCGTGATTTCGAATCCCGGTCGCAATTTTCCGTTCGGAAAATTTATATGCGGTTATACTAGTGTTCTCAGACGCTGATGGACAACATCATGAGAAAAACGGGGTGTCCAAGAATCTTAAAATTCGAAGACATATGACATGTGCGAGAAAGGATCTTCTATGGTGCACTTATCATCCTACCACCTGTTTCTTTCACCAACAGTCATTGGCCCCTTACAATATGACCGGCCTCGTCATTGACTTGATGCAGGATGACCAGGGAAGAACCAGTGACAAGACAATCCAGCAAGAATATAAAATTTCAGAACAGTTGTTTTTTTTTTCTTACCTAATGAATCTTTTTCTTTTTCCGTGTCAGAATCGGACTCCATTTCCAGTTCACTGTCAGAGTCTTTATAGTAAAGCCCAGAGGAATCGAGCTTGGATGCTTCCACGTCATACTTGACGAATTTTTGTTTGACTTTTAATTCATCATCTGAGTCATCAGCAGGGTCCGCCACCAGATCTGGTGCTTGATCAATTATCCTTGATAATTCCTATCAAATAAAAGGAATTAATTATTTAAGACACAAATCACACTAAAAATTGCAAATGCAAATGTAACTCCCTCTCTCTATCTGTTGTTAGCTTTCCGGCTGAACGATTTTGTATGAAATTTGGTATGGAGATAGAGGAAGGATAGGAGGAAGGCCGGGTACAGCACGAGCGAATGCGCGGGCAGTCGCTAGTTATCAAATAATAATATAACGATAATATTATTTGTATATTTTACCTCTGCATTTTTGATATCAGATAGGCTGAACATGTCATTGCTTTCCATAATAGGTCCTCCGTCACCTTTAAGCACCATTTTAAGATTCATTTTCTCTGCTAATTTTTGTCTCTGCTTGTTCAGTTGTTTCCTCTTTCGTTTCGATGAACGACGCTCTTCATCCTTAAAATAATACATAATTATGAAAAATTCACCAAAAGACGAAGGGCCTTATTCATAATAACTTTCATTTTATCGAAGCTCTAAATAAAATTCTAGTCACTGTCATTTTCTCATCATTTAAAAAAAGGATGATAATAGATTGGCAATTTTGAAAACAATTAGGAATAAGGTGTAAAATAACTAATTCCTATCTGCAATTGTGCAAAATTTATAAATAACAGTTGAATGTAGATCTGGTATATAGGTATAATGCTGGCTTTATTATCGAAACAAGCCAATTCTTTCGTATTGTAATATGTTTAAATGACAACAGTAGTGTGTCTTCAAAGTAGAACCACTTATCAAAAAAGCCTTACTAAGTAATATTTAAGTGTAATTGTTTGTTGTCCTGAATTAAAAAAAATAATGTTCTTACCTGAAGTTCAGCAATTTTAGAATCAACATCTTCTTCATCATCAGCCTCTTCAGTTTCATCTTTTGTAGTTTCTTCTTCTGCCTTTTTATCTTCTGTGTCAGTTTTCTGAAATAGAAATGGAAAATTGTATGTACAAACACCATGTTTATACAGAGAACCTGAAATCAATGAATGTGAGATAATAATACCCATTGCATTTAATCCGCAACTTGCCTAAAAGTGCCTAAAAGTTAGTGCCTAAAATCTGAATTCTAGAGTGGTTTGAGTAGGTTGGTTAAATTAGTAACTTATCTGGGGAGAGCTATGCTAGGAGTTTCTCTGTGTTAAAAACCGAAACAAGTAAATCTTTAGAACCAAGGTCACAAACCAAGAATTAGCAAGGGGGCAATGAGGAGCCATATAGCTCACAGAACTGAGCACCATGGGGGAATAAAGGTTGTCAAATGGCAGCCACATGCCAGACATTGTTAAGGTTGTGGATGAAGAAGGGTCAAGACCTAGGGAGGCCTATGCTGGCCTGAGGAACTTCATCATATCAGTGATGAAGTTCCTCAGGCTGATGCTGAAATTATATGGTGGATAAACTAACTTTATTTTCTTAACCTTTCCTTATTTTACCTTTTGGGGTCCCTTCCATTCCTTCATGTACTTCAGCCATGACAGCAATGCTTTCAGGTCTTTCCTTCCAAGCACTTTGATGTCTTTGCAGCATTCTTTAATTTCTTCTGTAGTCTTGGTGTGGTCTTCTATTGATGGATCATCTATTACAATCTATGAAAAAAGGGAACTTGTCAATTAAAAACATGGGAATGGATTGGATCATTAATTTTACACTTAGTACGTAAATGAATTTTGTAACTTGAAAGCAATAATGATGTATGTTTACAAGTTGAGTGTAGTAAGTATAACTTAATATGTACTTTAAATTTAAGATAAAAGGTGCTTCATAATACCTGCGAACAACCTTGAAGTAGATCTATGGCATCACTGTCTTCCTTCAAAAACTGTGAAACCAACACCTTGTGGTGTGTAGTGTAATCATTCTCTTGGTAACCCTCAGCTTTAGCCTTCTTTTGTTTCTCTGGATGCAACAGATTTGTGTGCTGTTTCTTCACAATATCCAAATCTTCAAACACATGTTTGGCATCCAAGAACTTGGGATCTATTGTGTCAGGGGCAATGTAACCCTGACACACAACAAATATTTCAGATGACTCATTACGAGAAGCTTGTGGTTTGGTTGCATGTACCTTCTTGAAGAACTGTTTCAGAACCCAAAGGAGGGCATGGTAATCTTTAGATCTGAAAACTTTAGTGACAAACCAACCTCCTTCCCTCAGAAAGTTTGTAGCCAGTTTCATGGCACTGAGTGTGAGACATGATTGCTGATATGCATCGTGAATCCAGTTCAAACCGACATTGGGAGCTCCATCGTGGAGTACCACATCAGCTTTCCATGTTTTGATTTCCTTCTTGATAGCTGTTTTACATTTTTCCGTAGTGATATCTTCAGTGAGGCCGATGCAGCCTGGCACTTGCTTTATGGGAAATAAGTCGACACCAATAACTACACTTGAGACGGGCATATTCTGATGGGCCACCTGCATCCACCCACCCGGTGCTGCACACAGATCTATGCATACTCTTGATTTTTGTAGAAAGCCAAACTTTCTGTTCAGCTGAATTAATTTAAAGGCAGCTCTTGAGCGATAACCTGTAAATCGATTATGTATGTGTTATTTTTATATCTTATGTACCTTGCCAACTTACAATAGTTGGCAAGGTACATAAGATATAAAAATAACGGTATGAAACGTACAGCTTGTTATTTTGAGATCTAATATTTATGTATCACAAAAGCAATTTCAATCACAGGGATTGTGATAGCGCTAAAGTAAAATTTTATAGGAGCCCGGAACACTAACCTGTTTCTTTAGCTAGTTGATAGTATTTATCTTTGCGTTGTTTTCCTATTTTAGTCTTTTTCCCCATTTTGAAGGAGAAATATTACTACTTTTCCGATTACAATAGCGTGTTTACATTTCAAGAAACACTATTCTTCTTTTGAGGTTACGATTTCTATTCGTCCGTCGCATTCACGCACGCACGCACGACCACAGACTCACAAAATTACTCTATGCACAGACTTCAGACAGAGTATACCCACAGACTAGGATAGGAAGATATGGTAATGCCACAGACTAGGGAGGGAGATACCGCCGCACGCCCAGTGTATGTAGTAGTTCTTTCTTTAAGCAAATTATTGCCATTCTCATCCAGGCAGCACAGTCCTATTGTCACTGACTGACAGTGACAGCACTCACTCAATAAAATGGCAAAAACAAACGTAAAATTTTCATTCGTTCGCACCACTGTTTCTTTGAGAAATTACGATTACTGACGTGTTGTTTTGCATTTATTTGTTCTTCAAATTGCGTCATCCAAGTGGCTATTGTATTATCATAATTTCGAGTACTAAGTGGTGAAAAATTAGAAGGAGCAATTGAATTACCTATTACGAGACCCGGAAGGAAACCAAGATGACACCTAATATCCAAACTTTCATCAACAGTTTTCAGAATCGTCTGTAAGTATTTTGTTCATTTTGACATCCAAGCTGGTCTCCTTCTTCGTTCCCTTCATAAATTCCACCAAGACAATTATATTCGTACATTTGTACGTAAGTAGGTAAGTACTAGTAGTTTCTATAATGTTCTAGAATTACGTCGTCGGTCGTGTACCCACGTACCGACGTAATGTAGGCCAGTAAAGTGCGCGCTAAAAGGTTAATTATTAATGGCGTGAGAATTTCGAAAGCACTTACAAGTTATTGATACTATTTTAGATTAACTATGTGTACAGTTGAATGTTGCAATTACTTATTGCCATAGAACTTACAACTGTTTAGGAATAGCAGTTCTAGAATGGCGACCACAAACCGGAAGAAGCAGTGAAGGTAACCACCTCCCCCTTCCCCACCCGATAGTCCGATGATGTGAAATTTTCTGGAAGTTGGTGGATGGATATCAAGACCATCATTGTGGCGTGGAGTTCTTATGGCTGATGATGATATTATGTTTACAGGGAGGCGCCAGTACGACAACATCTGAAAAATGTTTACGGTACACTGATGATGACATGCGGCGCTGCCTCTGCCGGAGTATACATTGATATGTTCACCCGGTTCCAAGCTGGATTCCTTTCAATGATCATTGGAGCTGGTCTCATGCTGATGCTCATTGCCACTCCCGACAATGGCAAGAACACAAAGCAGAGGCTGGGCTACCTTCTTGGATTCGGTCTTACTTCAGGTATGATTCCGAATGCATTATAGGTACAGTACTAAAATTAAAGTAATGCACCTCAGCAATTTTGTTTATCATTTTCCTTTTGTCTTGGAATAATGAGATGCTGATATGAAAGACATTATTTCCAAAGTGCATACTTCTTTCATTCTTGTACTGGCACACCTTCTATTTGATTACAGAGTATGCGGTTGTGTTACATTCAGGAAGTCATTGTACACAACTCATGCAGCCTTGATACATTTTATTAGAACAATGCTTATGCAACACTGTTAAAAATATTTTGAACATTTCAGGTATGAGCATGGGCCCTCTTCTGGAGTATGTCAGTGTGGTGGATCCATCGATCATTGTGACAGCTCTGATGGGCACCACACTTGTCTTCGTTTGCTTCTCCATCGCTGCCATGCTTGCTAACCGTGGCAGCTGGCTGTTCCTCGGAGGAACTCTGATGACCCTGCTCACTTCCATGTCCTTGATGACTCTGGTCAACCTGTTCGTCCAATCTCACTTCATGTACCAAGTAAGTTAACTGCCTGAGGCCCTAGTGCGAGTTCTCGTGAGCTATCACTTTTCTACTGAAAAGATTACTGGTTTTTGTAGGTGCCCCTTTGACTCCATGCAAAAACTGTAACCTATAGGTAGGTAGTGTTAGTTGATTATTGTCTCAAGTTCATTGAGCAGTGTGAGTAGACTTATTATTATACTAGCTGACATGTCATGACCAAGGCATGTTATTCAGATTTTCTGCCAATCTACTCAAAACTACCATAAATTTTGCCACAACCTACTCCTGAAGCAATTTGTTCATTAGTAAAAACCCAAATAAAATCTGTTCAGTACCTATTTACAGGGAAAATTGTGCAGACAGATGCACAAGGAGTATGTAGGCTAACAGGTTTATAAAATGACTCAAGGATTATGATAATTAGTAAAGTTAGTGGCATTGAATTACGTTATGACCTTTATACCTTGGGTTAAATTGCACAATTTAAATAGTCATGGTTTAGGTAGCTTTTTAATGATGAGTCATTTTTGAATAAGCTCCCAACAATAAAAAACTACCTAGAACATTGACTGAACATAGGCTTCCTCCATAGATTTCCAGAAAGACTCATTGAGCAGCCAGCATCTAACTGATGTCTATCTGGCTAGATCTAGAAAAGTCTTATTACTTAGTATTATCTGTATAATGTAATATATATAAAAGAACAAGGCCTGATTCCACAATCAACGCACAGCCCAAACCGCTGAAGCTATAAAGCTGAAATTTGGACAGTAGCTGCCTTATATGCCAAACACATCCACTAAGGAGGGATTTTCAAAATTTAAAAGGGAAAGGGGTTCAAACGTTTTATGAAAAATCGTATTCCTTGAACCTACAGATTTGAAACTAACTAAAAATAATGAATGATAGAAATAAGGAAAAACTTTATTTTTCGATTTTCAAAACTACCCCTTGAAAGGGTGTAATGAGATGTAAAAGTTTGTAAGGGAGAATCTTAATGCATGGAGAGATTTATCTGAAACTTGGTACAAATACTCATAAAGTCAAATAATGAAATACGTACTTAAGGGTTTTTCAAAACTGCCCCTTTTTATCAAGATACGCGGGCGTACGCTAGTTAATTCATATAGGAGATAATTTTAGTCATTTATATCAAATTTCATAGAAATGTTTAGTTCATCTTTCACTTCTACTTACGTCTCTTTTTAACCAAAACCCGTTTGCTTCCAGGCTCACATCTACCTTGGTCTGATGCTGATGTGTGGCTTCGTGCTGTACGACACCCAGCTCATTATCGAGAAACGCCGTATGGGAAACCAGGACTTTGTGCAGCATGCCCTTGAACTGTTCATTGACTTTATTGGCATCTTCAGAAGGCTGGTCATCATTCTTACCCAGAAGGTATAATAACATATGAAAATAAACTTTATTGCTAAAAAAATAACACAGGTAAGGGTAATCGAACCCACAACCTCTGGATCGGAATGCGGAGCCATTACCGACGCTCCACCAGTGCTCTAATCATTTACTGAAAATGTATGCATATGAGCAAAATTGCATAGTTGCTTGCTCGCTCGTCGTGTCATTGATTCTTTCTTGGTCATCCTTTATCGTGACCAGGTTGAGGTATGGTATGGTAGCCCTGAACTAAAAGGCCTATGACTTGCAGTTGCTAAGGAATAGTGGTCATGATCAAAACCCTAAAACATATCATTTTATTTCAAATTACAGGAGGAGAACCGCCGCCGCAAGCGTGAATAAGTACTAAGCTGCAAATTATCAACCTCTTTGGGAAATTGGATATTGTTCAGGTGTTACATACATACTACATTTAATATTATTTTTTGTTTTGTTAAAATTAATTGAATATTCGAAACTTACTTATTATATAGAAATAAACCGGAACTGACTGGAAACATTGTTTTGCTTACTTATGTTTAAGTATTCATTTTTTAGGCAATTTACGTCAGCAAAAAATTAATCACCTGCAGAGGAAAAAAAATACAATTTTGTATTGTGTGTAATGTTATGTATCAAATTAAAACAATCTTGTCGACTTTAGACTTTATTTTCAACAATTTCAATGACTTCCTTTTGTTCAAGTATCTAGTACGTGAGAGATGATAAACATACAATGATTCTGCTCTTTACATAAGTCTAGATTATACATTCCCACTATGTTTTTGATACTTACGTCATCGCCATGTAAGTAAGTACCTACAGGCAATCAGGTAGGTACTTGTTATTTTATATTGATAAAATAAATACAGATGTTATAAGTAACACACCTACTTATCGAGTTATCAAGGCGTGTAAGCAGCGTAGTTGGGATAATGATTTTCTCTTTTGATAATTTTCAAGGTCTTATTGAAAATTGTAGTATCCCAACTAAAATATAAAGGGAACTTCATCATCATCACCAGCCTGAAGAAATCGGCTACTGGGTATAGGAAGGTTCTATTCTACTATACCTTTCTACTACATATATTAATTATCCTTGGTATAGGCGACCCCAAAGTGCCACGACGTAGTACGGTCCGCATCTACAAAATGTCGTCGGTCCATCAAGTCCAAGAGACTATCAGTTCTGCGAGCTATATGGCCTGCCCACTGGCACTTCGACTTGCTTTTTCTGAGAGCTATGTTAGTGATTGATTGGTTCTTCAGAAGAACTTCGTTGGATTTGCCCAAAATTTACCTACCCATAAGTACCTATCTATTTGTGCTTATATATTGCACTAAGTACTTACGGGTAGGTAAATCCGAAACTACACAAAGTGGTTGGTTCTTGTCTATAAACAGATTTCAAAAAATATTTAAAAGTTTAAAAAATTACTCTATGTGCTTACTATCAACTTCGTGAGGGTGTATTTTATTTTTATCGTAAAGCAATATTTTCTTTGCTCTATCTAGTTCATTAGTTATTAATATGCTTATCAAATTGGCTACATTCGAGCCATCGCTGTGATTAGATCTTGCAACTCCTGATGGTGAAACATTTAACTTCAGGTCTATTGCTTCATTTTCACTAGAACTGCTTTGATTTGCCTTATTTGAGTCTTTTGGTTTGCTAATTCTGTATAGCTTTTTTGTCAGTTTCAATCTTCCGCAGCCACATCTGCTCATGTAGCAGGGTCGCAGCACATCCGAAGGACCACTGCTCACCATATATTCATAAGTAGATACTCCTAAAATCGCAATATATGCATGGAAGCAACATAGATGCAATAATGGGCACGCGACGGCTAAGGCACATATACCGAACATAGTCAAGAACACCAAAAAATAAATTGATGACTTGCAGTAGTTCGAAGAGACGTCCGACATTAGAGTACAATTTATGAAGTTTTGGGCAGGCAAGCTTAAATAACTGCTGTCCATAAAAAATAGCACAAAGTCTACTAAACACAGAGACACGGTGAGGGATGATATCATCAAGGCGGTGACGACGCTCGCTATGAATGCCCCGTAGTTTCGGCGTCCGACGCAGTTGTTGAGCCACTTGCAGTGATGGTCGAAGTGGTCCACACACTTATTGCACAGGCTACAATGTTTTGTCTTATTGCTGCTGGTGTTTATGTTGCAGAGGTGGCACCTTCCGTTTTCTATAACGTGAAGGTGGATGTTGCGATCGAATTCCGGAATATTATTCACGGCCAACAGTCTCAGTTCATCCTCGCTAGGGTCTACCCATGATGCAGTGACATGGCACGCTGTGTGGGATACATAGAGAACAGTGAAAATCACTAGCGTTACCATTTTCAGTTCTTCGAACTGAATTTGTAAAAGTATTATAAAGTTAAGTAAGGCAGTGGTTGCATACACTATCCATCCGGCAACTTGCAGGTAATTTAGTGGAAGTTGCAAGCCATTAAGTCTTCTTTGCCGTCTAGGGGATGGGTTATCATCTCCACAGCATTCATCCATTTGTGTAATTTCCAAATTCCGTTGATAACGCTAATCTTTCAACGCAGATTACGTACAATTCTCATCTTTCTGTGATCAAACTGACCAACCATCCTTACCGGGGGTCCCAATCACTCACTGTTATTTTTTCTTTGGTCCAATTTCATATCTTTCCTTTGTGACTCACACATCTGATTTCGTATCCTGGTTTCAATACAGTCGTATCGATGGACTGTTTATAAACTGAGCCAAGCCTCACAATGCGCGCGCAATTTCTAATAACATTAGACATCTCTAATTGATGGTACCTAATTAATTAGTTAGGTACTGCTGTAGGCCCCTAAATAATAACTACTAAATTACGAGTTCTCGTGATGAATATTGCAACATTCTATATTTATTTCTACTAAAGAGGCACGCAAACCCAACTTTAAGTAAAATAAATATATCGGAGTTACCATGGCGATAAGTTGTATCAACATTGCCAAAACCCAAGTACCCTGAAAGTACAAATACCCTGAGGACCTACCTGACTACCAACTCGTTTATAACATTTTATCTAGCACATAAAAAGACAAGACCTTGTACACAAATAGATATATTTGTACAAAACGTAACAACAATGATATTAAGTATCTAAATATAAATATTAATTCCTTAGAATAAGTCTGTTTTCATATATTATCTACAGCCACAGTTTCATGGAGCAAGTCCTTGTTTGCGAATTTCTTAGCTGTTTGCCTTCTGGTAAACACTAATATTCTGTGCCCTGAGCAGTCAAGCTCTTCTTCAAAGCATTTGTTCCTGCAGCACTTTTTACATAACCTGTAGACACATTTTCCTCCCTGAAAACAAATATAGAATTACATTATTACTTCCTCCATAAATCCTCATAATGTCAAGTAAATAATAACTAACAGGCCGTGAAATAATACCAATTTAAAGTGAAAAAATAATAATAATTGTATCCTCAAGAATGGTAGACATCCTCTCAGATCTCCAGACAATCAGATCCTTGAAGATATCTAAGGGGGACGCCAGAGGCACGTCCAAACATTAGGCACATGCTCACATTTTTCAGTAGTGAATGTTACATACTTGACAGGTTGCAAGCTCGTCACCGCAACTAAATATTAATAAATACTTAATGGTTTCATTACGATGTTTTCCGTCACCATTTTGAAATAAGAATTGTTTATTTATTTGAATATAGACGAGCAGCTTCCGCTGATGTGTCTACATCTATGTGTCGAAATTGAAAGTCTATTGTCATGTCTGGTTCACTTTTTTGAGCACTGATTTGTTAATACGTAACCAGTTGTCGAGCTAGTTTTTAAATGCATTATTCATTATTTAAATTGTATTAGAGCACCCGAAGGTATCCGCCAGAACAACATCATGGCATGCCCTCCTAAGCACAGATACACTCAGTTATTAATACCACTAGAGTCACCTTAGAATCTAGGGTGACTCTAGTGGTAGTAGGATCTTGATCATAAAATCTCGTTCATAGACCATCTAAGGCTCAGATAGCTTAAATAGTCTATGAACGTGATTTTATGATCAAGATCCTTAGTTGTATAGAAAAAAAGATAGACTTACCATAGGATTGGGGCAGATATTATTTCCGCATATTTCTCCATTTCTTGGTGTCTGCTGCGCGTCTGGTCTTGCTGGTTTTCTGGATGTCCTTAACATTTTTTTCATTTTCTTTCTTGATATAACATTTCCATCTGGATCCTCATAATTTCTTTTGACTTGGTCAATTTCCTGTAACCATTATTAGGTAATTCATCCGTAGTCTACCCCTGAACATAGGCCTATCCCCCACAGATTTCCAGAGCGATTTTTTTTTTACAACACCTGTTGGTAAGTGTTTACCGTAGCCTATGAACGCTTGCAATATCAGAAGCATCACGCACGCGTTGCCGACCCCGAACCTCCCCTCCCCTTAAAGAGCTGTGGGAACCTTACTCACTGCAGGAACACAACACTAGGTATTTGAAATAAATAATGTTATTTGGCTACGATCTTCTGTATAGCTCACATATTGACTTCCTATCTTGTTGGGGGAATTTGCCCATACTCACCACACTGGGCATACGTGCTGGCGAGTGCAGTTTCAGCTATTGCTGTTAAAACGCGACGCTGATGCCCATCCATTCCATCCACTAGCTTTTATCCCTTAGTGGCCTTTTATAAAAGCCACGGGTAGACATGGAGGGTTCTATTCTTCAGTCGAGGTCACCACAACCAAATTAGGTACTTACATAAATTATTTTATGACATTGCATACATTTACTAAATTTTTAAATATTTTACCTGATTACTACATAATTTTTCCATCTTCTGTGTATAATTTTCAGGAGACATTCGCACATAAGGTTGGCATATCCAAGGTGGCAAAATCAAGTCATACCCACACCTTGTAACATTTTCTTGATTTTCAAACTGTATTTGTCCTTTGTGGTATGGTAAATATTTTTCTCTTATATTTCTGCAAACTGCTTTGAAGTCATCAAGGTTTTGTCCTGTTGCAAGGATTTGTCTATCATCATTGTTCTCTTCAAATATGAATCTAGAAAGTTTAATTGAATTAGTGCTGTTTGCATTACCCTACTAATATTATAAATGCGAAAGTTTGTGAGGATTTTTGGATGTTTAAATGTTTGTGGTTCAAACAATTTGACATCAAACCTATGTACCCTTATCTATCTACCTAGTGATGTATTTACTTACATTTTATGGAAAATCTTGAACAAATGTCCTCTTATGAATGACATAGGACAGGGATATATTTCAACAAGGTCTAAGTATTCTGCAGCAATTTCCCAGGACACCGGATTGATGCCTTCGAATATTGCTGGATTTGTTAGATTTCCTTCAGCACTCATCACTCCATCAACATTTGTATATTCTATACACCTGTACACATCCTCTATGCACTGAATGTTCCCATTTGCAAACATTGGTAAAGAGACAGCTTCCCTAGAAAAAAATATATTTTACATTCAACATTATACCTATTATTTGTTAGTTGGATAGCTGGCTCCCACATGGTCTACAGATATACAAATTAATATGTAACTATAATTGTTTTGCTTTGCCTAGATATGGCCCATTCATATTTAGACTTAGGCAAAATATACTACATCAAATGATATTATTAGCCTACTAATATTACTCTCCTTGGACATATACCTATGGCATATACCTTGGACCCTGGAGAGAATGAGGCTACTTGGTATCTGGGTTCTAGTCTTAATGTTAATGACTTTAATGTAAATGCAAAACATTATTGTATCATATGCAAATAAAATAATATTAGATTACAAACCTAACAGCTTTAATATGTTTCCAACTTGCAATTCCAGTGAGAGGTCCTTTCTGCTCTCTGGTCCTGCCATGAACCGTTATCAATTTGCAGCCAGCTTTTTGCAGCATCTGAGCATACTCAACAGTCTTATTGATACTCTCAAAAACCCTCACTTTACATGTTACAGGAATTGAAACAGCTTCAGACATGGCTGCCACTGAAATGGAGATGATATGCCATGAGTATTACAATATTTAGTCGTAGTTATAAGACAACTAGTGGTTGCCCACAGCTTAGCTTATGAGTAGCATGATAAAAGTAATATTTTCTGTAAGATGCTACTTTTTGGTAGTTATAGTAGTAGTTTTACCTGGATGAAAACTATATCAAATTTCATCAAAATCAGTTAGGCCATTTACTCTATATTCTCTTCTTCTTCTCCATTTATTCACACATATACTTTGAAACAATATTAGTTGAGTTGTACAAAAACTTACCAATCTTTTGCAGCAACTCCCATTCGTCTTGGAGAAATGACCCATAATGACCTCTTTTAGCTATTGATTGAGGACACCCAAGGTTTATATCAATAGCATCACAATGCGCTTCAACCATTTTAGCAGCAGTAGCCATCGTGTCTGGATCATTACCACAGAACTGTAAAAAATAAAAATAGTAGCTACAACTATTGTAATAGGCAATGAAGAAAATTAATGAAAGAGTTCAACTGCACATAACAAAACTAACCTGCACAACTAGAGGCCGATCTTCTTCACATGTTTGCATGTTATCTTTTCTATATTTAGGGTCTTTTGTGAAGACCTGGCTGTGAAACATCGGAGTGTAACAAAGCATTGCACCATGTCTTCGACATAGAAGTCGCCATGCAAGTTCGCTAGCATCTACCATGGGGGCAACCACATAACGAGGACTACCAATACTTTGAAACCATTCTCGAGGCGTATCTGGTGTCATAATTTGTTTTTTCTTTCAATGTTTTTAAATAACCTCTGAAAAAACTGTACTTTTTAGTCCCATTTGTTTTGCTTTGCTTGTCAAACAAAACTCAAAAAATTCAAAATGTCAAAGGATCCGTTTCATCAGTATATGGAGCCTGGGCCAGCACTGTGTACAGTACTCTAAAATATGGCTAAGCAATAAAGTAAACGTATTTAATTGGTTATTTTATTTAAATTGACTTCGTTTTAAGGTACATTATGATTTTCTTCGACAAAGAGAGCAACACACAGCGCTACAAAAATATGGCGGATGGACGTGCGTGAAATGTCATTTTGACAACCTACATGTATCTGCTGACATGTTTTTGTTTAGCTTCGTTGTTTTGTTTATCATCCATCCATCTCACGCATCCTTAAACTCCACAAAGCGAAGTGTAATGTAAATACTTAGTTGCGTTAGTATAAGTTATTTTCTGAAATACCTACGTCTGATCGTACGTCAAATAAACTAAAGAAGGTTCAGCTTGATCGTGACGGCGCCGGCGTCATCACGTCTATCATCATCACTGAAGGAAGATACTCTATTTTAAACAAGCAGTGTTTATTTGTAATCATTTATAGGTACTCCAACATCCACAGATACGTTCCTCTGGCACGTGGATGTGACGGTTCTTTAGAGGTACATGAGTGCAACAAAGACAGCTATCAGAAATGGCACAGGCATTAATTATAGCAGCACAAATACGAACATCATCCATCAGATGGGTGGCAGCTGAATTAAAAAACGTTTGCCTAAGTAATTTAAAATCTCTTTTGAGACGGCCATTCACAACCTCTACCACCCATCTGCATAGTGTTACACACCTCGAGTTGTTGGCTTTGATGGTTGGCAACTGAGTTTCCCCTGCTTCTAACGTCTCAGGTTTGAAAACTTTTAGGCCTAAAGCTTCTAATATTGGAATGACATCACGAAAGCCTCGGTCCAAAATTAAAACATCATTGGGCTGGAAAAATGCTCTTAGGCCCTCATTCTCACTTTGGAACAATGCTTTCATGATGTCAGAATCTGATGTAGTTGCAGCATAGGGCCCTAAAACATCAACAATATAACCATCAGTAGCCACAATCATAAAAGGTTTCACAAGGTTTCTGTATTTGTGCAAGCTATAAGTTTCTTTTTGAAACTTGTAGTTTGAAGATTTTTCAATATAAATATAGGTACCATCACAGATAACAATAGGTACCCTTGCCTCTCTGTTTCCAAATAAGCCCTCTGGTATTAACAGATTCCTATTAATTATATCATTTCTTGAGATATTGTTTATACCTAAGTAGAGAGGCACAAACATATTCAACAATGCCTCCCTAGCTGCTTCTAGGAATCTTGTTATCGAGGACTTACTCAGATATAAAAGAGAGGCAATTCTCTCATGGGAGTCTCCTGTTCGAGCTTT
Source organism: Anticlea derivata (assembly GCA_947579855.1). Lineage (NCBI taxonomy): Eukaryota > Metazoa > Arthropoda > Insecta > Lepidoptera > Geometridae > Anticlea > Anticlea derivata. The sequence continues at coordinate 8,088,451 of OX388260.1, forward strand.
TACTAAATAAACCCCTAATGCAGTTTTTGGGTTTTTACAAGTCAATACTGGGCTAACTATATTAAAAATAAACATAAAATTATTTTTTGTGACTCCAGTCCAGAACTTAAAAAAACCATCATCAATACTACTTATATTATTAAAGTCAAATTGACTATTTTCAGTGTCCTGAACACTTAACTGCAGCATTGATTCAATCTCATTTTGTGTAAATGTATCGGTAAAGTCATGCTGATCAAGAAACTCCCAATTATACATTGATTTATGTTCATTACACACTCTTGCATTTTCAGTGAGAAATAGTTTTTGAGTTTTCAATAGTATTTTTCTTAAATATTCTGGCACTCTAGTTCTTTCAATGCTGGCACAACCTGGCACAAAACAATGAGCACTAGTTTGTGTAGTGTGTCTAAAACCATTAAGTCTCATTGATACACTTGGCTGAATAGCAGGTTCTTGCACAACTTCTCGTTCTTCAATCTGCACATTTTCTTGTACACGTGCCCAGCAGTTGGTACAGAGAAGTGCATGTTCTGGTACCTGATACAAAACAGGAAAATAATTTATTCAAAACTGGATCTGTAGTAAGTATAAGTGACAACGCAGTGTATGAGGAATGTGATGAGAGTGAATGAAGCAAAAGAGTTATGTCAGCAAGTGGAAAGCCATGGTCTCTGCCTATTCCTCTGGGAAACAGGCGTGTTTTTATGTATGTATGCATGTATGTGGCCCACTCCTATAGTATAATGAGCACATTAGTATAGTAGCAAAAATAAATCATTACCTCACTGGGGTATATCCGTGCTGCAACTTCATCTCTTAAAGGACCATTAGGCAAAACATGTGTTTGTCTTCGGTGTACGGACATTCTACACCATGCACACACAGAGTCCTGGTGATGGTTATGATGGACTGGATTTTGTCTCTCATCAATGTTTGCAGCACGCTGCACGCTCCTACGTGCTGACATCCAACAAGCGTAGCATACCAGCCCTCCTTGCGGTATCTGAATAAAACAAAGAATACTTGGACTAGAACAAAGTATTTCATTCTAAAAGAGAAGTATAATTAAATAAAATTAAATCTTTTTTCATTCTAGTTTGTAGTCTTTATCACTAATATAATAATTATGGAGCGTTATCTCAGTACTACAGTGCTACCAAGAAACTAGTAGGTAATCTACATGTAGTACAACATTGTACAACACAAAAAGAAAAAGAGACAGCTAAAATCAAAAATCAAAAAAATCACTAAATTCACTCCCTCACACATCATCTAAAGATGATGTGTGAGTGGGAGTTGGCACCATGGTTTTTACACTCACTTGTGAGCGTGATCCACATGTTTATGTATGGAATCCGTGACAGTGCATCTAGCGGACCATAACTTTCACTCATTTTGTCCATACAAAAACACATGTAACATGTTTCCACGAACGAGTGAGAGTGAAAACTATTGTTCCAACTCCCACTCACTCTCCAGATGACATAATGAAAATCACTGACCCACTTTGGTCAAGACTGGCAGGAGATAGGGAGGAGGCCTTTGTGTCATAGACACGCTAACCAATAGTGAAGAGAAATAATATTTATTTAACAATACTTAAACATAAGTGTAGCAATAAAGGCTTTGAAATTGAAATTATAAATGAGAGAACATTACCTCTCTTGGATATATCCTTGCTGTGATTTCATCCCGCTCAGTTCCTTCAGGTATGGAGTGTCTGCGTGTTTGAGCAAGAGACCGACGGCACCATATGCATATATTAATATCAACTGGGGGAGCGACTATGATTCCTTGTTGTCGTAATGAACGCCGAGTATGTACCCAACAGGCATAACATATTGAAGCACCCTCTGGTATCTAAAATAAACAAATATGAATTTAATTTATTTATTCAATTTTTCAAGGTAACAAACAAACAGTAAGTAAAATGAAATAGGTACCTCATGTTATTTGCTAGGATGATTTAGCTAATTAAAATAATGCTAATTTCTTCATATGAAAATGTTGTGGGTTGGTTGGTAAAAATATTATGTTAGCTAGAGCATATAAATAGACATTCTGCATTTTTTGTCAGAGTGCTATCTATCATACATAATTCATACCACTCTTGGAGCAATTGTTTCAGCAACGAAATGTCTTTCAGGACCCTCAGGAAGAGAGTGAATACGCCTCCCATACAAAGAATTACGACACCAAACACAAACATTGCTGTCATGGCGATGTTGTAGTTCGTAATCTTCATCTTCCGGAGGACTCTCTGTAGACATTCGTTGCATTACAATGCCAAAGCATTGTGAGCACATTGCTCCATTTTCACCAACCTTATAAAATAAAAGGTTATAAATAAGTACTGTGTCTCTGACCTTGGTACCTTGGTTTATGTTATAATAAAATGTTTTTACCTGGTGGCCAAGATTCCGTTCAATGATAGAAATTACTTCAGGACCCATATCATCAGCAATATAATATTGTTCATCTTCATTTATTGCAGCAGCACATTGTAAGCAGCTTGCCATTGTCAATAAACTGGAATAAGAATAAGCTATGTAAAATATTTTTGAATAAAGTAAAATGCGAAAGAATCACATGAAGAGGCATTTGATATACATAATCATCATTCAAGTGAGAAGTCCAAAAAAGTGCCTACACCTGCGTGCGAAGCAGGTGTCATTTTTTTATGTTTGTTATCCTTACCCTAGGGAAGGTATCATTTCGAGAGGCATCCGTTCTCTTTTGCCGGGCTCCTCAGTCTTTTCTTTCATTTATTATGAAAATAAAACAAGTGAATAAAGAACACATACCTGAAAATGAAATTGTGGTTCTGGAATAGCACAGTGGGTACTCGACGGAATCCAAATCACACGCGAGAATCAGAATCCATAAAACAAAGCCGGGTCAACACAGAAGCAATCAATCCAAGTCCGTAGAAGAAAACAGGTCGCAAAAATAAAAAACCACTTAAAACTCCGAAACTCCACACCCAAGCCAACGCACGCTCCCACAACTACAACGAAAACGCAAAACAAAAACAACATAACATGAAAAATATGTCAATGTCATGTCAAACGTCAATTATAAACCAACATGGCGGCCTTCAAATAGTGTTCACATAGTAAAAAACTTACCAGAAGAACTTTTCTTGTACAATCGCATTTGTCTTCAAATTAATGGAATTGTATTTTTCTTGTAATCTCCTATTTTTTTCTAATTTTTCTATGTAGTGTACATGGACCAGGCCCAGAATGAAATGGCTCCTTTGTCATGCATGAGGTGTCGGAACGTCGGAAGCGGATGTTAATTGAACGTAGACATACTCTGTTTACGTAATTGAACATTATGTCTACTTCCGTAGACCGAGATATTATACTCTGTTTACGGCTACTTCCCACAAAGAAGAACTAACTAACTAACACGGATTCTAGATGAATGAACAGATATCGTAGTATCTGTTTACGGTAGTATCCCATGGTAGTCTGTGACAGATAAGAACGAATGTATCACATTCCATCACCATGGTCATCAACATCTGTGGTGGTAGGGTGGCTATTGTAAACAGAGTATAATATAGACCGGGCCAGCCGGTCTACGGGGCTAGCGCGTATAACCCGAGCAATGCATGCATGATAATCTTGGTCTACGGTGGCTATCTAACTAACATATATATTTTTTTTTGACATTGGGTGTCATTTGAATGACGAATGAATGAACGACATCCTATTGGTCTGTGGTTTCTACTTTTCGAGTTTTAAACTTTTGTTCGGGAAAAAAGGCGGGAAACATCGAAACAGGGAGGCGCGTTTTTTTCCCACCTTAATCTAAAAATTAAATTTTCTGAAGAAAATAGATCAGTAGAGTTATAATTTAGTATCTTCTTCATTGTATATTGTATTTATAGTAGTTTAGTGTATATAAATAGTATCTGGTGAGTTATTTTTGTGTTTTGTGATGGAGGAGCCGCCTGACCCCGGGGGTACGATCCCTCCGGCGCCGGGCTACTATGTAACTGTATCAAATAGCTTTGAAAAATTGCCATCTAATGATTCTGCAATGGATACAGACACTTCTGTAACCAAGAAACGCAAACGAACCCGCTTACACAAAGTGTGCAAGCATTGTAATAAGAGAAAGCGTCATGGTTCAAATGATTCTAAAGGTTGTGCCTGCGATGAATCCCCAGCACTTTCTGATAACAATATTCCTAACCCTCCGCTTAGTGCTGATAATGTTCCCATCTCAACAGACCCAGTTGATACATCAACTCCTGTTGCTCCGTCACCTAATTCATCATCACCTCCGGCACCGCCGGTTACAAGAACCGAATATGACTCCACCGATAATGCCCCATATATTGTACATGTGCAACGAGTTACTGATTCACCAAATGATGGCTCCACTCTTCATCCTATCATATTTGGTAAATTCCTGAAGCGCAATGCTATCTACAATATTGTAAATGGAAGTGTTAAAAGGATAGGTAGGAACAGAGTTTCAATAGAATTCAATAATCATGCAGATGCCAATTCCTTCATCAACCATGATAGCCTCAATAGCAATAAACTGAAAGCATTTATACCAACCTACAATGTCTCACGAATGGGTGTTGTCCGCGGAGTGCCCATAGACCTCTCTCCTGAGGAGATGATGGAATGTACTTCAGTTCCCAGCGGTTGTGGAAAGATTTTAAAACTAAGACGAATTAATTTCAAAGAAATGATTAATGGAGCTCCAGTTTGGAAGCCTACACAGACGGTGGTTGTAACTTTTGATGGCCAAGTGTTACCAAATCGCATTTATATGTGCTATTCTGCATTATTAGTTCAACTTTATACCTACCCAACCATCCAATGTTACAACTGCTGCCGATTTGGTCACACAAAGTTGCAGTGTAGGTCTAAGCCTCGTTGCTTCAAGTGTGGCAAAGAACATTCAGGTGATTCCTGTGATATAGATGAGGAGTGTATATCTTGCTGTTCATGCGGGGGAATACACTTTGCCACAAGTAAGACATGCCCAGAATTTACAAGACAACAAAAGATTAAATTTTCAATGGCTGAAAAATGTATTTCCTATGTTGAAGCTTCCAGGATTCATCCACCTCTGTCTCGGTCTTATGCTGAAATGTTGGCAACTGCAAAGGATCAGAGTAACCAATCCACGAACTCTCGTAAAGTAAATCATGTCAATCCTCCTTCATACAGAAAAACAGTTTTTCTAAAACCGCGTTCACCTCATGTACTAGCCAAGGGCTATGATCAAAAAGCACACCATGACATAACTTATACTCCATCCTCAGCCCTACCTAAAGGTTGCGCTCTAATAGAGGGCAGATCTATGGATAGGCAACTAAATGTCTCTGATGTAATTGCCCTATTAAATTCTTTAATACAGTCAAACACCATAGAACCGTCCAACGTTGCTAAAATTATTGACATTATCAGTATCCTACACTCAAAACCACAATGGATCACACCAGATCCGCAGTTCAATGGAACTGCAGGAGTGTAGCTAGCAAAAAAAGCGAAATTATCTATTTAATTAACAAATTCAACCCCTTTATTATCGCCATCACAGAGTCCTGGCTTAAGCCAGGTTCTGTGTTCAAATTGAGCGGCTTTTCCTGCCAGAGGGACGATAGACCTGATGGTTATGGAGGAGCCGTTCTTCTTATTAAAAATTCTTACTTGTTTTCTAATTTTCCTCTCCCTATCCATGATAATAATCATTTTAATGCTATTGCCTGCATTATTCATAATGTATGTTTTGTTTCTATTTATATCCCACATCCATCCTCCCAAATTCTCACTGAAATAGATGATTTGTTATCCCATATTCCTAAGCCATGTGTTGTAATGGGGGATTTTAATGTTCACCATAGAGCATGGGGTAGTTCCATATCCAACAGCTATGGCAGTGACCTCTTAGATATAATTGATAGGCAAAATCTATGCATCCTAAATGATGGAGCTCAAACACGACGAACGAAACCTACAGAAAATAATAGTGCAGTAGACTTAACAATAACCACACCTAGTTTAGCATCTTCAGTTATATGGCAAACACAACCTTCTACACATGGCAGTGATCATTTCCCAATATTAATAAAATTTTCAAGTTTTAAAGTAAATGAAGTTTCTAGAGCTCCACCCAGAATGAGATATAAAATAATTAATGATAAATGGTGTGATTTCAAAACTCATGTTGAAAATAATATGAACACTTTGCCTCATATTTCTCAAGATATTTCTACTTGTGCAGATTCTTTTACCAAAGTTTTGATAGCTGCTGCTGATTCAACCTTCCCTCTGAAAAATTGTGCTTCTGGTAAATTGGCTTCCCCACCATGGTGGGATACAGAATGTAGTATGGCTGTCGCTCAGAGAAAGAAGGCAGAGTTGTCTTATAAATTGGATATGTCTGAAGACAATTTTGATAAGCTTATTAACATAGAAACTAAAACTAAAAAAATATTGAAAGAAAAGAAGTTCCAAGGTTGGAGGAGATTTTGCGCAACTATATCTCCTAATACAAAGCCATCAGAAGTCTGGAGGAATATTAGACGTTTTAGGGCGGGAGTTAGTGCATCTACTTTTACAACTATGCCATTCTCTCTGAGTGATAGTTTCCTTGACCGTTTGGCTCCACCGACTGTTCCACCTAGGGAATTGTTTACACCAATTCCTGTTTCTCTACCTACTTGCCCTTATGGCCTTGATGCTCCTTTTTCTATACATGAGATGAAAGGTGTATTATCAGATATTCATGATACAGCTCCAGGTAAAGATGGTATTCCATACTCATTTTTTTCAAATCTTGGTGATAATGCTTTGCAATATTTTCTTGATCTAATTAATTCCATCATGTTGACAGGTGACATTCCTTCAACATGGAAAACTCAAATAGTGTTGCCAATTTTAAAACCTGGTAAAAATCCTGCTGATTTCATGTCTTACCGACCTATAGCATTATCTCCAGCTATATTAAAAATTGCGGAACATTTAGTTAAAAATAGAATAGAGTGGATCATTGAAAATCAGAACTTCTTACCGAACAGTCAATATGGTTGTAGGAAAGGCAGAAGTTCAATGGACAGCTTGAGTGTATTTATAACGGATATTCGTATAGCCTTCTCACAAAATAAATCTATTGTTGCGACATTCTTAGATATTCAATCTGCCTATGATAATGTCCTGATTGAATTACTAATGAAGAAATTACTATTTTTAAAAATTCCACAAATCTTAATAAATTTTATTCAAAATATGTTAGCTGGTCGAGTAATTATTTTGAACTCCACGGACCTGTCTAGAGTTGCTTGGAAGGGTTTGCCTCAGGGTTCTGTTTTGAGCCCCCTTCTCTATAATATTTACACTTATGATCTAGAAGCATCTGTCAATGACTCTGTTAGTATATTACAATATGCTGATGATTTGTTACTTTATTCTTCTAGCATTGATATTGATACTGCAGCTTTTAATATAACATTTGCTCTAAGATTTTTGAAACTATGGTTGGATAAACATGGGCTGGAACTGTCGCCTGCTAAAAGCATCGTAGTCCCCTTCACACGTAAAATGAACACACCGCCTATAAATATTATTTATGATGGCTTTTCTATTCCTTTAAAAAGTCATGCCAAATTTTTAGGTGTAACATTAGATTCTAAACTTAACGGGAGTGCACACTGCGATTTTGTTGTAGAAAAATGCGAAAAACATCTTAATTTATTAAGATGCCTCACTGGTGTTTGGTGGGGTGCTCATCCCTTTTCTTTGAAACTTGTTTATAATGCGTTGATTAGAAGTACACTAGATTATGGCACCTACCTGTTGGAACCTGGAAGTGTGTTGGCTTTCAAAAGGTTGGATGCCATTCAGGCTAAAGCTATGCGTATAATTATGGGAGCAATGAAGTCTAGTCCAATAAATGCATTACAAGTAGAATGTGGTGAACCACCACTACATTTACGGCGACAATTTTTGTCTAGTAGATTTTTGTTCCGTACATTACAGTTTTCGAACCATCAGCTTCATCCTAAAATTCAATATCTTTCAGAACTCGTTCGCTCCTCTTCATATTGGAGTCATAAATTACCTCCCCTTTTAATCAATAGCCATAGTAAATATAATTCATTGTCAGCCCCGACCCACCAATCACTTCACCTGCCTGTTTTCCAATGTAACTATAAAGCTTTAATACTACCTCTTGACGTATATTTTGATTTAAATATTGACCGTTATCGATCATTTTCCAATGTTTATTTCGAATCCGTTGTTGATGACCGATGGCAAGGTTGGCATCAGATATTTACCGATGCCTCAAAGCACTCACAGACTGGTTATGTTGGTGTAGGCGTGTTTCACAAACAGTTTGGTATTGTACAAAAAGTTAAATTACCTCCTGAGACTTCAGTTTTTACTGGTGAGTGTTTTGGCTTAGTCAAAGCGCTGGAATACGTTTTATTAATGAAGCTTAAACATACAATTATTTTTAGTGACTCTATGAGTTCTTTACAATCACTTACAAAATACCCTTTTCGTTCCAAAATGTACTACCCTCTTATAATAGAAGCTAGATCAAAACTTTTTCAATGTAAGGCGAATGGTTTAACAGTTAATTTTGCGTGGATACCAAGTCATTGTGGCATTCTGGGGAATACCCGAGCAGACAAATTAGCTAATGAAGCTGTAGTATGTGGAGACCTTTTCCCGTACAAAAACTTTACTCATGATCTTATTGCTCTTCCGAAAGTTTATCTCAAAGTATCTTGGGATGAAGAATGGGACGACACTAGTATTAATAAAGGCAAACATTATAAACTTATACAAACAACAATTCCGGTGAAACCTTGGTTTTTTAAACTTAAACTTAGTAAACGTGCTACAACTGTTTTGATAAGAATGCGTCTGGGGCACTCTTGTCCCCAGCCCATCTTGCACGGATCAAAGTATTATCTGATCCATCTTGCGCTTGTGGTGATGAATTTGGTGACCTCAATCATATATTCTTTATTTGTCCTCAATATGATCATAACCAATTTTATGAAAATCTTGTTACCTGCCGAATTCCTCTTCCTACCAATATCGTTGCGCTTCTTTCTTCCCTTGATCCTTGTATATATCATAGCTTGGCTGCATTTATAAACATGAATAATATTAATATTTAATATAAGTTAAATGTACATAAATACAAAGATACATTTTATCTCTGTATTTTTGTACTTTTTTAGTTATTTTTACTTGTATGTATTTTGTCATGTTCTATTCATTTTATTACCTACCTAACTCTCCTGATCCTGTCCCATCCGCCTTAGAATTCGCGTACCAATTTCCATACCTGTTATTAATTTTATATTAAAAGGCAAAGACGTATGTCTATTGTTTCACCATTTTATTTGCAGAGCCCAGAACACAGATCATAAACAGTCACAGAGAGTTATACCAAGAAAACAGATTATCTCAACACAGCCCCTCAATTTGTAGAGGTTTATACCTATATATTTTATACAAATTGAATCTAAGATAATATGAAAATTGTTGACACAGAAATTGTAAGACTACATATTTTAATAAACTTATTAAGACTCTACCTAACTATTTCAATGTAGAATAGCATGTAGACATAGCTGCAGTTAACTCTAAGATAGAATAAAATGAATGTTTACAAACAAAATAAGTTTTTTCTACCTTTAAACATAAAAACATATAACAATAATAACGGATAGTGTTTCTATTTAGCCCTTCAAATAGCAACATCAAGTTAATAAACCACTAAATAAAAACATTACAATCATAATATATTAGCAAGAGAGATACCCATCTAAGGTAGTTAACCTAATACACATTTAATCTTTCACGGAAATATACATGCTTTCTTGCAGGCAATGCCTTTGTGAAAATATCAGATATATTTTCCTCTGTAGGTACATATGATACAGACACAATTCTCTTATTTATTACATCTTTTATGTAATGATATTTAATGTCTATGTGCTTTGAGGCTTTAGTATTTATTTGGTTTTGAATCAATTTAATTGTACTTTGGTTATCAATGTAGATGTGAGCTGACACTGTTTTACTATTAAGAAATTCAGAGAGTAGGCCCTTTATGTGTACGAGTTCACTTACTGCATGTGCTCCTGCTATGTACTCTGCCTCAGCTGTTGACAAAGCTGTACATGTCTGCTTTCTGGAAAACCATGATATCAAATTGTTACCTTGATAGATAGCACATCCACTGGTACTTTTCCTGTCAACCTTGTCAGCTGCCCAGTCTGCATCTGAATAAGCCTCTAATTGAGTATGATTACCTGTATTGTTATATAGCAGCCCCTGAAACTGAGTTTCCTTGAGGTATCGTAAGATCCTTTTACCTGCTGTCCATAATTCTTGTGTTGGTTTATCTAGAAATCTACTCAAGTATGATACTGCATAAGTTATATCCGGTCTAGTATTCATTGAGATGTAGAGTAGACATCCCACTAGTTCTTTAAATGGCACTTCAATTATGTTTGAGGATGTTTTTGCATATAAATTTGTTTCCATTGGAGTTTTATTTCCTTTACAGTCTTGCATTTGAAATCTTTCTAAAAGCTTTGTTATCATCTCTGTTTGTTTTATTTCCATTTTATTTTGATTTCTATTTACCTCCAATCCTAGATAGTTCTTAACTTCTCCCAGATCCTTCAGTTTAAATTCCTTTTCCAGCTTCTTTATTATTATATCTTCTTTTCCTAAATATAAAATGTCATCGACATACAATAGTAACCAATTTGGTCCTTTCCCATATAGGCATGAATCATGTTTTGATCGTGTAAATCCTTCTTTTATAATAAACTCATGAAATCGTTTATTCCAACATCTTGGTGCCTCTTTTAATCCATATAAAGCCTTTTTCAATTTAAGCACTTTTCCTTGACTGATGTTTAATCCTTTTGGGCATTTCAGAAAAACATCTACATCCAGATATCCATTCAAAAATGCAGTAGGCACATCAAACTGTTTCAATGGCAAATTTTGTTGTACTGCTAGACTTAGCATCAGCCTTATTGTAGATATTCTGGCTACTGGGGCATAGTTATTCACTGAACTGTTTTGCTGGAAACCTTTTGCAACTAAGCGTGCTTTCTTTGTACCATCTTGTTTTGTTCTAAAGATCCATTTAGTATCTATAGCTTTCATTCCTTTAGGTAAATCTGTTATTTCCCATGTTTCTAATTTTTCAAGGGCATTTAATTCCTTATTAATCTCATTACTCCAACCTTTGCTCATTGCCTCCTCATAATCTTGAGGATCTCCCGATATTAAACAATATGCTGTATATAGCTCATAATCCTCTTGAAATCTACTTGGCTTTTGTATGATTCTTCCTGATCTTGTCTTTTGTTCTGGTATTTCTTCTTCTGTATCCTCATAATCATCACTGTCATTTTCAATTTCTATATTTTCATTTGCTGGTTTCTTTCTGCTATTTTCATCTTCTACAGTTTTCTCAGAATCTTTTTCATTCAACTTTCCACTATTTTCATCTTCATAGTATATCTGATCACTTTCCTTAGTTTTCTTTTCTGTATATTGTATTTGACTTTCATCAAATCTCACATCTCTTGACACAATAATATTGTTGTTTTCAGGATCCCATAGGCGATATCCATTTTGTTGATATCCCACAAATCTCATTTCTTTTGCTCTTTCTTGAAATTTGTCTTGTTTTGGTAATATATGAACCCACACTTTAGATCCAAAAACTCGAAGTCTTGACAAATTCTTGTTTCCAAACATCTTCTCCGCTGGGGTTTGGAAGTTTATTGCTGAGGATGGGCAGCGGTTGATTTGATAGACTGCACATCTAACTGCTTCACCCCACAAAAATTTTGGCAAGCCTGTCTCTATTAACAATGTTCTTGCTCTGTTGTATATAGTTCTATTCATTCGTTCAGCTACACCGTTGGAGCTTGGACTGTATGGATTTGTATACTGTATTATTATTCCTTTTTCCTTGCAAAAATTCTGTATTTTTTCATTTTTGAATTCACCTCCATTATCTGATCTAATCTTCTTCACTTTATTACCTGTTTGCGTTTCTACCCTTTTTATGTATTCTATCAACCTATCAGTTGCTTCATATTTTCTCTTCAATAAGTAAACCTCACAAAAATGAGTAAAATCATCAATGATTGTATGATAGTAAATCTCGCCTGTAGAGTTGGGTGTGGACATTGGTCCAGATATATCAGTATGAATGAGTTCACCAATGCAATGAGAACGTGGTTTCTGAGTAGGATAAAATGGTAATCTAGTTGACTTACCTTTCATGCATGGTTCACACGGAATCTCACTGTACGGCAGTTGCAGTAACCTTAGCTGTTTCCTATTAGCATGACCCAATCTCTGATGCCACAAATCTTTTGAAATCAAACTTACTTCATTATTGAGTTTCATGTCTATAACATATAACCTGCCTTTCAACCTGCCAATAACTTCATTTACTGAGTTACTTATCGATACACTATCATTGTAAAATTGAACATGAAGTCCCTTCTCTAATAATTTTCTCACTGATAATAAATTGTGTGACAACTTAGGAACAATTAATCCCTCAATATCTATTGATAGACTACTATTATATTCTAATGTTAGTTTAATGTATAGAATATAATAAAATTAAGAGTAAATATTGAGAAAAAAAAAAATATAAATATAAATAGTTAATAACTACTTATCTTCTTTAATTTTATAATAAAATATAGAAATTGAAAATGACAGTGATGATTATGAGGATACAGAAGAAGAAATACCAGAACAAAAGACAAGATCAGGAAGAATCATACAAAAGCCAAGTAGATTTCAAGAGGATTATGAGCTATATACAGCATATTGTTTAATATCGGGAGATCCTCAAGATTATGAGGAGGCAATGAGCAAAGGTTGGAGTAATGAGATTAATAAGGAATTAAATGCCCTTGAAAAATTAGAAACATGGGAAATAACAGATTTACCTAAAGGAATGAAAGCTATAGATACTAAATGGATCTTTAGAACAAAACAAGATGGTACAAAGAAAGCACGCTTAGTTGCAAAAGGTTTCCAGCAAAACAGTTCAGTGAATAACTATGCCCCAGTAGCCAGAATATCTACAATAAGGCTGATGCTAAGTCTAGCAGTACAACAAAATTTGCCATTGAAACAGTTTGATGTGCCTACTGCATTTTTGAATGGATATCTGGATGTAGATGTTTTTCTGAAATGCCCAAAAGGATTAAACATCAGTCAAGGAAAAGTGCTTAAATTGAAAAAGGCTTTATATGGATTAAAAGAGGCACCAAGATGTTGGAATAAACGATTTCATGAGTTTATTATAAAAGAAGGATTTACACGATCAAAACATGATTCATGCCTATATGGGAAAGGACCAAATTGGTTACTATTGTATGTCGATGACATTTTATATTTAGGAAAAGAAGATATAATAATAAAGAAGCTGGAAAAGGAATTTAAACTGAAGGATCTGGGAGAAGTTAAGAACTATCTAGGATTGGAGGTAAATAGAAATCAAAATGAAATGGAAATAAAACAAACAGAGATGATAACAAAGCTTTTAGAAAGATTTCAAATGCAAGACTGTAAAGGAAATAAAACTCCAATGGAAACAAATTTATATGCAAAAACATCCTCAAACATAATTGAAGTGCCATTTAAAGAACTAGTGGGATGTCTACTCTACATCTCAATGAATACTAGACCGGATATAACTTATGCAGTATCATACTTGAGTAGATTTCTAGATAAACCAACACAAGAATTATGGACAGCAGGTAAAAGGATCTTACGATACCTCAAGGAAACTCAGTTTCAGGGGCTGCTATATAACAATACAGGTAATCATACTCAATTAGAGGCTTATTCAGATGCAGACTGGGCAGCTGACAAGGTTGACAGGAAAAGTACCAGTGGATGTGCTATCTATCAAGGTAACAATTTGATATCATGGTTTTCCAGAAAGCAGACATGTACAGCTTTGTCAACAGCTGAGGCAGAGTACATAGCAGGAGCACATGCAGTAAGTGAACTCGTACACATAAAGGGCCTACTCTCTGAATTTCTTAATAGTAAAACAGTGTCAGCTCACATCTACATTGATAACCAAAGTACAATTAAATTGATTCAAAACCAAATAAATACTAAAGCCTCAAAGCACATAGACATTAAATATCATTACATAAAAGATGTAATAAATAAGAGAATTGTGTCTGTATCATATGTACCTACAGAGGAAAATATATCTGATATTTTCACAAAGGCATTGCCTGCAAGAAAGCATGTATATTTCCGTGAAAGATTAAATGTGTATTAGGTTAACTACCTTAGATGGGTATCTCTCTTGCTAATATATTATGATTGTAATGTTTTTATTTAGTGGTTTATTAACTTGATGTTGCTATTTGAAGGGCTAAATAGAAACACTATCCGTTATTATTGTTATATGTTTTTATGTTTAAAGGTAGAAAAAAAACTTATTTTGTTTGTAAACATTCATTTTATTCTATCTTAGAGTTAACTGCAGCTATGTCTACATGCTATTCTACATTGAAATAGTTAGGTAGAGTCTTAATAAGTTTATTAAAATATGTAGTCTTACAATTTCTGTGTCAACAATTTTCATATTATCTTAGATTCAATTTGTATATTTTCATTTGCTGGTTTCTTTCTGCTATTTTCATCTTCTACAGTTTTCTCAGAATCTTTTTCATTCAACTTTCCACTATTTTCATCTTCATAGTATATCTGATCACTTTCCTTAGTTTTCTTTTCTGTATATTGTATTTGACTTTCATCAAATCTCACATCTCTTGACACAATAATATTGTTGTTTTCAGGATCCCATAGGCGATATCCATTTTGTTGATATCCCACAAATCTCATTTCTTTTGCTCTTTCTTGAAATTTGTCTTGTTTTGGTAATATATGAACCCACACTTTAGATCCAAAAACTCGAAGTCTTGACAAATTCTTGTTTCCAAACATCTTCTCCGCTGGGGTTTGGAAGTTTATTGCTGAGGATGGGCAGCGGTTGATTTGATAGACTGCACATCTAACTGCTTCACCCCACAAAAATTTTGGCAAGCCTGTCTCTATTAACAATGTTCTTGCTCTGTTGTATATAGTTCTATTCATTCGTTCAGCTACACCGTTGGAGCTTGGACTGTATGGATTTGTATACTGTATTATTATTCCTTTTTCCTTGCAAAAATTCTGTATTTTTTCATTTTTGAATTCACCTCCATTATCTGATCTAATCTTCTTCACTTTATTACCTGTTTGCGTTTCTACCCTTTTTATGTATTCTATCAACCTATCAGTTGCTTCATATTTTCTCTTCAATAAGTAAACCTCACAAAAATGAGTAAAATCATCAATGATTGTATGATAGTAAATCTCGCCTGTAGAGTTGGGTGTGGACATTGGTCCAGATATATCAGTATGAATGAGTTCACCAATGCAATGAGAACGTGGTTTCTGAGTAGGATAAAATGGTAATCTAGTTGACTTACCTTTCATGCATGGTTCACACGGAATCTCACTGTACGGCAGTTGCAGTAACCTTAGCTGTTTCCTATTAGCATGACCCAATCTCTGATGCCACAAATCTTTTGAAATCAAACTTACTTCATTATTGAGTTTCATGTCTATAACATATAACCTGCCTTTCAACCTGCCAATAACTTCATTTACTGAGTTACTTATCGATACACTATCATTGTAAAATTGAACATGAAGTCCCTTCTCTAATAATTTTCTCACTGATAATAAATTGTGTGACAACTTAGGAACAATTAATCCCTCAATATCTATTGATAGACTACTATTATATTCTAATGTTAGTTTACCTCTTTTGTAACATGTTAGATATTGTCCGTTCGCTACATAAATCTTCATCTCTCTGTCCAGTTCTTCAACCTGAGTCATATAAGGTTCGTAATTAGCCATAATCAAATGTTCTGTGGCCCCTGAGTCCACTATTAGTTGAACATCACTATCACTAACACAACTGTTATTACATAATGCACTTGCACTACTCGCTGTAAATGACATTTCGTTTTTCCTTGAAGAAGAGGTCTCTTCATCTGCCTGCGCCGCTTGACCTGTCTGCCATGGTGACCTATAGGAGCTTGCACCTCGTCCTCTGTTTGAGTTGCTGTTGCCTCTGGATTGACCACGTTGTCCTCTCATTGAAGTCCGACCTCTGTAGTGGCCTCTCACTGGTTGTCCCGTTCTGCACTGGAAGGATTTGTGCCCACTTTTGCCGCATCTGTAGCAGGTCATAAACGTGTGCGTATCTGATGCTGTGGTTTCATTACCTTTAATCTTCAGTTCAGCATCTAGCAATCTGGATTTGACAAAGTCAACATTCAGTTCTCTATCAATTGTTTCTAATGTTGTGATAACAGTGTCATACTCGGTCGGCAGCGTTAGAAGTAGGTGGCACACCTTATCTGCTTCCTTCAGCGTTGCACCAGTTGACTCTAGTTGTGCTATTAAGTTATCATACTTTAAAAAATGATCTTGTAATTTTTCATCTATACTGGTTTTCATTGATAACATTTTCTTTCTCAGATACAGCTGATTAAATATACTTTTTCTCTCTAGTACCTCTTCCAGGAATTCAAACATTTTTGCTGCCGTTGGGCATTTCTTTATTAATTCGACGAATTTATCGGAGACACATTGGGCAATTATGCTCCGTGCCTTGGCATCTTTCTCTTTATCTATTTGTTCAGTTTTCATAAGAGTGGACTCCAATCCTCTTTCCTCCAAAATTAATTTCATACGAAATTTCCAAACACTGAAATTTGTTCCATCTACCAGCTTTGGTAAATTTGTAACCGAAGTCATCGCCATCCTTAGAATTTTATATTGCTCTCGTTGTTTTCTTCTCTAGAAATACTCCATGTATTTTTTCTCATATTCTTCGGCTTATATTTTTCATGTTGGCGCAGTGGAAGCGTATTAATTTTATATTAAAAGGCAAAGACGTATGTCTATTGTTTCACCATTTTATTTGCAGAGCCCAGAACACAGATCATAAACAGTCACAGAGAGTTATACCAAGAAAACAGATTATCTCAACACCTGTTTCCCTAATTTTTAAATAAATAAAAACTAAACTAATTAAAATTAAAATGGCAAATGCACAAGTCGTGCGAGCCACAAAAAAAAAAAAAAAAAAAAAAAAAACTTTTGTTCGGGTTTTTGGCTCAGTTTTTGGTTGGATGGATTGCCTTCCCTTCCCTTGCTTCTCACTATTTACTGATTAATTTGAGCAATAGCGATTATTATAATCTGAATACCCTGACATGGAGCATGATATACTAGTAAGCTCAGAACAAAACAATTTACTTTGCTGTAGCAGGTGTCTGAACAGTTTGTTCGCTCTATGTTTTAAACATTGGTTTTATGTGACTATTTTTATTTCAGAGTAAATTTTACGCTTGTCTCAACTCTCCACCACGGGAGAAACTATTGCAACTGACCAAGATCATAGATCAATTCAGCCCAAACAAAGAGCTGCAGGCTCTATTTCCTGAGCTCATCAACAATATATTTTCCACATCATTCAGCAATGGCTGGGGCTTGAAGACAATCACTATGGAATCAAACAAAGATGATTATGAGAACTTTATACATTTTCTTAACCCCATGGGTCCCATGTTTAGATTATGTTACAAGTTGCTGGCAGACCCTCAGTTGAAGTACCAGTTGCCTTTAAGTTCTCTGCCAGTAAGTTCATTATAAATTATCTCTTAGAGCTGTTCTGTGCAAATGTCTGTCTTGATTGAATGGGCTGGACCTTCCGCACCTAAATCTCTAAATACATAAAAAATACTTCAATTTCAGTTGGATTTACAAATGACAATAGAAAGAGGCAGATGTCCTCAGTTTTATGCAGACATGCTCGCTACGGATCAACAAACAATGAATATCACAGCACTGATGCTAAGTATCCTTTTAAAAATCTCAATTTCAATAATTTATTGCTATCAAGATTGTTAATGAATGTGGAAGGATATAAGGGAAGAGATAGACCAATGAAAAGAATTGGATAGATTGTGTGAAAGATGACATGAGTAAGAAAGGAGTGAATAGTGATATGACGGCTTATAGAGAGGAGTGGAAGGGAAAAACATGTTGTGCCGACCCCACATGAAGTGGGATAAGGGCAGGGAGATGATGATGAAGTATAGTATTCAAAGCTTAGGTAGGTATAATATTATTGCAAAAATATTTATTATTTCTTATCAGTCTCTTGTCTAATGTGTCTTTGCACACAAAGGCCATCTCCAGATTTTTGTCTTCTGACTGCCTTGACCACAATGGGCCAGTGAGTAATTTCTTTGTCAGTCATCTGACCATCTGAGGGAGAGCGAGAGCTAGAATCTCAAAACCTTTTTTAAAGACTCGCTCTCAAAAATCAAATGGATATCATCAATACTTTTTTTACCCAACAAAACTTTCATTTGGTAATTCCTGAACAGCTGTGTCAGATCCCTTTGACTACTACATGTTCAACTTTGCCCTCCACGTTGTAAACAACAACCAGAACAGGATATCAATGGACAACATGCAAAGCGTATACTTTTCACTGGCATGTGACTACCTCATGCACTTCCTGCCAGTGGATCCAAACGAGCCAGTGCTACCTCATATACCTAATTATACCGGAAAGGTACCTATGGCTGCACCATTGCAAACTGCCAACAGGTAATTAGAAAAAGAGTTTCAAAAACTTCCTTAAAAATTATTTCTTTTATTTAACTACTAAATATAATAAGCCTTTATTTCTGTTTGTTTTGCACTAAATATACCTAAACTTATTGTGAAAGATAACTTATATACTATTATAGTTTCCTATTAATTTAACTACTAGGTAACTATAATAATGCTACAACAATTTCTAGCATGAAGATAATTGTACTACTTAAAATCTTTAAGTTTATAAATAAAATTGTGTGTATTTTTGTGACCACTTGGCTCTGTAACGCCTGAACAGAAAGGACATGCTACTTTTTGTCCCATTCCTGCGTAAGAGAGCTGTGGACGGATGCTAGTTTAAAAAAGTATTACTCAGTACTATTAAAATAATACTTTCTTTGTTTCAGGCCATTATATTCACCATCTTTGCTCCTAATCCAAGACCTATCGGGAGCCATGATGAGCCAGCCATCCTCGCAGACAAGAAATGAGGTGTGGAGATCTGAAACTGTTCTACAAGTGTTCATTGATGTTTGGATGAGCATTGAACCATTCAGTGGGCTTAATAATAATGTAAGTTTAACAAACTGCAAGCATTTTGCAATAATTATTTTCAATTTGTCTGACGAACACAAGTACACTCCTTTTAACACCACTGTTTCATTCTGAGCTATTAGTGTAGATTCTATTGTTGCATCCATAACTAATTTGAAAAAGGAAAAAAATACTGAGTCAGGCCACTAAACATGGAAGACATCTCAATGAAACCATGTGACTTAGAAGCAGTTGCTTCGGGAGTTGAAGCCAAGGCAAATAGCGCAAGCCCTTACCCACAGCTTTGAAGAGAGATGACCCCATTGATCAATATTTGACAGCCAGCATTAAAAAAGGTTCCCATCTCTTTGTTATAGAGATGGGAACCTTTTTTAATGCTGGCTGTCAAAGTTCTATTCGTTCCGACCATTCTGTACCAAGTCTATTAGCACTTTGACTTTCTATTATTTTTTAAAAGTTATTTGTATGACCTTACAGATGTATCAAAGAAATTGTCCTGTCCAATTCTCAAGTCCAGAAAGAGTGCGCACAGTTCGCGTGCTAATCAAGCATCTCCACGCGTTCTCGGCGAAACACATCTCTGATCCCACTGTCCCCTCGTCGGCACTTCGGAAATACGCGCGTCAGATCATGTGTGCGCGAGCGTACCACTACATCAAGCATCAGGTCACCACTTGGCCTCTAGACGCGTCTTTCAGGCTTGTACTTGAGTTGTGGCTCAGTTTTATTCAGCCTTGGAGATATGTGGACAACAGTATTATCAGAGACAGGTAAGATACCTTAAAAAAAATTAGCCCATGCTAGCATAGCCTACAGCTTTTTAAATTCACTGATTGAGCTGTTACAACCATTCCAGATTAACGGAATACCGAGAAGACCAGCAAACTAGCTCAAGTCCATTAGACCCTGGCTACATACAATTCATTGCAGAAAACTTTCCCTCATATGTCTGCATCTTCCAACTGGTGCTGCCAAGATTTGTCAGACTTGATTTAACAGCATACAAAAATACTATTATGCTGTTCAGATTGGGAAAAGTATTTGCACAGCCACACCTAGTCCCGATACTCAAGAATTTGGAACAAGCCGTTGTGGATAGTGGGTCTGGATTGCAACACAGTCCAGACTCTAGTTTTAATAATTCCGGATATGAAAGGTATGTCCACACTTTTCTTTTTCTTTGTTTTACATGTGCTAGATCTTCACTTTCAATTTAATTAATCTTGGGCAACATTTGCATTAAAAGTTACGCTAATGCATTTAAAAATATATATATCAACACTATGTTCAAAATAAGGTTTAAATAGCCGCCTTTAGACGTACGCGCTTTACCGCGTGATTAGCGTTGTGCAAGGGTTGCAATCGTAATTCGTATCCTACTCACGCCGAGAAAGAGTGTATTTTAAGTTAAGATTTTGCCAACGGATTGCTTGTGGTCGCGGTTTTTTCGGTCAAGCGCGTAGCACTTGCTATTTTGCACGCGCCGAGCACATCCGAGCGCGCAATCTTTCACTCGCTCTTTCTTACGCAGTGGCGTGCGCAATTAATCGCGCGGTATAGCATTCACGTATCTAATGCGTAAAACGTGTTTCTCGTCCACAGCTACGCATACCACGGGGTTTCTCTCCACAAATGGGCGACTGTAGCGAAACAAGCACTGTCAGAGTTCAATTTATCGGCAAACTTCGAATATCAGCCACTATGGAGCGAGAGTACGCGGCAATTAGCAGTCGAGTTCGTTCAGAAAATACATAATTCCGTAGCAATTGCTAACAAAAGCTGGGAAGAGTTTAGTAAGCAAATGAATGCAAAAAATAGGGGTAAGTTATCTCTGAAAACAATCATTTTTTAATTATCTTAGTCCATCTCATTTTAGAACACAGAAAAATAACAAAATAGGCGCACAACTATAAACTAACTAGATCATACTTCCTACCTTACTCCTACTATTATTATAATTGCGAAAGAATTAGTAAGTAAAGATGTATGTTTGTTTCTCAATCAAATCTCATCAACTACTGAACGAATGGGAATGAAATTTGGCATGTTTGTAGTAAAAACAGCCTGGACTAAGTTAAGCGAAGCCGCGGGCGGTGGCTTGTAAGACTGCTATGTGATTTCTTCATTGATAGTCTTAAAATATGTTTCAGGAATGTGGAATAGCATAAAGCACTGGTTGATGTTGGATACAAACGATGAATTGTTAGTGGAAGAGTACCGGAAAGTAGCCCCTTTCTTGAAATCCTGCGTTCAGTACTTCTCAACAATATTTAATGTGAGTAGTAATAATTTACAATAGCCGCCTTTACACGTTCGTTTTACCGCGTGAAAGCGCTGTGCGAGGGTTGCGCAGCGTTTGAAAGCGTAACATGATTGCGCGCGCGAGAAATAGTATAGAAAGAAAGAAAGAAAGAAAATACAATCATTTTGGACACACAAGCACAGCACAAACTAATAAACAAAAGACACAAGGTACAGGTTACAATACAAAAGGTAGGGAGGAAACAAAACAAAAGTAGGTAGGAAGTAACAAAACTATGGTATTCATTAGTCCGTGCCGAGGTGCATGCGTGAGCCAAAAAAGGTTCCATCTCAGCATTGATGCCGCACACGAAGTGTAGCGGCGCTGGTTTTCAGATGGAACCCTTTACGGCGACCTCACGATCGCAGTGTGCTTTATTGCTCGAGTTCTTCAGTCGATGTCGGTAGGTAGGTAGGAGTGGTAGATCAAAAATAAATAAAATAAGAGTAAGTAGAACTAGAAGTAGAAGTAAAAGTATAGATATCTAAAGTTAAGATTCAGCCAACAGATTGTTCGTGGTCGCGATTTTAACTTTTTTTATGTTGCACGCTCCAAACGCGCAATCTTTCACACATTCCTACGCGATAGCGCGACACCAATCATGCGTTAAAGCGCATACTTATAAATGCGGCGAATCCAATATTTAGATTGCGTTATGGATATTATAATTACTCCAATATTACTTTTCACAGCTAAATGAAAGCTTCCTTCAATCAGAGCCTATAGTTGAGGAGTTCCTGGAGGAATCTTCATTCGCGAATTCGTCGTCGTTTCAGCAATCCATCACAAGCAAGGTACCTACATAGTATACTATATGATAACCAAGCTTCATACTAGTGTATACAACGTGTTCCATAACTAGTATACGATCCCGAAAAGAGCTTTATTCTATAAACAAAAAGAATCCATATTAGCGAAAAAAATACAAAATCTTTTTCCCGCACTCTTTCGTACCAGCTGTTTTTACCAAGTTTATACCTAATTATTTAATGTACGTAAGAGAAGTTTGACAAAAAAAAATTGGGGTCAAATCAGTGCAAACTCAATGAATCACCTGTTTAGGTAGCAATCTTGATGCCGAACATCTTGTAAGTTTAGTTATTGGTGATAAAAATACCGGAAGTAGCTAATTTGAGAAAATTTAAGGAAAAAAATAAAACTGAATATATTGATGCTATTTTTCGCTAATATTCATTCTGAATGGTGTACATGTTATGAATCACCTTGTAGAAGTAAGAGTACTCAGTGGTATTATTATAATACAGTCATGTCTGCTGATGATGCCTGCTGCACGTCTTTTCTTTGGCTGCGTCCGATTTTCATTCAAATGCGAGCCTGTGGGAGGGTAAATGAGAGAGTCATTTTCACGAAAGAAGAAAATAACTTTGCTAACTACAACTTTTTTTCTAACCTTTAAACGTGGTACACAATCACCACGAGGATGCTAATGTAGTAGATATTATTATTTTGTTTTGAGTAGAAGGGAGGCGTCACACGAACAAGTTTTTGGAACCCCTGATTTAGACCATGTTATTTTTCAGCTCCGTAGTACGGTGCCGGTACATTATATGGGTGACCCTGATCTGATGCCCATTATGACTTATGAGAGCACAATCTTAGTTAGGATGCTGTATCAAATTGCGTCACGGATAAACGAATTGGTATGTACCTACCTATTTAAGTCCATTGCATCCATTTATTTAAATCCAGTGACTTGCTATCATTTTCTCCCTATAAACGATTGGAATGGAAAGAGAGAAAGGAGTGAAGGGAGTACCTGTGGTTCAGCTCGATACTCTCGTGCTAGGTGGTATGCACGGCGGTTGGAAGCTTCCTTTCCTTCTGCGATCCTTTCGCTGATTTTGCTGATTTTGGCGGAGGGCGCTGATTTCCTTAAGATGATGCACCGTAACGTTCGCGGTCGGCTTTACGCGTGATAAAAGGTGATTGTTGCGATTTTCCGTAATTATTTGGGAGGAGCGTATTCGAGCTCGACTCCTGCGACCGGTGGCGAAACGTCAAGAGAGCGTTTCTTTTTCCTACCCACAGGTTCTCAGGTAGGTGACAAGGAGATGATGGGATGTTGAGGGTAGCGTAAAAATAGATAGTGCTAGAGACAAAAGTTGCGTTCCGAAATTGCTATCTTTACGAAACATACAGGCCCCGAAAGAGTTGCTAGGCTCTTTAGAAGCGCTAAAAATGATGAATATATAAAACAGAGTTGTTAAACCTAACGCTGAATTTAAATTTGAGTTGAGATTCAACGATAAAATTAGAGTTGATTAGGTGAGATGAGTTTCCAATTTTGAGATGAGTTACCTTTTAGAGTTAATCGAGCATCACAGCTGATTTTCCAAGTTTAAGATGATTTTCCGTTAAGGTGTGTGATGCCTGATGTTGATTTACAAGATGATAAGCCATAAGATGAAGATGATATTTAAAAGTTAAATGATGAATTTGTTAGTATGTTAAAATAAAGTTAATTTTCAGATGATGATGATGTTAATTTTCAGAAGGTAATAAAGGGCTGAGCTTTACTACAGGTCTTAGCAACGGACCGCTAGAAGTCATCAGCTCTACGACTCTAACGGCTCCGTCAGTGCCAGGACACACCTTCGCGACTCTACCTATTTTCCATTGAAGCGGTGGCAAGTTTGAGTCTAATTGCCACTGCTTCACGGGGTTTCCGGCAAGTTCACCCAGATTGCGTTCAGGAAGCGCTTGGAGAGACTGACCTATGATGAAGTGACTGGGCGCTACAACTTCAAGATTGTTTGGATCATAGGTGACGCGATGAGACGGACGGTTCCCCATGAAGGGCTCGATAGATTTTGGCCGCAATTGATAGCACCGCTTACGAAGAGAGATTTGATGCCGTATGACGCTTCGCGCCGATAGGATCCTGACAAGATTGTGAGAAATTCGTTTGCACCAGGATATCACGGATTGCAATTTTGACAAAGAGCTAAATCTTGTAAGGATCAGCAACTCCTTGTCAAGCTCAGCAACGTGGGAAAATGTTGATGAAGGTTTGATTTCCGGCGAATCGTTTTCACTAACAAGGGAGATTTCCCTGGGCCATGTTGACGGATCAGCCTCAAGCCAGGGCGGGGACCACCACAACGAATTACCCGCCAATTCAGAAGTTATAAGACATCGACTTGCTGAATCGACAGAGTTGAGCGCGGACTGCACATGCTTCCACCTTGCATCTGGGACTAAGGCCTGTACTTGGGACCCACGACTTCCCTCATAAGTCTGCAGCTTATGAGGAGAAGTCTTGAGCCAAGAGAGCACAACGCTGGAGTCAGACCAGGCCGTTGTGCTGCTGATTTTCATTTTGCCTTGAAGTGTCCCAAATACATGCTCGAGCAAGCGAGCAAGCAAATGTGCGCCACTTAGTTCCAGCTTGGGAATAATTGAATTTTGCTTAGGAGGGGGCACACGTGACTTGGCCGACAGAAGTCGAACCGAAGTGCTACCGTGGGACCCTTCATCGCGCAGGTAGACGCTTGAGGCGTACCCACGCTCCGATGCGTCACTGATACCATGGAATTGGCAGTCCACTGGTTTATCAGCAAGCAACCATCGGGGAGTAGAAACTTTTTCTAACTGATTAAATTTTGAAATGAAATTAGCCCACATGTTTTGAATGTCGGACGGTAGAGCTTCATCCCAACCACACTCAGTAGCACATTCAACACTGACGTCCTCAGGGTCTGGGATGAATTGCCTAGGAGGCTCTTCAGTCACCCTGAACAGAGTGAGATCACGGGTCAGGCCAACGGTGCAAGCCATTGAAGAAACACTGGTCACATGATGAGAAAAGGTAGGTGCCTTTCCCATAATGATCCAGCCAAAGATGGAGGAGTAGGCAGAAGGCATGTTGTCACCTAGACTGAACTTCCTACCATCCAGGATCTGGTCATAAAGGTCAACACCTAAGAGGATGTCAATTTGTCCTGGAGCTGTGAAATGTTTGTCAGCCAGGACCAAATGTTGACAAAGTTCAATGACTGACTGACTTACTGGCACCGATGGTAGTTTTCCCGTTATCTGCTTCATTATGACACAATCAGTGGACATACTATGAGGGGAATTCCTAATTGGTGAGATAGTGCAGGTTGAGATTCCTCGGGTTTGCTGTGCAGCTGAGTCACCTATCCCTATAATAGTGCCAGACATGGCCCGAGGAAGTTTAAGTTTTTGAGCTAGATCTTCAGTAATAATTGAAACTTGGGAGCCACTATCAATTAATGCCCGAGCTACTTGATAGTGCCCGCTTACATCTTGAACCCTGACCAATGCCGTTCCCAGAATCATGGTGGACTCAAGTTCGACACCATGTACGGATAGAGGTTGGACTGTGGAACTTAAGTTGGCCACAGCAACTTCACTTTGTGGAGATGGAAGTTGAGCCATGGAACCGAAGCTCGTCACAGCAACTTCACTTGGCTCGTCGTAGGTTGCTGATTTGCTTGGAGGGTTAGGTAGGTGCAGCTTTGTATGGTGTCGCCCACGACATACTTGGCATACACTCCGTGAAGTACATCTTGAAACGTGATGTGTACGTAGGCAGTTGAAACATAATTTATGTTGAATTGCAAAATCTTTCCTTTGTTCCGGAGTCATCGCTTCAAATTCAGAACAGTAGTAAATCAAGTGACCTTCACCACAGCAAATGCAAGAATGTGAATTTGACTTTGTATCCGAGTTGACAACATTAACAGATTTAGGTGCAACATGTAATGTTGAACCGGCAACATTTTCTAAAATGCGAAGGCGGTTTTCTAGAAACATGGTTAATTGTTTGAAGGTTGGTATTCCATGAGGGTCAATGGTGGCCTCAAACATGGTGCGAAGGTCAATACTAAGTTTTCTGAGAAATATGTGAAGCAATAAAAAACTCCATGAGTTGATGTCAAATTGTAATGCCATGAGTGCCTGAATGTTCTCTTTTATTGTGCTAATGAACTTACTTAAAGTTTTAAAGTTGACCTGCGTAAGATTAGGTAGGCTCAGAATAGTCTCAACATATTTGTCAGCAATCAACCTTTTGTTTTCATAGCGCTCAATCAGTAAATCATAGGCCACACTGTAGTTAGCACTGGAGATGATAAGATGTTTCACCATAGCAAGTGGCTCCTTATCTAGCACGCCTAGCAAATAGTGCATCTTCTGGACATTAGATAGTCGCGAATTTTCATGAATAACACTATTGAAAATTGAGATGAAGTTTGGCCACTCCATGTGAGAGCCTGAGAAGCGTGTTAGATTTATTTTAGGTAAGTGAAACTCTACGTCACCAGATCTAGGAGCGGTTGATAATTGTGATGTGGACGGGAGGTTCTCGGTCGGTTTGGGAGCAAACAAACATTCATAAACAACGTGTATACTATAAAACATATCCGTACAAGTATCGTAAGTTTTCTCTATTTCATCACGATTTTCTACTGCTTGTTTGCTGCCAAGGATAGTGGCGTAGACCTCGTCCAGCTGCATCCTGTGTCGCTCTAAATCACGATAACGCGCTAAGAAACGTAACCTATCGTTTTGGCTTACCTCCTTCATATGGCTTAACTCTTGACTTAAATCATACGTGGTTTTTATGTGTTTAGCATACATATCGTGTTTTATCGTTAAAATCTTTACGTTCGACATCTTTTGCTATGTATTTTCTAAAGAAAGAAACTTGGAAAATCTTCGTTGAAAGTACGTAAACAACTTTGACTGATTGATTGAACGACTGACAGTTGACACTGCAGATGACAGATGAGTGAATGTACAGATTATGAATTGAACGTAATGACCGATTACTAGAGTTGCCAACGATAACCGACTAGTGCTTGCTTGAAGTCGATTACCGGCAAACTACTAGTAAAGTGTGGATTGACCTTTACGGAACCACAGACAAAATAAGAAAGTTGACACAGTAAAGATAGCAAAATGGCGGATGAAAAATGAAACGAATAGAAAAAAAGGAAGTATGATGATGCGAAAATAAGATGATTTTGAAAAATTGGAAATAAGGTGATTTAGGGTTTAATCCGGCTCGAAGGACCAAATAATGGAATGGAAAGAGAGAAAGGAGTGAAGGGAGTACCTGTGGTTCAGCTCGATACTCTCGTGCTAGGTGGTATGCACGGCGGTTGGAAGCTTCCTTTCCTTCTGCGATCCTTTCGCTGATTTTGCTGATTTTGGCGGAGGGCGCTGATTTCCTTAAGATGATGCACCGTAACGTTCGCGGTCGGCTTTACGCGTGATAAAAGGTGATTGTTGCGATTTTCCGTAATTATTTGGGAGGAGCGTATTCGAGCTCGACTCCTGCGACCGGTGGCGAAACGTCAAGAGAGCGTTTCTTTTTCCTACCCACAGGTTCTCAGGTAGGTGACAAGGAGATGATGGGATGTTGAGGGTAGCGTAAAAATAGATAGTGCTAGAGACAAAAGTTGCGTTCCGAAATTGCTATCTTTACGAAACAACGATTTTTTGTTAATTCCTAACTTTTTATTTTTTTTGTTAAATTACTCCAAAGTTCATTCCACATTGACACACTTCAACACACTTCATACTAATATTATAAACTAGCTGTACCCGCGCAGTTTCACTCGCGTCACACTTTTTTTAGATTTTAGTTATTTTATTACATGTTGATGTTACTGTTAGTTAAAACTAATTACCTAAATTTCATATTTACAATCTTCGACCCCCACCCCATGTAACATATCACTGAAACATGTGTCTAATAATTGATACTGGAATTTATTTCTAACAAGTTCTTACCTAATTTTTGGCTGAAATTGACATTTTAGTTTTCAATATCTCCAAAATTTTATTTTAAGTCTATTAATGCAATTCAAATCAGTTAGGGCGTGTGCGGTTTTGCGCATTTTTTAAATAACCCTGTATAACTAAACATGCACTTAACAGCACTTTTAATTTGTTCACAAGTAATTTGTAGGTATGTACCTACTTACCAAAAAATTTGTAATGTTTATTCCAGTTCCAGCCTCAATTCACGAATCTATGGAACAGAAACGACTTCTGGGGATACGTGGCGAGGGAAGTGTTACAGGAGCCGTGCAGGATACAAAACTACGTGAAAGACATATCGAGCTACCAAAATGTTGTAACTGAAGAATTACCTCCCCGCCTATCGCTGCGCCGGCTCGGATCGCAGGCTTTCGTAGTGTGGTTCACGATTGGATATCTCCTGTTCAAAATGTTTTCATTTAGTGGACTCTTCTACCTGTTTGTCGTGGTTGCAACGTGGATGACCTATGTGCTGATGAAAGCGACTTTAAAAATATTGAAATCGTGATTTAGATTGTGTAAGCCATAATATTGTTTTTGGATAAACTATTTTCATACAAAATCATTTATGCTGTTTATATTTCCCAGTACCTATCCTGATTTGAATTGGTTCTGTAGTTCCCCCACATAAAAATATACCTTAATAATATTAGTGTCTGTTGGTCATACAGTATTAGGTGCCGCGTGCCTACAGAACAGATAGGAGAGTAAATAAGTAATCCTACTAATATTATAAATGCGAAAGTTTGTGAGGATGTTTGGATGTTTGTTATTCAATCACGCCGTAACGGCTCAACCGATTTCGTTGAAACTTAGAATATAAAGAGTTCTATACATAGGCTATACTACTACACTACTACTAGCTGTATATAGGCTACTTTTATGTAGGCGAGCGAAGCCGCGGGCGGAAGCTAGTAAAATATAAATTGAGTAAAAAATAGATTTAGCTAGCTCAATGTCGCAGCGCGACATCGATTGTAATAGTGCAACACATGGTGACAGGATGACCAAGAAAGAATCAGTGACACGACAAGCAAGTGAAACTCCGCGGAATCTACCACCGCGGACTTCCCCTCATAAATCAAACCAAGAATTAATTTTCATAGCTTTATTAATATAAAGTTAACAGTACTTCTTCAAGGTAAGCTTAGGCACGATATTCATGGAGGTGAGCTCCTGGAAGAGCAGCTTGCAGGCGTAGGGCATGTCGACGCTGGAGACGGCGGCGGAGGAGCGGCACGCGTGGCACCACGCACGGCTCGCGAGCCGCCCGCACGCGCCGCAGATGTGCGCGCTGAACGCGTCCGACGCCAGCATCAGCCGCTCCATCAGCAGCATGCTGCCGGCAAACACTTACCATCAGTTCATCCATACATTAAAGCACTGCTATGTTTCCTTCCATCCAAAGGTTGCCTGGAGGATATCGCTTTCAGCGATAAGACCGCCCAATGTTCCCTTTTGAGTGTCATGTTTCTCAAAATTATTTCTTGTGTGGTAATCATATCTATCAGTTGAGGTGAAGAGATATTATTTAAATAAGCATATAAGTTATGCATTGTTATATAGGTTGAGAGACTTGAATTAAAGCTATGCCTTAGAGATTAAATGGTGAAGAAAAGATCAGCTGATCTGAGATCTTGAGCTTGAGTAGCGTCTGACTAAATTCGGGCTTCGAAATTTAATTAAACACACACAACCAGCCTTCAGTTTCGACGATAAGAAGCCACTTTAGGGCGACCCTCCTTAAAGAAACCTCTGGCGACGGCCCAAGCCGAGCCGGATCCGTACTAAGTGGTGCTACGTGGTGGTCCGTACTAGGTTGTAAGAGAGCATAAATTTACAAACCGCCTGAAAAAAAACAACAACTATTTCTCAGCCGCAGCGCCTTGTCTCACCTCGGTCGTAAGCGACCATCACTTACCTAGCTCCATAGCCAATGAGACAGTCTCTCTCCATCTCCCCGAGGCGCAGGCCGCCGTCGCGCGAGCGCCCCTCCGTGGGCTGGCGCGTGAGCACCGCGCGCGGCCCGCGGGCGCGCGCATGCATCTTGTCCTGCACCATGTGCTTCAGTTTCTGATAGTACACCTATGAAACAGACAATTAGTTAATTAAACAACCCGACTGAGTGAATTCATTCATATTATTTGTAGCTTATAACACTGTCCGAGTGAAGACGATTGTACATCAAAATCGAGAATCCATCTAGCCATTTGGGTGCTACCTACCAAGGATAAACATTTTTTTTTTATACCACTGAGGTGGCTAACAAGCATACAGCCCACCTGTTGGTAAGCGGTTACCGTAGCCTATGAGCGCTTGCAATACCAGAGGCATCACGCACGCGTTGGCGACCCCGAAGCCCCTCCCCCCCTAAAGAGCTCTGGCAACCTTACTCATCGCAGGAACACAACACTATTTGAAACAAATAATGTTATTTGGCTGCGATCTTCTGTAAGCCGGAATCTGACATAGTATATACTATAGGATAGTACCTACCTACATATATACAAGATGATTCATAAAATGTATACCATCCCGAAAGGGAGTTATTCTATCAACAAAAAGAAATGTTTGACCTGATTTGACCCCAAAACAGCTGATTTTCGCATAGAGTTTTTTCAACGAAAAATGACGGTTTTCCAAAAGTTGTAGAACAAACTTTATTGCCAATGCCAATGTAGAATAAGCCCCTTTCGGGATGGAATACATATTATAAATCACCTTGTATATGTTAAAAAAAATGCTCACTAGGTACTTTTGTTGCAAACCATGAACTTGAAGATGTCTAATGGGGATAGTCAGAAGCACGTCCAAAAACTTTGGCACATTTTGCAGAGTGCCATTTTGCCTTCAGATCGAAAGCCGGTATTCCTCCCACTAGGCTTACAGCCGTGTTCAAACGGCATGCGAAATATCCTTGATATGTTATATGACATAGGTGTGTCTCCTGAATAAAGGGTGTGCGGTATATCTCAACAATATCGCAAGCTCCTAAAACTCAAACACAAAATTGACTTCAAAAGACCGTAAGGATCATTTTCAATGTAATGATGCTCACCGGACCAGAATAGATATACGCCTCGAGAGGTTCCCCAGTCAGACCGGAATAGAAAATGTCTTTGCCGTGATAGTTGTATCCATGCTTTTCTAACTCTTTACAGACATCGCGCACTTTTGAACCTCCAAATGCAGTTCCTGAAAATTATTACAACTAATTAATGTACCAGTTTACAAAAACATTAAAGACAATACATTTTCTTATTCGCAATAACAACCTAATCAACATATCGTCATCATTCAGCCGTAGGACGTCCACTGCTGAACATAGGCCTCTCCCATAGAGTTTTCTTTCCACATTCCTGCACCCAATGGCTCCCAACAACCTGAAGTCCTTCCATCAAGTGAAGGGGTCCGTCTTACGCTACGCTTTCCGATACGTGGTCTTAACTCTTAAACTTTTCTGCCCAAAAGGCCGGTTCTGCGAACTTTGTACCCCGCCCACCACTAACCCTCAAATCATTAATAGTATGTAGCTATTAGTACCAATAATAATGCTTATTAACAACCTACCATAGTGGAATTTCCCTTCCATCAACCCAGCTTTCCCCGCTAACAACTCAATAGTTTTACCGACCGTCATCCGAGACGGGAAGCCGTGAGGGTTCATGATCATATCCGGGCAAATCCCTCTGTCGTTGAAAGGCATATCTTCCTGCTGCACGATCAGCCCAGTAACACCCTTTTGCCCGTGCCGAGAGCTGAACTTATCACCGATCTCTGGAATCCTGGTCTGACGCAGGAGAATTTTGATGAGAAACGCGTCTTCGGAATTCGACGAGACCATTACCTTCTCTATGTAAGATTCGACGGGGCCTTTGTACGTGACTGGGACGTCTTTGTACTCGATTACTTGAGGCTGGGGTTGGCCTTGTGAGACGCTGCTGACATTGGCCGGCGGCATCTGCTTGTTTATAAGCACTTGCCTGTTCTCCACCATTTCCCCGGGAGATGCGATGCCGTCCGCGTCTAAAATATCGTGGGTTTTTATGACTTTGCCGGAGGTTGCGTCTCTTGAGGGGCCTAGAATTCTGTCTGAGGTCTGATTGCTGTACCGTTTCATTGTTGTTTTAGCACTTTTGTAGACGAGGCAGCGTCCGTAGCCGCGATCTATTGATGCCCTGTTGAGAATAAGAGCGTCTTCGATATCGTAGCCGCTATAGCTCATGACAGCTACCGTAGCGTTCTGTCCGGCCGGCAGTTTGTCGAAGTTAGTCAGTTCTATAGTTCTTGTTTTGACCATGGGGCATTGCGGGTACACTAAGTTATACATGAGGGTGTCTATTCTGTTTCTTTGGTTGTATGCGATTGTTCCTGAAAATAAATAAAAAAATTACTTTCCGACCATTATAACATATTCTTTTTTTGACCAGCCGGACATAAAATTAAAATGTTACAAAAAAATTATCGAAACCTACCAGACATAGCAAAACAATTAAATAAAAAAAATTGGCTAAGTTATTATTATATCCCCTATAAAAATCAGACGCTCCAACAGATCTCGAGACGCTCAGAATTTAGGACATGTCTAATTGAGGTAGTCAGTGGCACGTCCAATACTAAAACACTACTCACCCATAGCTTGTTTACCCATAGCGCACTGGTACGTATTTCTCGGGCTCTGATTATGATGCGGGTACGGCACTAGCCCCGCACACACGCCCAGTATCGTAAATGGCTCTATTTCCAAATGCGTGGTGACATACGGGTCGATATCACTCTCAAACGTCGCAATATAACTGTCGTTCTCCTCATTCACGTCGAGGTATTCGATCAGTCCATCGTTGAGGAAGTCTTGGAACTTTCTGATGCCCCTGTTCAGCTCGTTTATATGGTGCTGCAGTACCAGCGGGGCTCCCTTCTCGACGATGATATACGGGCGACAGAGTCTGCCGCCGTCGCTGCAGATGTAGACTGTTCTCTGGTTGTGGTTAGGATAGATTGAAATGAACGCCGATATAAGACCTCGCCGCCGGAACATTCTGAATACCTTGATCAGTCTTTTGTATTGTCTTGTTACTCCTAGAATGTTACCTGAAATAAAAAAATAAAGCAATGTACTGCCTAAGATTTTCAAACACAGCGTCATTCGAACTATGGCATAGCTGCCAGTCGCTGCCTGTTGTACCATCAATGGTACTAGCGGGACAAATCAGTGCCTGTTGTACCATCAATAGTACTAGTGGGACAATAAGCACCAGTTGTACAATCATTGGCACTAGTAGAACAAATCAGAGCCAGTTGTACCACCAATGGTAATAGTTTGTCAAATCAGTGCCATTTGCACCACCAACGGTACCAGTGCGATAAATCAGTGTCAGTTGTACCATCAAGGATACTGATGGAACAAATTAGTTCCAGATGTACCATCAGTATGGTGATGGTATAACCGGTCCGGTCCGATCAGTGAACCAATCCAAAATCTTACCATTGAGAAATACCATGTACACAGCAGGATGGTTGATTTCTTCTCCGCCCAAAAGCCTCACATCTTCCACGCCCGCGTTACACGCCAACCTTGCGATCGGCTCCTCTGAACACTCAGTGGTAATATGCGTCATGAGAGCCAAATTTTTCACGAGACCGCAAGCTTCGCCCTCAGGGGTATCAGAAGGACACAGCATGCCCCATTGTGAAGGCTGAAGTGAACGCGGTCCAGATACCTTCCTGGTTTTTTCGAATTGTGAGTTCACTCTGGTCATCATACCCAACGCCGATATGTAAGAGAGGCGGGACAGGACCTGAGTCACGCCGTGCCTTTCCATTTTGAATCTTTTGATTGTCCAGTTACCCTGAAAATTTGATTTTGGTCAAAAGTTTGGACCGGCCAGGCTATTGCGTAAGCGAAATGGTAATGAAGATCGCAATTTTAAGGATGATTTTATCAATTTTAGCGACATCTGAAGTTTTTAAAACATGAAAAGGAAGAAGCTAAGGTCTTGAAGTTTTCCCTTGTCAACTTTGGAACGTTTTGAATGTTGCTAAGATTGTTAAAATTACCCTCAAAGTTACGAACTTCATTGCCATTACGCTTAGGCAATTGCACCACTGGGCGGGTTATCACTATCAGTCATGGGTGTAGCCAAGATTAGCTTCAGGGGGAGAGGGTTGGCAAAAGCAAGGAAACACAATTCTAAGTGTTAATTTAAATGCGAAAGTGTTTGTTATTCTTTCACGCAGCAATAGCGCACAGAATCGACGTGTTTTTTTTTATATTCCTTGGTGCTGAAATTAAGGTACTTTGAGTGGTGCTCCATATTGTTTTTTTTTAATATGATTTGTTTTACCTCTGTCCCATCGTGGCTACGGCTCTTGTACTTACGCTTGAAATAGCAGCAAACAGTCCATTAGCAATCAAATCAGGCCTCATGTACTTCACAATATCGAAAGGCGCTACTTTGATCTTCGGAATAAGTTTATCAGCAGTCATCTTCATTTCCCAATTGAACCTTTTGAACAGATCTTCAAACATAAGAGCTAGTAACGATCCGGCGAGTTCAAGCCTCTTATTTCCATAGTAATCGGGGTCGTCTATAGCAGCTTTGTTGGTTTCAGCTTCAATAACTCTTTTTACCATGATTGCCAGATAGATCGCTTTTACGTAAAAGTTGAAATTTTCAACGGCGACGTGCGCTAATATAGTGGTAGCTAGGAGATCTCGAGCCTCATCAACTGGTGTGCGGTTTTTTGAATTTGATGTCTGAAACCTGAAAATTACACAGTAAATTCTAATACGAAAAAAACATCTGACTGTTCTTTAAAAATAGTAGATTATGCAACAAGGGCTTAAAGTAGTGTATTATGTCAAGGGCGCTATATTGAACCCCGAGAACGAGGGATTCTATGGTTAACTCCTGAGCGGAGCGAGGGAGTTAAGGCAAGAATCCTGAGTACGAGGGGTTCAAGATCGCCCAAGACAAATACACATTTAAGCCCACGATGCATACTCTACTTTTTATACTTTCTGCGAGGCAATTGAAAACAATGACTGTTAAGTAGAAAGAAATGATTTTTCTTGAAGTAAGTTTCCAACTATACCAGAGGCTTCAGATTGTATGCATTCTGGAGTCGAATCAAAATCACTGTCGTCGTCACTTGACATTTTTTAGAAGTTCATTCGAATCGAAACTGAATTTCGGTGTAGATAACAGCACAGCAGTTTGAGCGCTTGGCGCCTTTTTTTCTTTTTTTGTAGTCTATTCTGTAGTGGTCAGTTCGACATTCGAATAAATCCTTCTTCGTGCGCGGGTGAAAATGAATTTCGTAAAAAGTTTTCATGTTTTTTTTTAAATTTGTAGGCAGTGCAAAGAAAATGTTAACATACAGCCTAATTTGAATAAAATCTCATTGCACCCAAACATTTTTGAAACCAACCTCGATCAAGCACGACTACATGGGTTGCATTCCAAATTCAAATCATATTATGTCCCATGGGAAATAATGAAATTCAGTACAACATTATGACCCGGCTAGACCGTAGGGCTGTAATGACTTACTTCAGGAAAGGTTTGCATGACACATAATATGCCATTGACGAGCAGGTAGTATAAAAATAATTTAAGTGATTGTAATTATTTGCCGAACAAGAGAAAAAGAAAAGGTTTTTCCCTTCAAAATCAGGAGTCCGAATAGGTACGTACTTACACATAATGTTTCGGAGATAATAATGCAAGTTACGTCCAGTCTGTTAGTTGCCACAGGACATAATGAATTGCTCTGTAAAATGGTATATTTGGACCCTACTTATTGAATGTTTTCCAATATTTTAGTAGGAACACTTTGTATTGCAAAGTGGCCTCGTTCGGATTTGTCTTTGTTTATCATTTTATTTACCTCTTGACTTTCAATTTACTGCCGATGTAAGTGAGGGCTTGATTTTGGGTAAAGATCTTCAAGTTATGACAGTCCATGATGCATGGAGCCATCTTCTTCACTGTGTTGTCCTCAGTCCCAATCAGTTGCAAAATTTCTTGGTCACTGCAAATGCCCATTGCTTTGAAGGCCACTGCTATTGGTATGTCCTGTAAAAAACCAATAATTTCGACTCATGGGCCCATATTAATGGTTCACTCTCCAGATCGGAACGCGATCTTGAGAGCGTTCTAACCACCTCTATTGCTGAGGCATATGGCCAAATATTAGTTAAAATTGGTTTCTCCAACAAATGTTCATACATCACATTTAAGTGTTTTTATTCCGAAATATTTTCAAACCTGATAAATCCCCAACATTGAAAAATAATATTTCTATAAAATTATATATAGAAAAGGAGCTGCAGGTATGGTTTTGATCAGAAATGAGGCATGACATGAATTACTTTGGGAGCCCTTGGTCTTAATCCTACCTTATACCAAAGATAATATAGTAGAAATCTACTATATTGTCTATTGCTGATACCTACCACCACAGCGAAGTGGCAATGTTAACCGTACATAAAAAAACTTTATTCCTATAGTTTATCCAAACACCTATTTCAAATGCATCAACTTACATCAGACAATGCATTGTGTCTCAGCACATATTTCCCATTCTTTACTATAACATTAGTTCTTGTTTTCTTTTCATGTGTTGAACTAGTGACCTGGCATTGTATGGCTCCTTTGAATTCATCCACAATCATTCTATTTCTTGAGAGTTGCTCCTGAATCAATATCACTTTTTCTTGACCTGAAATTGACTTCGGTTATAATTACCTATGAAAACAATTTGTTACTGGTGAAACCCCTTATTTTATAGGACTAAAGTCGAACTAAAGTAGACCATAGAGCAAAAGGAATTACTTGATTATGATAGTTGATAAAAATTAGATAAAAATATAACAACCCCTAATGAAACAAAAGGTTGCATATTATGAAAATGCCTTAAAATTTATATAGCTTAGTTCTATAAAACTGAAGGCAATTTTTTTTACAATAGTTCTATAATAGAACTACTGGGATAAAAAAGTTTTCAGTTCATTAATTCAGTCCTATAGAACTAATGGGAGTTACAGTTTGTTTCATGCATGCATGTTTCACGCACATTGCATACTTGCACTACTGTGCAAGAAGTCAGAAGCCAGTCAAAACATGTAAAATTAATTTACCTCTAATTATGAAATAACCACCCGGGTCATGTGGGCACTCATTCAGTTTTGCCAGTTCATAGTCAGATTTATTTGTTAGGACACAGTTGGATGATCGTAGCATGAGAGGCATCCTGTAGGGATACAATTTATTGTTCAAGTATAATATTCAAGTTTTTAGGTTGATGCACTTATCAACCTAGCAGTAATCATGTCATGAAAATGCTGTTTACTACAAACATGAGGCAAAGCAATGCATATACTATGCTTAGTACAAATTACATAAGAGCTTAATACAAATAATGCTGAACCACTTGATATGCTGCTGATGCTGATGATAATATATTGAGTAAGTTAAGCTTTATACTAAATGTTTGCAATTACTAGGAATTACAGCAGTTGTTAAAATAGAAAGTACATTTTTTATTGAATTGCTCTTACTTCCCAGGTTATGAGAATGAAATTAAAGTGAAAATTAAAGTTACCTTCCAATCAATTGCTTGTTTTTAATAACTCTCTGATTGCCTCTTATATATTCAATATCAACTGTGATTGGAGCTGAGTAAGTCATGTCCCTGAGTCGGCATTCGTGTGGAGATGTAGGTTTCGATACATTGAAACCTTCTTCAAGATCAGGAGTTCCAACATAAGCATTCAAATATTTGATATAAAATAGAGGGTCAGCATCGCAAAAGACCTTTTCATTAGCTTGAACTATTTTCTTGATTTCAACATTTATAAAATAATTGAAGGAATCTATGTGCTGCTTGACAAGTCCTTTGACTTGCAAGAAAGAGGGGACTAGCTTCCATTTGTCCTGAAAAATACAGATATTAGTTAGTAAGTACTAACAATTTAAATTAAATTCAATAAGCTTTGAGTGAATTGTTTCACTCAAAGCAAGGGCTTAGGTTACAAATAAGATAAGGATGCTTTACTTGAATGTATTTATAACAACTACGACAAGCCGAAAGGAAAAGAGTAGGTAAATAAATACTAACCTCCAAACATTTTACGGGTTCTCTTAGACCTTTTCCTGAGTCCCAATCATTTTGTCTTTTATTTATTTCACCCATAATATTTAAATAATGACTTATTTATTTGCCTCTGAAAATTACATTTTAATTCCAAA